>JACERP010000080.1:0-380290 GCA_014080715.1 Scenedesmus sp. NREL 46B-D3 | reverse complement strand
GCAGCAGCAGTGCAGGTGTGTCATGCGCATTGCTGCACAGCTGGTCAGCAACGTCATGACACATTGCTCTGCCTCTTGAGCAGGCAATCTCACGACAAGCACCGTGCTGCATGAGGTCATGAGTCACGCTTTGCGGCTCTTGTGCGCGCCCAGGCTCACCGGTCGTGAGGCCCTGAAGCAGCTCAGTTGTCCCAGGCTGGCCGCGTTGGACTGGTGCCTCACGACCTGGCCCGCGTAGGGCGCTGGCTCTGGTGCGGACAGTCGCCAGCGAGGTTGTGCTCCTGGGCGGGCCGTCTCCACGTAGCTGGTGAACCTGCTGATGGGCGCTTGCACAGGCCACCGAATGGTCTGCAGCAGCGGCAGGGCAGTGCAGCAGGACAACTTCTCAGCGCTGTGGTGATGAAACTGACGGCTGTTTGTTACATGCACAGGATGCAGCTGCAGGCATTGCCCCTGCAGTACTAGACGCGTGTGTGCGCATCACTGCGCCTCGGCTGTGCACAGTCTACGCACGTGTAAACACGCGCAGCAACACCGTACAGCATACCGCAACAGCCTGCGCTGCATGTCAGCGCCGCAGCCCCTCACCTATGCATGCTTGAAGTTGTGTTTCCAGGACCCCTCCTCTTCTCTCCTTGAAGGACGATACTGCCCGGGTGTTGCGTTGAGAAAGCCACTAGCATGGCGCCGCTGCTGCTGGTATGTCCAACCATAGCAGGCACACGCTGCGGTGCCAGCAGACATAATTGATGCCAAACCCTCTACAAAACACAACACAACACAAACACAAACACATAACACCATACCACACCCACACCCCACCACATCACACCACACCACATCACACCACACCACACCACACACCACATCACACACATCCAAACACCACACAACCTGCTGCTGCCGCTGCTGCTGTGGTATGCAAAAGATGCCAACCAGCCAGATACAGACGCCAACAGCGCTGAACCTTGAACCAGTACAGATGAAGTGCCAAACTCCCCCTCCCCCATCGTCAGCGTACACTGGCCTGAACAACATAAACTTGCATGTAGTGCAAAGTTTGCTGCCTCGCAACAAAGACACGCAGTCACCATGACAGAGAAACAGTCACCATCACCACCCGACAGGCACGAGAAAGAAGAGGGCAACTGCCTGCAACACCAATACTGCATCATCACCACCTCCTGCCACTAGCATGCAGTACTGCCAGTTGAAGCAGGACGCAATGCAGGGCAAAAGCCAGACACAGCAGACCACCACTGCTGCTGCTGCTGCTGCGCTGCTGCTGCTGCTGCTGCTGCAGCGTAACGTAAGACATGTCAGCAGCCCAGACACCTGCTGTGCCGGGCTGCTGCAACCAACGTCTATGTAAAAAACAATCAGCCAGGCAGGCAGGCAAACTGCTGCTGCACCGCACTGCTGAGGGGGCACCGTTCCCTCAGGCTCCTTTCCATTTTTTTGCTTTTTTTTTTGCTTTTTTTTGCTTTTTTTGCTCTTTTGTCTCCTGAGGGAGGCCACTGCTGCTGTGCTGCTGCTGGCTGCGGGGATCAATCCCTCAAACGCTGCCAAGGCAAGCAAACGACCAGGCAGGACGCTGCTGTACTGCCTGCTGCTGGCGGCGGTGCCATTCCCTCAACCTGCACCAAACAAACTGCTACCATGTTCAACCACAACCACAACCACAACAACAAGAACCACAAGAATCACATCCATAAACCACAACCAGAGCCATAATCACAAACCGCAACATTACAATACATTACATTAATGCTCCACCCAACAGGAGTGGAAACCCCATTCAGGAGCCAACGAGAGGCTCATTGAGGGGGGAGAAACCTCATAAAAAGATCATCGTCATCAGAAAAAACAGAAGAATCAGCAGAGAGAATTCGTCCGCTGCATCGATTGCTTGAGCAACAGAAACCGAAGACAAGAAGGACTCAGGGTCTGCCTCCAGGTGGCAGCGCACCAGATAGCAACAACTAGAACCACAACCAATCACTACCACCAACATCACCAACATGGTTTTTTTTTTGCTTTTTTTTGCTTTTTTTTGCTTTTTGTTTTTTGCTTTTTTTGCTTTTTTTGCTTTTTGTTTTGAAACAGTGCCAATACAGCATAACAGCCAAACGACCATACATTTGAGGTGGCTGGCAGCACAAGCAGCCTACAAGAGGGCTGGCTGGCAGGCCAACAGGCTCAACACTGTCATTAACAGTAGCTCAAACATGGCAATGTGATGTGCTATATGCTTCCTGACAGAACTTCACACAGCAACACATGTGTATGCCACACGCAATGTAGCACAGCTGCTGTGTGCAGCGTGAATGGCTCCGCAGCCCTTGCTGCGTAGAATTGAATGCCATGCAACGCTGAAGCGAAGTGCAGCATGCGCCACTGCGCCACAGGCGGCTGGCACTTACGTCAACAACGTGGCATGCTCCGCCTTGTACAGGCGCATGCTTCAGCTTGACCGACACCTTGTCTCGTAAGGGTGACGTCCACACACGTCGCACAACGCCCAAGTGATGGCCGGCACTGGCGCCAACGTTGCCAGTGCGCTTGTACTGCTTAGCAGGCCCTTCACAGCTGTTGGTTGCTTGCACAGGCCACCGCATGGCCTGCAGCAGCGGCAGGGCAGCGCAGCAGGAAGACTTCTCAGCGATGCACTGATGACATTGCATCTGCAGCGCTAGACCAGAATGTGTGCTGAAGTGCAGCTTGGGCGTCGACAGAGTATGCACACATAAACATGGACAGCACTACAGCCCGATACACTGCAGCAGCCTGCGCAGCCCTGCAGCCCCCCTACCTGACGAATGCTGGCAGGCGTGTATCCAGGACAACCCTCTGTTCTCCCTAAAGCAAGGAGGCTGATGGTGGCAGGCATCACCAGCCCTGGGCCGCTTGCACGGGCAGTGTCGCCGCGCAAGGTCCGGTGGCCGGGCGCTGCCGTGGACCGCCTTGTGCTTCATGGCGATGTCGTCATCAGCGGTCGCCTCGTGCTTGTGCCTGCAGACAGCAGCAGTGCAGACGTGTCATGCGCATTGCTGCACAGCTGTTCATAAGCCGTCAGGCCGCACTGCTTGACCAGTTGAGCAGGCGTCCTGTATGCTACACGCCACCTAGCACGGCTGCTGTGTGCAGCGTCATTGGCTGCCCGACCCTGTTGCGTAAAACATGAACGTCAATTGAAGCACGCACACAGCAAGCGTCACTGTGCCACTAGCAGCTGGCACGTCAGTCAACAGCATGGCAAGCGGCTGCGTGCGCAGGCACATGCATTACCACATACATTGCGCTGTTACCAAGTGGTGGCTGGCAATGGCGCGGACAGTGGCCAGTTTGGTTGTGCTGCTGGGTAGGCCATTGGCGCGTGGCTGGTGATGTGCTGCCGGCCGCTTGTACAGGCCACCGCATCCTCTGCAGCTGCGACAGGGCAGCGCAGCACAAAACTTTGTCAGCACTGCACTGATAAAACTGACGGCTGCGCAGGGATGCACAGGTTATGACTGCAGGCATTGCATCTGCAGTGCTGGACTGCAGAATGTGTGCTGAAGTGCAACTTGGGCATGGCACAGCATGTACACATAAACATGGACAGCACTACAGCCCGACATACTGCAGGAGCCGGCGGATACCTGCAGCCCCCCTACCTGACGCATGCTGGCAGGCGTGTATGCAGGACAACCCCTCTCCTCTCCCTGGTCCATGGAGGCTGATGGGGGCGGGCATCACCAGCCCTGGGCGCTGCGTGGACCGCCTTGTCATCATGACGTCATCGTTGGCGGTCGCCTCCCTGCCTTGTGCCTGCAGGCAGCAGCAGTGCACGCATGTGATGCGCAATGCTGCACAGCTGTCCACCAGGCGTCGAGCTGCTGTGCGCTGCTTGACCAGACGAGCAGGCATCGTCCCAGCAGCCACCATGCAGCATCACCGTCACGGGTCACTAGCTGCCAGATCTGCCCGCCCGGGCTCACCGGTCGCGAGGCACTGCAGCAGCCCCTGGGGTGTCCTGCGCAAGTCTTGTCGTAGCCAGGTGGTGGTGACAGTGGCAACAAGCGAGCTGAAGGTGATGGTCTTGACCATGCGGAAAGCTTTGCAGCACCTCCTGCCGCGTGCCCTGAAGAGGGCATGCCACCGCTGGCCCTGAAGAGGGCACAGCACTAGTCCAGCGGTATTTGTGTTAGCAGTACTTGTGTTAGCAGCACTGCAGATACTTGCAATAAAGGTGGCACCCCCAAGGCAGGCAGATTGGCTGCAACATACGCAGCGCCTGCTGTGGGTCGTGAACAGGTACAGCAGCAGGCAGCTGCAGGATATGGACTAAGGAAGGCCCGCGGAGGAAGGAACGGGAGGCTGCGCAGCGCCCAACCTGCCGTGTGCTTTGGTCCAAGGGGGCTGCCAAGTGCATGCCACCGCTGGCCCACTGGAGTGAGCCAGCGGGGTGTGGCTTGGGGATTACAATGCGCGGCGATGCATTGGCCGCTAGCTCTCACTGTGGTGCCGCTCTTTCCCCCCCTCCCCGAAAAAAAAACACAAAAAATAAACACAAAAAACAAAAAAAAACAAAAAACACACACACACACACACCCCCCCCCCCCCCGCCCCCCCCCGCAACACACACACACACATACACACACATAAAACAAAACACACAAAAGCAAAAACGCACTTAAGAACACACACACAAAAACAAAAACACACACAAAAACAAAACACAAAAACAAATGCATACACCAGAGACACACGCACACAAAAAAAAAACCACACGCAAAAAAAATCAAAGCCACACACACACACGCAAAAAATATCACACACGCAAAATCACACACAAAAAACACACGCAAATAAAAACACGCAAAAAAACACACACCAAAAAAACACGCACAGACACCAAACACACACACACGCACACACCACAAACACACACACACACACACACACACACACACACACACACACACACACCACACACACACACACACACACAGACACACACACACACGCACACACGCACAAACAAAAACACACACAAAAACAAACGCATACACCACAGAACGCACCGCGCGCGCGCACGCGCGCACGCGCACACACGCGCACAGGCACACGCACAGGCACACGCACACGCACACGCACTTGCACAGGCACACGCACACGCACACACGCACGCACGCGAGCACACACACACACGGGCATACACACACCTACACGGCCGGCCGCAGGAAGCAGGAACTGGCAGGCAGGCAAGGCAGGGAGGTTAGGGTTAGGGGGCAAGTGGTTTTCACAAGTTAGGCAGGGCATGCAGATGCATGTGCAGGCTGGCAGCATGAAAGGCAGGGCAGAACAGGCAGCAAGCAGACGGCAGGGTTGAGGCGTGGCAGGCAGCATGTGCAGGCTGGCAGCGCGCAAGGCACAGCAAACAGGCAACAAGTGGACAGCAGAGGTGAGGCATGGCATGCAGCATGTGAAAGGCAACCTGTAGCGTACCTGGCGGCAGGGCCGGGGACAGCTGTGACAAGGGCAGGGCAGGGCAGGCAGCCGGCCGCGGCACACCACGCTCACCCCACGCTACACCACGCTCACACCACACTAACACCACACTAACACCCGGACCCACACGCGCAACAAGACACCCCGCCCCCCCTCCCCCCGCCCACCCGCCCCCCGCCCCCCCCGCGGCCACCAACAGTGAGAGCTTCGCAGCCGCCGCACCGCCACGCGCGACCCAACGCCACGGCACTCGGCAGCCCCCTTGGACCAGAGCACACGGCAGGTTGGGCGCTGCGCAGCCTCCTGTTCCTTCCTCCGCGGGCCTTCCTTAGTCCATATCCTGCAGCTGCCTGTTGCTGTACATGTCCAAGACCCACAGCAGGCGCTGCGTATGTTGCAGCCAATCTGCCTGCCTTGGGGGTGCCACCTTTATTGCAAGTATCCGCAGTGCTGCTAACACAAGCACTGCTAACTCAAATACCGCTAGACTAGTGTTGTGCCCTCTCCACAGCTGACAAAGGAGGTCTACATGGAAATACACAACTGCCTGCAGCAGCAGCAGCACCAGCAGCTGGCAGCAGCAGCAACCATCAACCCTGCTGCTGCACCCTCTGCTGCTTTCGCTGCTGCTTGCTATGAGGCATTTATTATACAGATACACAAATGGCCCTGCCTCCACAGTGCTTCCTTGCAGGCACCATGCTGAAGCCACCATTGTTGCGGCGGTCCAACCAGCGGCAAGCCGGGGTTCAGTCGCCGCACCATGACCTGCTCGCCAGCTGTCGCCACGGCGCTGAGGAGCCTCCCAATGCTTCTTCGGGCCATGAATTTTTTATCGTGCCATGTTTTTTAAAGCAACCTACCGCTGCTGCTGCTGCTGCTGCTGCTGCTGCTTGAGCATCACAGGGCGGGCGTGCTGCGCATGCTGGTTGCGCTCGGTGACTGCAGGGAACTGCTGGCTGCGCCGGCTGCCGCTGGCGTTGCTGCTGCTGTCGCGCGCCTCCAGCGCTGCGACTGCCTTCCCGACGCTGGCGTGCCCGGGGTGTGCCGCTGGGGTGAGCCTGCCGCGGCCGCCAAAGCTGCGCTGCTGCTGCGGTGCTGCTGCGCATGCTGGTCAGCATGGCCATTGCCTGGCACTGCATCCTTCCCGACGCTGGCGTGCCCGGGGTGTGCCAGGGTAGGTTGCGGCAGGCAGCAGCAGCAGCAGCAGCAGCAGCAGCGGCAGCATGTGCACGGCTTCCCACTCGGCTGCTGCCACGGCTGCTGCCTGGGCCGTGCCTGGGCTGCTGCGTGTGCTGCCGCCTGCTGGCGTGGGTGTGCCGCCAAGAGTGCGCGGGTGCACGGATGACACTGGGCGAGGCTGCTGCTGCTGCTGCTGCAGCAGCAGCAGCTGCTTGCAGCTGCTGGCCTTGCCAGACAAGCTGCTGCTGACCCCAGCCCCCCGTCCGCTGCTGCTGCTGCTGCTGCTGCTGGCAGCCTTGGGCGAGCTGCTGCTTGGGCTGGTGTTGGGGGTGATGGTGACGCGGCTGGCGGCTGCTGCCATGGGTGTGTCAAACACAGAGGTCGGGCGGCTGCTGCTGCTGCTGTTGGAAGGACTTGGGGTGCTGTCATCTTCCTCTGGTGAGTCCTGGCTGCTGCTGGTGTCAGGACTTGGGTGCTGTCCTCAATCTGCAGTGTCACACATGCGTCAATGTTCAGCAGAATTATCCAATGGAGTGCAGCAGCCCCAAAGCAAGCCATCAAGTTGATCAGCAGGTGACACATGATTTAAATCATGCAACTGCTGGCACGCCCGTGCACGCAGCAAGGCAGCGCCCTGCCAAGCGACAATCCTGACTGAACGCAGCAGCTAGGCCAGCAGCACTGCAGGACTGCGCACCACTGGGCCTGCAGTGGCCGATGCCAACTTGGCCAGCTTGGCCGGCCCTGCACCAGCCACACCCACCTCAGCATGCAGTCCCTGAGGGTCGTCGGACGGGGCCGGGCTCAAAGGGTTCTGCGGTTCCTGCGCAAGCACGTGAGACAACAATTATGGCAGTCAGCAAGTGCATGGCAAGCGGGCAAGACACTGTCTCGGGCAGGAGGGGCAAGGCCACCTGCAATCTGACGCTGAAGAGGGGCTATGTACAACACGTTGCCGCCAGGCTGGTGCCAGGTGGGGTGCACGGTTTGCTGCGGGCAGTGCAGCTGCCAGCATGTGTGCTGCGAGGGACGGCATGTGGCGGCAAGCTGTGCTGGCAGGAGAAAGGGTGGTGAGGCAGGGGCCTCCAAGTGCACTGCATACTGCCGCCTGTTACACCACACTGCCAGCAGCAGCAGCAGCAGCTCACCATGTTGTTTGCGTCGACCAGCGCGTTGGCGAGCTTGCTGCGCATGCCCTCAATTTCGCGCACGAGCAGGTAATCATTTCCTTTGTGGTTCTCCTTCAGCTGATTGATGACGCGGCGCGCCTTGGCAAGCTCTGCTCGGTAAAAATAGACGACACCTGACAGGATGCACACCAGGACGAAGAGGGCTGCGCACAGCAGCTGCAGGCCTGGTGGCGCAGCACAGGGGCAGAAGCAGCAGCAAGATGTGCAGCGGTCAAGCGCAGTCGCAGGAACGGGCGCAAGCAGGCATGCTGCCATAGAAGCTGGCTGCGCAGCTGATTGGCATGCAACAGTGCATGGACGTCAGCACAATGTGGTTGCTCACAAGTAACAACTGTGTCATGTTATAACATAATGCTGCTGACCAGCCGCGTTGCAAGCACAGCAGGCAGCAGAGGTGCTTCTACTTACCATGCTCGATGACCAGCTCGGCCATCCTGGGTGTTGGGTGCAGGCCTTGCACTGCTGCTGCTGCTGCTGCTGTTGGCAGCAGCTGGCAGCCGATGCTGGATGTGGAATGGCTTGCATGGCACGGGTCACAGGCGGGCGAGCGGCTGCCGTCGCAGCTCAGGCTGGCAGTGTGTGGTGCGTCTGCTGCAGCAGGTGGTGCAGTGGCAGACAAGTTGGCCGCCTGGCACACCATGAGGGCATCTGGGTGAATCTGGTGGTGGTCGGTGTGGGCACTGTAGGCGGCAACATCTGCGCCCAACCAGGCGGCAGCACCAGGCAGGGCGCCCAGGTGCGGCCGTCCCGCGCCATCTCCGTCACCATGAAGTCAAGCGGGGTGGTGCACGAGAGCGTCCAAACTGGTGCAGGACGAGCAGCTGGCTGCAGCAGGCGCTGTGCGGTACCGCTGTAGCCAATGCCGCAGGAGGACTCGGCCAGCGCATGGCTCGCGTCGCACGCCAAGGAGCGGCAGGCATTGCAGCTCAAGCTGGATGACTTGGACGGTGTGTCTGCTTCATGAGGCATGTGGCGCGCCGGTGCACCGTTGATGTGCGGGCAGGGTGACACGACACGGCGGCATCCAGGTGCATTGTGGTGGGGCTTGGCACTGTGGGTGGCAGCATCTGTGCCCAAGGGAGGGGAAGCATCAGGCAGGGCGCCCATGTACGATCTTCCCGCTCCATCTCTGTCACGCTGAAGTCCATGGGGGTGAAGCACGAGGTCGTCCACACTGGCGCAGGATGAGCAGCTGGCTGAAGCGGGCACTGCGCATTGCTGCTGTAGGGGGACTGAAGCGCCGCATGCCTCGTGTTGCAAATCTGGGAGCGGCAGGCACTGCAGCTCAGGCTGATGGAGGGTGATGGGTGTGCACCAGCAGGCACCTGCTGCATGGGTATGGTGTTGTTTGTGTTGCCTGCCTGGCAGTGAGCAGCGGCATTCCAGTGCTGCTGGGGTGGAATCGCCAGGGTTGGTGGCGACATCTGCGCCCGGTCGGGAGTCAGCAAAATGAAGCAGGGAGACCTTGGGCTGTCCTCCAGTGCCACCTGCGCCCCGTTGCACTCGCAAGATCTTGTCCATATTGCTAGTGGGTCCGGAGATATCTGCAGCACATGAAAGGAATGTTTGCACTTTCAACAAAGCATAAAATTGTTTAGTCTGCGATAGCTGGTTGTTTCAATGCCGACTTTTACTTGGGATGCTGCTAAACATCCGGCCCGGCATATCCCACAAGCGCTGCAATTGCTCGGTTGCAACCAATTTAATCAGTATAACGTGCGTGTCTTTTAAGCGAGCAAAGCTGTAATAGGTCTGGCTGTCACCGGCAAAAGAAGCTGTGCCCAGCCAGTTCCTGTGCTGTGCTGTTTTGCTCTGCTGTGTGATGGCCTGGCCCTTCTGTACTTGCAATAGTAATGCACTCAATCTTGTAACGAGCAAAGCTGTATTAGTCACCAGCAAAAGAAGCTGTGCCCAGCCAGCTCCTGCCAGTGTGCTGTGCTACTTTGCTCTGCTGTGTGATGGCCTGGCCCTTCTATCATTGGCAATAATAATGCACTCAATTTTAAAAGGAGCAAAGCTGTAATAGGTCACCGGCAAAAGAAGCTGTGCCCAGCCATGAAGCTGGCCAGCTCCTGCCAGTGTGCTGTGCTGTTTTGTTCTGCTGTGTGATGGCCTGGGCTTATTGTATTTTCAATAAAGCATATCAATGGCTCACCTTAACAGCTGCAGGGGCCAACTGGGCCTTTAAGACAGCGCCCGTGCCACACATAGCGGCCAAGACCATATTCGCAAAGATGGTTAAGCAGCCCACCATCTTGTTTGCTTGACTGAAAGACCGTAACTTTCTGATAATACTGATTTACTTCGCAAGATAAGTTGAAACCGTGCACGGTATGCACAAGATCGCAGAGAATTTGTTGCAAGTGCGCGCTTTCATACGATGAAGCACAGGTAACTGGCTTCACAATGATGTTGTCTTTGTTGCCAACAAGTCTATGCTACTTGAATAGTGAAGTGGCTTCAGCAGCTGCCACAGCGGCTGCGCTTTGATCATCAGAAGGTTATAACATCCGCACCAAAGCAGGTGACCTCCCACATCAGGCAAAGCATGTGAATTCGCCTGATATCTATTACTGTCAACTTCTATTCACGGGTGGCTGACGATTGGCTGGTCACCTGAGCGCTGACACCATTCAGTCATGTCTGAACTGCCTACTAGGCTTTTAAGCGTCAGATCAGGATTAAATAAGAGTTTGGAACATCCAGAAGGAGCCAAATGTGTGCAGTGCTGGGTCCAGTCGTTTGCTGGCGATTATGAAAGCTTTGTCATCGCGGGGTGTGATGGGCGGCCAATTAGCCAGCTTTGGAACTTCTGCTAGTACCTCAAAACTTATGCTTATAACATGGTAGTTGATGCTTTGTTGCTGCTGGAGCGTACACCACACACACCGTAACAGAGCGTAAAGAGGTGCCTGTATAGTGCTGTGTGTGATACTCGTACACGATTGGTGGTTCGTGCCTGCCTCAATCCATGACTTCATACGCCAAGACAACGCCGTGTGTATGTTCAGTTGCTGGAGCTTGTACAGCACTGCTGAGCACTACTGTACAACTATTGCTGCTTCCACCTTCAAGCATTCATGCACAGATCACGCAGCCCTTGTTGTGGACAAACAGGTAATTGCCAGCGACCCAAGCAGCGTAATAGATAGCAGCGGCTTGCGCTTATGTCCAACTCATCCACCGTTGCAGCAGGCACAAAGATCTTCATGGCCTGGGAAAGCATGTGTGCTGCATGTGTATGTGTCCACAAGAGCGAAGGTGCTGCTGCGTTTACACATCACAATCAAATGCTAAGCAAGTGGTTCATTTGCTTTTGGCAGCTCCTCTGGTGTGATGCAGCAACAGCAGTTGTCAACTCGCGCTGTCAAGCGACAGGAGCAGCAACAAAAGATGGATGCAGCTCGCAAATGCCTTGTGATGCCTTGTGATGCCTGCTGATGTTGAGGAAGCAGGCACATCAGCTCACCAGGCATGGCAAGCTGCTAACGAGGCCTGCAAGCAGCAGAAGCTGGCCAGGCTGCAGGCTAGAGCAGCAGGCCCCTCTGTCAGGGGCAGTGGCAGGGGTAACAGCAGCACTGAAGGCACTCACACACCAAGTGAGCCCAGCGTGGCCAGAGGCTGTGGCAGGGGCAGGGGACGAGGCAGGGGCAGGGGTCAAGGCATTACCGCTGTTTACATCAGCGACACTGACCACAGTAGTGGCAGCAGCAGCAGCGAGGATGAGGGCAGCAATAAATCTGCTGACAGCAGCAGCAGCAGCAGTAGTGATGACAGCGATGAGGACTGCATGAGTGCAGACAGTAACGACCGCTGCAGTGATGATGAGCAGCAACAGCTAGCGTCTTGTGAAGCCGAGTGGTTTGAGGCACTGCTTGCAGCGGAAGAGGAAGAGGCGGCGGCAGGATGCGACACTGAAGAGGAAGCAGATGAGCTTGAGGAGCTGGCGGAGGTCGGTGCACGCGCACCAGCAGCCAAACAGGTGCGGTTTGATGGCTGCGCTACGAGCCATAAGCAGCGGTCAGCTTCAGCAAACTACAGCTGCTGCGCAAAGGCTGGGTGACTGACAACGCTGCAGCTATGGTTGCTGCGCGGCGCATCGTGGTGGATACCCTGGGCCTGCAGCACGTCATTTCCATCAGGCAGGAGCCGCAACACACTTTCAACTGCTGACTATGATAGTTGATAAGCAGCAAACAGCCACGGCACAGTTATGCACGGTACACCAGGCGCAGACCTTCAGCAAAGTCGAGGCTTGCACTACACGCACCAACTACTCACCACTACAGTTGCCCTGTCTGCACCACGCAAGTGCCACATGCACGCCTTTGCCCTGCTGCTAGGATCGGTCATGTCCCACAGCTGGGCCAGCGACTTGCTGAGCAACGCGCAGAAGGTGGTGACGTACTTCAGAGCATCCCACAGGCCGATGGCGCTGTTCCGGGAGGCCCAGGCCATGCTGCCCGGCAAGCAGCAGGCGCTGGCCAGCTCCAACACCACAAGGCTGACCTCTGCGCAGCTGGCTGAGTCCTCTGTATTGCACAACCAGGCCACCTTCAGCAGCGTGCTCAACCAGCCAGGCGGCAAGGAGGCCATCAGCAATGCTGTCGTGCTGCGGCTGCTGCAAGACATGCACTTTTGGGGGGACCTGGGCCTGCTGGATGCTGTGCTGCAGCCCATCAGCTGGGTCATCATGGCAGTGCAGCGCAGGACGGCCACCCTGGCAGATGTGGCTAGGTGTGTACTTCTATACGCAGGCCGTATGGAACTGCACCTTCTGATTATCCCTTTGTTGTGCAGCCTGCTGCGCTGTTGTTGCTTGTCGCTGTTGTTTTGAAGGTGCTCACTCGTCTGTGTTCGTTGTCTGCCATTGCTGCACATGCTGTTGCCACAGGTTCTGGCACCACCTGGCTCGTCAGCTAGTTGCAGCAGTGGCTGCGCTAACGGACCCGGACTTTGCACAGCACGTCATCAACGCCTTCCACCAGTGGTCCAAGGAGATGGTCGTGCCGCTGCTGAAGCTAGCGCTGTTCCTTGACCCCAAGTACCGCCAGGCAGCGCTGCAGCAGGCGACGTCCCCTGGCGGCAGCAGCAATGCCTCAGTCCCTCTGTCCAAACTGCAGCATGAGGCAGGCACACTGGCGCAGCGCCTTGGGTGCAGCGAGGAGCAGGTGCGCGCCCTGATGGCTGCCATGCAGCGCTACGCTTATGACCTGGAGCCCCTCAACAGGCAGGAGGCTGAGCCATTCCAGTCCTGGATGGCTGTCAACGCGACAGCGCAGCCTGGCAGCAGCAGTGCAGGCGGCGAGGGGCAGGCGGCGCAGCGTAGTGGACCTCAGCTGCTGGCCAGCATTGCTATGAAGCTGCTGGAGGTGAAGGCTACTGCCGCTACCCCAGAGCAGGTACATGAAATTGTATTTGCAAAAGCAACTTGCGACCAACAGCAACTCAGGTGCAGATTGATGAGAACTTGTCAAAGCAATGCAGGTTGGGGTGACCATTCGTATTGCATTTGAAGGTGCTGTATGCTGGGCAGGGTCTGCTACCTTGCTTTGTGGCCAAGCACTTAAGTTTCATGCCGTGTTCATCTTGTGCTGCTTGTGTTGCACCAGGTCTTCAGTCGCATGGGCTGGTTCCACAGCAAGCAGCGCAACCAGCTAGGTGCAGCCACATATGAGATGGAGACCACGATCAAGATGCACTGGGAGCAGTTTGCAAAGCCCAAGACCAGCAGCACCCAGCAGGCCAAGCGTGACAAATTCAATGCATCAGTGGCTAGCAGCGTGGCAGGGACTGCCATGTCAGCAGCGGCACAGCTGCCAGATGGGCTGCTTGCACACGTGGCAGCCAACCGAGCTGCAGTCGCGGCAGCTGACAGTGCAGATGTAGGCGGCAGTGCGGACGGTGAGGAGGCAGTCACTGCTGGAGAGCTGGGTGCTGAGCTCAGCAGGCTGCGTGATGCCCTCACGCCACCTGGTAGGCACCGCACCTGGACTGCAGCTGTGCATGATGCGCTTGGGGGCTGGGACCTCAGCAGCGACCTGCTCAGCAGCAGCTGCAGAGAGGCCCCCGTGGTGGAGGTGCGAACGCCCACCACAGGACAGTTCAACGTGCAGGACGTTGTGCAGCTGCAACAGCAGATCCTGCAGCAGCAGCTGATGCAGCAGGCGCTGCAGCAGCAGATAGCAGCGGGACTTGCATACCAGCAGCCCTAAACAATGCGGGCTGCAGCTGCACCAGCAGCCGCATGTGTTTTAGCAGGGCAGTTTGATGGGTGCACAGCTGCAGCAGCAGCAGGGTGATGTGATGGCGGCACCTGTGTGCCATACCAGCAGCTCGATGATCCACAGCAGATGGTCAATAGTCGTTGTGTTGGGTCTGGAGGGTAGCGTGGCCCAGGCACCCCAGTGGGGTGTGCAACATTCAGAACAATCATGTAGTTAATTTAGAGCGTGTTTTTGAGCGGGAACGGTAACGAATTATTGGTTTAGCGGGTTTAGCGGAGTTTATCGTCAGCAGTTTAGCGTATCGCGCACCCCCAAGAGGTTTAGCCGGTCACGCTGAACCTGAGGGCCCGTGGTAGGGTGAGGTGGCATGCTTGCACCAGAACTAACAAAGCGTGGCACGTGCGATCCCAGTGCACCCCACTGCTTTAAAATGTTACTGGTAGTGCTAGGGGAAAAGCTGCTCACCATTGCTGATGTATTGCACACCCAGTCTCATGCGTGCAGCAGCAGGATCGCTGCAAGCTTTGCCAATGAAAAGGCAGTAGACTTAACTGATGCAGACTGATCACAATAATAATGTACAAGCGTTTGACTCCACGGGTTTGCCAGAGTGGCCCAGCAACTTTCCAGGGGTGGATGATGAAGAAGCTGAAGTGCAGCCGCACCATTGTGCTTGTGCTCACAAGTGGCCTTAACGGTGGCATTCGTGCAACAAGCACAGAGGCAAAAAATCTATCTGTCCGAACATAAATGTGATGGCCAAGTGCACCGCACTCTGAGGCACTGTTTAGTAGAGAGAAGTCAAGGAGTCAAAGCCCTAGTTGGTGACAACGTCACAAGGTGCGTGCACATATCGCTGAGCGACGCTCGATATTGCGCATACCCACTTGAAATTACTTGCGGTTTTTTAACCTATGAGACCGTTCCTAAGCGCTGCTATCCAAAATAGTGGCGCCAAGCACCTGCGATGCAGTACACCAAAGGCTGAGAACGGCAACACAAGGCACAAACAGACAGAATTAACATGGATCCAGTTCAGAATAGTGAAGATGGATTTTCTCCTATGCGGGTAGGTACAGCAGTGCAGCAAAACCCAGCACAGCAGATGCCTGCAGTATTGGACCTTTCGACACCTGGCAGATTGTTAGCAGCGTTTTTTCCAGTGCGTCACCCCAAATTACCATCATCACGTTTACAGGCAGCGAGGGCTGGCAGGCGAGCAGGCAGGCATGTGGCAATCACAGAGCCAGCAGCCAGCAGCACTCAGCACCAGGTAAGCTTTAGCACCACCATTGCAGCGACCACTGATATCTGAAAGCATAAAATGCTAGGTTGCATTGTCTTATACTTGCATGGGATACAAGACGAGTGCAGGCATGGGCTCAGATGTGGCGCAGCAGCGGGAGTACATTGCCCTGCTGCTTATTTGAGCAGTACCCTGTCTAATCATGCATGCAGGAGCCTACGGTAGATGCGAGTGACCAGCAACAGTGGCAGCAGCAGCACCAGCAACAGCAGCAGCTCCGACAACAGCTCTCAAGCCAGCAAGGCCAGCAGCAACCACAGCAGCAGCACCCTTACATGCAGCAGGAGGGCCAGCAGCAGCCACGGCCACCTGCACAGCAGCAGCAGCAGCAGCAGCAGCAGCAGCAGCAGCAGCAAGGCCCACCAGCCAAGCGTGTGGGCTTTGACCTGCAAGCAGGAACGCCAGGGACGGATGAAGACGAATCAGGCAGCTCTGGCCAGCAGCAGCGCTTTGCCGGCGTGTCTCGCAGGAAACAGGAGCAGTTGCAGCGGCTGGAAGTGTGAGTACAAGTACGATGTCGCATTGCAGTACTTGCACGGAAGCATGCGTGCTGAACGGTTTCAGGTGTGTGGCGGCTGTGCATCCATGTTGCGTAGTGCACGGCTTGCTTGACAGCTGCTGCTGCTGCTGCTGCTGCTGCTGCTGCTGCTGCTGCTGCTGCTGCTGCTCTTCCTGCGCGCTGTCATGTTGGTGCCCTTTGGCAGAGTGGAGGCTCAGCATCGCAGCAAGTATGATGAAAAGGCAGTGGAGGGGGTGAGTGCAAGCCCTGCAATCGCACACCCAAACCCAGCCCTGCACACAGCGCAGCTTGCCTGGGCACGCCGCATCTGCAGCCCTGCACACAACTGTGTGGTGTCATGGCTGTGCACGGCAGGCCTTAGCACAGGCCAGCCAGAACAGATAGGTCACAGGCAGACGAGATCGATCCAGGAGACCGGGTAAAGGCATGCTGCACAAGTTGAGGCGAGTGCGCACTGGTTGCGAAGGTGCTTGTGAACAGGTGTTTCTGCAGTGGCCAACTTGGCGGGCCTTGACGCCTAACACTGCTGCTCAGCTGCTGCAGCTGCTGCTGCTGCTGCGCAGGTGGTGGAGATCCCTGAGCTTGAGGAGGAGGGGAAGGAGGACATCACCCGCATGGTGAGGCAGCCTGCCTGTGGATGCATGGAACGTCAGTAAAGCCGTGGCCGTAGCAGTGCTGCCTAAGCCGGTTGATGACATGGAAATGGCTTCTGCAGCCGCCATTTGTATGCCAATTGAGCTGATGTTGATGAAAAGGCAGGTGCATGTTGCCAGCAAGTGACGCTGCTTGCATGCCGTGTACAGTCGCGGTCTGAAAATGCTGCAGCGCAGTTGAGCAGTCTCACTGCTGCCAAACGCTTGTTCTGCTGCTGTCGCCATGCTTACTGCCGGGCTGCTGTGTGGGTGTGCAGGTTGCGCAGGCGCCGCGCGCTGCTGCGCCGCGGGTGCAGGCCATGGCGGAGCTGGACCCGGGCTGGCTGCCCGGCAAGGCTGCGGACGACGACATTGACCTGTCGCTGCTGACGGCATGCCTGCTGCCCTCTGAGCAGGTAGGCAGCACATGCATGCGGTACGCAGCAGCACTCTCTCCCAGCAGCGAAGCAAAGCAAGGACGAACAGAGTCGCCCGACCGCCTCGTGCAACGCTGCGCATGCAGTATGCATGTGCGGTGCAGCGCAGCTGGGCGCTTGAGGCGCTGCTCAGTTGGTAACAGGTGGAATGCCGCTGCATTGTTGCTGCGTCCCAGACGCTGTGCTTCCTTGTTCTGTTTGCTTGCTGGTGGCTTGAGGCACTCTTTGGGCCTGCGCTGCTGCTGCAGGTGGTTGAGCCGCCGGAGGTGTGGGACTACGACCTGCTGTTCTCGCAGCTCAAGGCGGAGCTGCAGAGCGAGGGGCTGGCAGGGGAGGGGGGCAGGGATGGAGAGGAGCTGAGGCAGATCTGAGGCAGCCGCTGCAGCCAGGAGGGGCAGCAATGATGCAGCTGGCAGCCCATGTAGTGGAGGTCACCCGGTATTACTTAGCTTGGCTGGCTGCCCAGGCAAGGGCATGCTCTGGCATAGCAGCTGATCAGCTTCAAGAAGCTGCTGCAGCAACTGGCAGGGAGTCTTGCTGCAAAGTGTGTTGGCCTCCTGGGCTACAGCAGCACTGGCAGTTAGCCGCGGCACGACTTGTACAGTACTGTGGCGGGGGTGTGTGAAAGGAGACGGCACTAGCATTCAGTACATGCCAAATGCCCACCACCCACCCACATGCATGGAGCAACTGCTGCTGTCGCTGCTGTTGCTGTAGTACGCACGTACTGCTGATCACCCGTATGTGCGCAGCACGTTGCGTTGTGGCTGTTCTTGCAAGCACATGGCAGGCACAGCCGCCCTGGGGTCACCCGAGCATGAAAGCTGCTGCAACACTGCAAGGCATCTCCCGTGCAGCTCTGTGCCGGCAGCTTTGTTTCAGCCAAGTCGCTGCTGCTTTGTCCAGGCTGTTGGTCAGGCATGTGGAGAAGACCTTGCAACTGTGCATCAACATTACTCGACCTTGAGTAGTGACTGTTATGACAGTCAATCAAGATTGATATGACATCAATGTTGACGGAAGTTACACTTGCAAATTGTAAGATGTGTCAGAAGCCTCAGCAGGTGCTGTGTAGTTCTGCCTTGAAGGAGCACACATGTTCAACGTATTGTACGCTGTACTTGCAGCGCGGCTAATGATCAATATTTGATTTAATACAATACAATACAATACAATACAGTAGTACAGGACTGAACCTGCCTCAGGCACTAGCCCAGCGAGCCGTTGTTCCGCTCATGAGGGTTTCTTGTAATTGTACCCAGTTCCTCCTTCATTGTTTGGGCGATCGAAACCACCCGCTCAAATCCGTCAATTCCAGTTGCTTTATTAGCCCAGCCACGGGCTATTCCTCTGCAATTCACCTGCCTTTGACGTGCTGGAGGCTGGGTACTACATTTGTAAAGCCACAGCAGCAGCGCCACTGGCGTGGCACGCTGGGCTATTAGCGTTGATGGGCTAATAGCGTTGATGCTATGGCTTGAATGGGGGATGATGATGATGATGATGATGATGATGATGATGCTGCTGCTGATGATGCTGATGATGCTGATGATGATGATGATGATGATGATGATGATGATGATGATGATGATGATGATGATGATGATGAGCAGCAGCAGCAGCAGCAGCAGCGCCATCACGTTCTTCAGTTGTTGACAGCTTGGCATGCACACAGCATGTGTAGCATGATGCGCCCAACGCGCTCCCCCAACAGTGTCATTTGTTACCTGAGGAAGCTGCCATCCTCCCACATTGGGCACAGTACGTGTGCCAGGCCATGAAGTTACAGATTAGGCTGCATGGTCTTGCATGGGGTCCCAGCCTGTGACCTAGTCCTGCTCCAGACCATCCAGGGCAGCCATGTCAGCCTGCCCCAGCTGCCAGTTGAACACCTCCGATTGTAAAACCTGGTGCTGAGCATGCGCGGACTGTGGCAGCGGCACAAAGCCATGCTGCAGGCTCCAGCAAATCAGCACCAGCAAGGCAGGAAGGCAGCAGCCAGTCAAAACTTGAGCTTCAAATTAAGATGCAGCTGCGGGCTACGCCACACGTACGTCTGGACCGTGCAATAGTAGCAGGAGGGCTGATCAGTAACAACCATCGCTATCTGACGAACGGCAGTGAATGCACTGTCCAGCATTATCAGGACACTGGGCGTCACTGCTAGCAGCTGGTGCACTGAGAGAGCATGGAGCGCCATGACTGGTCAGTGATCGCACACATGCGCAGTCGTCTTGTTGAGGGCTGTGCAACGACCATAACTGTTGGATCATTCAGCTTAGAGGCCTTGGCCAGGGGCTGTATGTCTACACCAATTGTCAAAGCAGGCACCACGCCACTGATCAGGCTTAAAGCTGGGACAAGCAGCAACCGAACATGCCTTGCTTATGCCACAGTCTGTTGCTTACAGTCTGAAGCACATCTTGTCATACGAGCAGTGCAGTCCCTGCATTGCATGTCAAAGGCAAAAGCCCAACCTGCTGAGGACAAAAAGCTGCGCCAGGGTAGCTGGAGGCACCGATTGATGTGCAACTGAATCACAGCTTGTTGGTGTGGCTTTTAATGGCACTTGCCTGCACCACGGCCAGGCCCAGTAAATGGCTGTTATCTAAAGGTATCACCTCAACCACGATGCCGCTGTCCTTGCAGTGCTTTTAAGTTCCCGCCGCTGCAGCCATGAGTGCAGCTCAATCTGGTTGTCTGCAGGAGTGATGCTGGCACTGCTGGCCAGCTTCTCAAGGTGGCCTGCGCCGAAGTTCCTCACACCTATGCTGCACAGCAGGCCCTGAACAGCAGGCCACATGACAGTCAAGCAGTGCCGGCAGGGGCAGTATCTTATGATAAGACTGTGCACACATGTTTGCAGTGATCGGTTGGGTGTGTTGCTGCAGATCTGCTGCAGGGATGTGCTCAGATATAGGCCTATAGCTCAGGCCCTGTGCAGTACATGTTGATTGCAGCTCCTGCCAACTGCTGACTCAGCCCTATAATCTGCAAATGAGTTGCACAACACTGCTAAGTCAACATGCACTACATGCCAGTGGCAATCATCTTAAAGCCATGCGGCAGTTTATTTTTGGGGGCCGGGAGCATCACTTCACCTGCTTGTTTCCCTCTTCCGGTGCCCTCCATGCCTCTGCCCTGCCCTCTGCTGGGCCAAGGGCATTCAGCAGCACCAACTTGATGCTTGGGTAGCCGATCCGTTGTAGGGACTGCTACACAGCTGTCTTGGTGCGCTCATACGCTGTGAACGGATTGCTCCAATCTGGGGAGGGATCTGCTGCCATGGTGCAAGTATGTGCGCATGCCGGCAGCAGCAAAAACGAATTTTTTTTGAGAGATACTTGGCAAGCTGGCGCATCAGTAAGACTGCAAAAGTTGAGCTGCATGGAGATTCTACTTGGCTAGTGATGAAGGACTCTGTGCCAGTGAGGTTGAGGGAGGCAGCATGCTGGCTGTGTACAGCGGTTGGCAAGCACGACAACAGTTCTCAATTACTCTTGGACCCTATGGAACGGCACAGCTGCTCTGAATGCTTGTGTTCCTTTATACAAGCACTTGCAGCACTCTTTGATGCGCATGCATGGCTGGGTGCCGCGGCAATGTGCTTGCGCTTGCCTTTTGCTGGTGAGCCACATTTCCGCCCTGGGGATGCGTGATGCGCGCGCTGCCTCACCACAGTCTGCCTCGCTGGCACAAATATGCTCAGCGTCAATGTGCCTGCAAACCAAATAAAATCCAGACGATGTAACATACCATTCAAGTTGCAAAAATATGGTCTTTCCCACGGACACCATGGCTTTCATTCTGTGCAGTTTTGCTGATGGTCTGTTGGAGTACTACCACTATGGTGCTGACAGTACATTTGTCGAACGTGCTGGTCAAGCAGTGCACATGCAGCGCTGCATTGGCAATCCTGCGCACGCCTGCATGCATGCTTTATACACTGGGTCGTAGTTGTTTGTGCTGCTGCACAACAAATGTGCTAGAGCCCTGGTGCTATTAGGTGGCAGTACATGCAGGAATGCACATGCTGCTTTTCAGCTGCAAGTAAAACGACGATTGTTGCCAGCATTGCCAGTCGAACTCGACACAGGATTAACATGCCATGGGTGGTGCCAGTCTGCATGCATGCGCAGCTGTGCATGCTTGAGGGAGGAAGGGTGACTATGTTTGTCCTTGCTTCACTTCTCTGCTATAAACCAGCGGTGCTGCTTTGTACCCGCACCTATACCCCAGCTGCAGAGCAGACACAACAGCTGCACGCGCTCATGCACCACTGGCTCGAGTGGTGGCGCCTGGCTCAGATCTGTACACGCCTAGCCCGAGTACAGGCATGCCAAGCCATTGCTCAACTGCACAGTTGATGCAAGGCTCTTGAAGGCTGTGGCCATCTGAGCTCTGGCTGCAAGGTGGTGCTGAAGCAGCGTGCATGCAGTAGCCCGCCGTTGGGGCAAGGCCCCTGGCCGACTGGTGCTAACTCTACAAGCGCTTGCACTAAACAGGGTTATTAGTTGTGCGTAGAAAAAGGGGTTGTGTGCGCTGGTGTTCGTGGTACTGACGGTACACAGATGTTGCACGACCTGCAGCCGATATCAAGTGGCTAGCGACGGATTTTTTGCTGTCCTCCAGCGTCCTCATGCAGTCCGCCTCCAATCACGGTGTTCACAAAACTACGGCAAGCTTGTTGTGTGGCAGCTGTCACTTGTCTTTCTGCCAATGTTTCAGGGTGTCGCTGCATCATCGCAGCTTCAACGGCGCCCCAGCGCAGAGTTGCCGCCAAGCATTTCTACGGAGCAAGACGCAGCTTGTGACCACTTGGGTGCTCCAGACAGACTTGCGCTCATTCACATTCCCCTAAGAGCTAAGAACTCATCTCAGTTGAACAGCTGCTTCTGGCCCCGCGGCAAGTAATGGGGCTTTTCTGGAGACGAGACCTGATGTGAAGCAGAGGTCCGTGATGCAAGACAGTTCAGCCATGGTGGCGGAGGCCCCCTTTTAGCAATGTGAGTGCTGCATTTGCTGCATCGTGCTGTGTAGTGTGTGCTTCTCTGCAACTGCTGACACTGAGACTCGGTGTACTGCATGGCCCATCAGTTACACTGGTTAGCAGACACAGTCACATCTTGAAAGCGCTCGTACCCTCAGTCTCTGTGAATCATTCTCTGTATATCATACAAGCCCTGCCCTGGCAGACAGACAGCACTCAGCACTGCACCCTGAACAGCCACTATGCTGCTGCCACTGCACCCCAAGCGTGCAGTCAACTTGGCGCGGCAGCGGCGGCAGCATCTGCGGCCTCACTTGACCCAGAACACGGACAAATCAGCACGTCTCCACACGCCTAACCAAAGGCACTCGCCAACAGCAGCAGCTGCAGCTGGGTGCGTACAACCCCAGGAGGGGAAAACTGTTCATGGCCACAGTCCCTGGAACCTGCAGCACCAAAGACAGCAGCAGCACCTCAGCAGATGATGCAGAAGCAGATATGCCAGCAACGGCGATCCGTAGCACACTGTGCATGATGGCAAATGTTACTGCAGCTGTTGTTCATGGTGAGACAGCCAGGCTTGCACTGGTGCAATGGCATCCAATGCATGCTCAAACCAGCAGGCATCAGCTGTTTGCACAGCAGCAACTGCTGTACTGTTGCACGCACAGGCGTGGCACAACGTTGGTGCAATGCACGCAAGAGGTCAATGCGGTCACTCACAGGCATGGTGTGAAGATCTTGCTTCCCTGGAACTCTGTGTACAGGGGGATCTTGCACTCAGGCTGCACGACCTGGCCTGGGATGACTGCAGCCTTGCTGAAGATGGTGGTGCCCATGGGGTCTGCAGGTTGGTGTATAAAACAGCAGCAGCAGGGGCAGCGAGCAACAGCATGTGGATGAGCGCGGTCCCAAAGACACATGTTCTAGAGGATCAGCGGTGGTCACTGGGTCAGCAGCAGCGACGAGTTAGCATGCCTGACCTCATCCCAGGGGCTCAAGTAGCCGTCAGTTGAGCAGGTCGGGCAGTCGCACCGAGTGCAGGCATGCCGTGCTGGTGCTACTGGGCAGCCACCACACTGCGCTCAAGCAACACCTCCGGCCGGCCCCATATGCAGCTAGCTGCTCACCCCCGCTGCCTCACACGTACGTAGTGGGCGTCTGCTGCCGGTGACATCAACGTAATACTGCTAAACTGCTGCTGTGTACACTCCCTGAGCAGCCCCATATGATGCCCTCGCGCACCTGCCAGGTGCTCTGACAGTGCTGCCAGTGGGCCCTTGCCGGTGACCTGGGCTGCCATGGTGAAGCCGATGAAGGCGAGCATGGCCAGGCGGCCGTTCTTGATCTCCTTCACCTTCATCTCCTCCATGGAGCCGGGCACAAAGGGAGCAAAGCCGGGGTAGCCCACCTAGGGTTTGGGGAGAGGGTTCAGCAGGCGGCACGGTTTGAGCCCGGGGTTCTCAACTACTGTGCGTCAACCGATCAGCGACGCCACACCCTGATCTCCTGAACGGCGCCTGGTGCGAGGGGGGCGTGGGTGAGGCAGCTTGGTGCCAGCCGTGACTGCTGCATGCAAACTCCGACACTTGCTGGCACATGCCTCCTGCAGGCATCTACAGCATCGACAAGGATTGACGGCTCACACATACAAGCTCTGCACCGCATGGGGGGCCAGCTTGTTGCTGGGGAACAGCAGGCCGGCGCCAACATGCAGCCACTCAGCATGTGAAGCTAGCTGCAGCCTTTCACTTACAGACGCCACTGAGCGTGCCGCACCTCGTGGGCTGCCAGCTTGTTGTTGGGGAACAGCGGGTCGGTGTCCACGCTGCCTGGGTTGCGGAAGTCCTGCCACCTCTTGAGCTCCACAAAGTGCATGGCGAAGAACTCAAAGGCCAGCAGGCCCACGATGTTGAAGGGCAGGTCGACCTTGGTGGGGGCGTCGTACCAGAACACGTCGGGCTTCACGACCTCCTGCAGGGACGAGGGCAAACATGCAGACGTTGGTTTGCACAGCCGTCAGCAGGGCGTATGATGGACAAAACTCTTTGAGGCATAGGATGCAAGTTCAAAGGCTGAA
This sequence comes from Scenedesmus sp. NREL 46B-D3, assembly GCA_014080715.1. Classification (NCBI taxonomy): domain Eukaryota; kingdom Viridiplantae; phylum Chlorophyta; class Chlorophyceae; order Sphaeropleales; family Scenedesmaceae; genus Scenedesmus; species Scenedesmus sp. NREL 46B-D3. Next base: position 356,233 of record JACERP010000080.1, on the reverse strand, counting down.
AGTCAGAAAAGCGAGGGGAGGCATGCATACGCAGGTTTGCGCAGGCGCCAGCAGGGCGTACGAGGAAGGCCAGACACAGTCCACTGCCAAGACGCTGCGGTGAAGTATGCATCTTCAAAGGCTGAAAGTCAAAACAGCTGGCAGCTGGCAGATGCTGCTGAGTGACACTGGCAGGGCAGCTGACTGGGGACAGCATGCAAAGTCGCTGCTGCTGTTGACTGCACATCAGCTGTCGCTGCCTCAAAGCTACATTGCCACAACTTGCTGGGTAGTTTTTCCCCCTCAGCATCCGCCTGCATCTAGTTGCCTACTGCCACCTGGACCACTGCATTTCCCACACTGCTGCTGCTGCTGCTGATGCACCAGGCCAGCAGGCGTGAAATTGCTCAGCGCTACAAGCGCTGGCGCCCGCGCTTGCTGCTGACTAAAGGAAGTGCAACTGGACCACCTGAACCACACAGTCTTAACAGAGACCGCTGTTGGCAATGTCAGCTGTTGATGCACCAACCTGCTGCTGAGTCATGCTGCTGCTGAGTCATCCTTTGCCGCACCTGCACCAGGATGCCTGCCACTGCAAGCATTGCCCAGCGAGCGTGCACACGCTCAGACTCTGCGAACCACTTGAGGCTCTCGGGGTTTGCACCCAGACCCCTGTTGCATCAACAGCACCAGCGTGGCATCAGCGATTGCATGTGGTGGGCACGAGCCGGCAGCACTGCGTCCGTTGCTGATTACGGGCTACACTGGACAGTTCAGGTTGGTACAACTGGTGGGGAGCAACTGCACTTGCTTGCATGATGGCATGGTGCTGTTCAAGGCTACCCATCATGCTGTTGTAGCAGCTGCCTGCTATTCTGCTGACTGCCAGCTGACGGTTCAATCATCAATTGCTGCTGCCGCCTGCCATGCTGTTACTCACAGTGGGTCAAAGCCGAAGTCACCGGGCAGCCTGCAATTGCACATTGGTTCCAGGTCAGTTTGGTATCGGTTGGACAGCATTGGGCAGGCGTACTGCCAGGACAGATCTGGTGCAGATTGCGCAGATCTCAAACAGCAGCACTGCAGCCTGGCTGCAATCCGCTTCCCATTCATGCTCTATAGCTCACAATCTAGCATGCGTCCAGGCTTCTGTCAGCTACCAGTTCAGGCGAGTTTGCTGTTGTGCTACTGCCAGGCCATCATGTGACAAGATCTGCTGCTGCTGGTCTCTACCATGTACAGTGCTGACCAGCTTGGAATGGACCGCATCCACCGCCATTCACATCCCTTTCGCAGCACATTCAACATCAATTTTAATCGGTCACGTGCTGCTGTGCGCTGCGAGTAACTAGGATAGTCACCGCGCCAGAACTCGGTACTCACTCGCCATTCAGGTGAGCTGGAGGTGCACTTCCTGGCCTCCACATGGGCCTGCTGGCAGCAGCAGCCTTGACATTGCAGCGTGGGGCCTGCACGGACATTGCAACACTAAGTTGGGTGAGCACACGCCTGCCGGCCTTGTGCCAGTCTCTTAATTGTACATGCAGCCTCGGCCAAAACAGCTAATCATGCACGAACATTGTGCTACTGCGCCTATGTATGCTTGCGTCTCCTCAGTCCTGACCTTGGAGGCCACACGAGCGGTCAGGCCACGGGTCTGCAGTGCGAATGCCATTTTTGCAAGTAATTTGACGTAGAGTAGAGCTGTGGAGCTCAGGAAAGCTTGATATACTGGCAGATCTCCGGGATGTCAAAACCTAAACACTGCTCGTTCGTTTCCTGCTTTTCGGCTTCAGCATAACAGTCGTTGTTTTGCATCGCAATTACTTTTATACATGCATTATCACATATTAATGTAATGTATTGCTGATTGTTCAACTCTGCAGTTGACGGCTTGAACAAGACAGTCGACACCATGCCAGAGCCACCAATCGTGCAAGTGTACGTTTTGCAGGCATGAAAGCAAAAACAACTAGTAGCAGCAAGGAATTGCTGACTGATTACTCCACTGGCTGGTATGAACGGGGGCTTATCAGCTTACAGCCTGGTGATCGCGCTGGCCCAAGCCATACATGGTACGGGGACCAGGGCCCCAGGCAGCTGCATAAGTATGAAAACACATGTCGACCGTGAGACCTCAAATCCGGCAGGCATTGACCCACAGAGGACAGGCATCGGGGTCTCTGCTGCTCTTCAATTGAACCATCAGATAACCGTATGCAATGCAGTCTCAACCAACCCAAAGAAAAGCAGAAATATCGGGGTCTCTGCTGGGTCCCAGACTCTGAGAGTACTACTCTGACCGCTGGGCGGTCAGGCTCTGACAGAGGGCCTGAAGTACTACTGCATTCACAGTCAGCAATATCACTATGCCAGGTAAAAGAACGGCTCCGGGGCTCCGAGCATGTATACAAATGGTGTTACGCTAACTTTACGGTGTATGTTGAGAGTTTACAAAGTAAACAAAGTTTACGCCTAATGTAAACCTTGTAACCTGGCGTACTAGGTAACCTGGCGTGGTGTTGCAGAGTAAATTTACCAAAGTAAACATACATGTAAAGTGCGGTAAACCTCATGTACACTCATCTACTTGGTATGGTAAACAATCGACGCTATGTAAAACAGGGTAAACATTCCCTGCTGCCACAGTAAACATGTGCTGTCACCAAAGGGTGCCTGGCAAGCCCAGTTGCCACCGCAAATTAGGCAGCAGCTGCAGCTATGACACACGCTGCTTCTTGCTTCTTGCCATCAACATCTACTGCTGCTGCAGCTGCTGCCTCAAGGTTTGCCAGTGCTGTTCTCACGGACTCTGGTAGAGGCAAACCATCAAGTGCTGCTACGCACTGCAGCGCCTGCTGCAGCTGTTTAGCACGCTGCCTTTGTCACTGCTGCTCTGTTCAGGTCCAGCGCGCCTCAAGTACGACTGCATTCACAGTCATTAATGACTGCAACTGCTCTGTAGGTACAAAATCTGGTTTGCGGTACAGGTGCGTATGAAGATGATGCTTTGATGCTGGCCAGCTTGCCTGCATGGCAGCACACTCGGAGCACCAGGAGAGCTTGAGCGGGCCGCTCCTGGTCAAGCATTGCTTTGAAGGTATGACGTTTTGCATTTACCTGGAGCCCAGGAGCCATTAAATCAGTTATTTTACAAACGCTTTGCGTGAAGCATGCAAAACTGAATGCACCGTTATCAATTACTGGATGAACTTGTGGGCTGCAGGTGACCCCTGCACTGATGCATGCACCCCTACACTGATGCATGCAACCTCACACTGCACAGTACCAATGCTATGGCTTGAATGGGTAATATGATGATGATGGCGATGATGATGATGATGATGATGATGATGATGATGATGATGATGATGATGATGATGATGATGATGATGATGATGACTGCACAGTACCAATAAGGACGCGCGCATTCCGAGTGCCCAGGTGCATGATAGTGCCGTGTCCTTTCACATGTGCCCACGTGCGGGGCGGTCGCGTGCCCTGAGGGCCTGAGTGGGTATACTACGTGGAGCCAGCATTGCTTACAGATTCCAATGCAGCTTGCATGAGGGAGGCCAGGTGACTCTGCTTGGCTTTCCTGCCCCAGGATGGGCCATAAACCACATGATGACGCTTTCTGGTCAACGTCACGCTGCCCACCGAGGTGCAAACACTGTCCTTCGGTACGCTCTTAGCCTCCTCAGACCACCATGCCAGTGACACCCTACACCCACTGCAGGCTTCATGCCATGTGCCCCCACCCGCCAGCCGGCGGCCCCGAGTTACAAGACTCGTTTGCGTGCATGCAGCGCTGGGTCCTGTTACAAGAGGACACCCCCCTGTTACATACCACCAACCCCGTGATTGAGCTTAACAGCAGCATCAAGACGTTCAACGACTGAACATCACTCCGAGTTCATGTTGTTGCATCATGATGTTACATCAGAGTGTGTTACTCGTGTTACTGGCTTACTGGATGTGTTACGGTGCCTGAATCGTGGTTACACAGCTGATTGCAGCGGCCTAGTCATCAGTCCGCCGCGTCAGGTTGTGGTGATAGCGTCCTTCGATGCTACACTTGCCGCGTCGCCTGTCTCCGCCACCAGATCGCTGGGCTCACGGCCTTTATCCATTGAAAACGTCAGTACATCCCCACCTTCATTCATCTTTTGCGTGATCGCCTGCTGTCAGCGTCGGCAGGGGCATGCAGCGTCAGCAGCAGCTGCTGCTGTGCAGCTGCTGCTCCTGCAACTTGTGGCATTGGGGCAGCTGATTCAGCAGCCAAAGCACATCAGGCGGTTTTCATCTGTGTTCAGCAGTCATGACAGCCACACTGCAGTTCAGGCCATTGTACGGGGCGAAGAGCGATGATCCTTTCTGCTTTCTGCTTAAGATCGGCAGCATCATCGTGCTGCTGGACTGCGGCTGGAACGAACAATTCGACCTGAGGTTGCTGCAGCCTCTGTTGCAGTGAGTCCAGTAATGCTGGCCTGTGGTGCTGTTGCGGCAGCAGCAGCAGCAGCAGCAGCATGGTGGGAGGAGCAGCAGCCTGAGAAGTGCTTGGCGGCCGTGTTGATGCGGTCCTTGTGGTGCACATCCTGCGTAGTTACGAGTCACCCAACATAGTTAACACAACATTCATGTACATAACAATTTTCACTGGAAATATTACGCATTGCCATTACTGAACGCAAGCGTCGTGTGCCTGGACCCCACAGCCGTATGCCTTGATGTCTATTTCAAATGCATGACTTGCTTTCATCCCATTGGCGACTTCCTGCAAGCACCACAATCGCATTTGCTGCATTTACAAGCGGGTGTTCAGTGCATCGAGTCTGTAGCAGCTGCACTTGTTACTGCCATCCACCTGCAACCCTGCTCATCACCTGCATTTCTTGTCCACATGTCCTGTTGCTGTTGTTTGCCTGGAAATTTTCTCTGCTGCTTGTCACCCCCCCATCGCACCACCCAACTGCTTTCCTGCAAGAATTGCGCCAGAAGTGGACCTGGTGCTGCTGTCCCACCCAGACACGCGGCACGTGGGGGCGCTGCCGTACCTGGTGGCCAAGGCGGGCTTGACAGCACCCGTGTATGCTGCCGCGCCAGTGGCTAAGCTGGGAATGATGTTCATGTATGACCACCATACAGGCCTGCACGTGAGTTGGCGGACCAGCTGCATGCAGTGCAATGCTTGGCGGGGGGTGGCAGCATCGTCCCGCTGCAGTTGGTCGTGCAGTATGCTTGCACGCGCGTGGTGATACTTGCACAGTCCTGAATTTGAGGAGCTTATTTGAGGAGCATCGTTGCAAGGCCTGACGGCCACATTATGCATCGCAAGTTCTGAGGGCACTGTGCAACTGTGTTCTGCGGCCATTGCTCTTGTTTGTGCTGGTGGTTGAAGGGGTGCTTGGGCTGCTGCCTTTGGGCTATGTCTGCATTTTGCTTAGGTATGCGCCACAAACGGCATGCACTGGTGCATCTGTTGGCCAAAGACAGTTGAGCTGCTGCAGCTGCATCAGGCGCCCGGCTTGAGTGTTGGTGCGCCATGCGCACCCCTGCCCCTGCTTCGCACCTCGCAGGAAGTGTCTGACTTCAACCTCTTTGACCTGAATGACATTGACAAGGCCTTCACCAACTCAGTCAAGACGGTCAAACACCATCAGCCGGTCAACCTTGTCCTGCAAGGCACGCAGCTGCGCATTATAGGCTACCCTGCAGGCCACATGCTGGGTGGCACGGTGTGGGTGCTGGAGGCTAGCGATGAGGCGGTGGTGTATGGAGTGGACACGAACCACAACAAGGAGAGGTGGGGGTTGTCATTGGGCGTTGCAACAGGGCGAGGTATGGGGTTTGTAAAGAGTCAGGGATGCGCTGTGTATCAGGGCATGCAAAGGCTGTGGCGCAGCGCGCAGGGCTGCACTGGGTTAGAGGGGCGGGCAGGCATACGTCTCTTGTAAGCAACAGGGGCTCAGCAGTTTGTGACCTGAGTGGTTGAGTTGCTTTGGGTGCTGTTGCTGTTGACTTTCCGGCAGCTTCACGTGCATCTGGTGGTGGCCGACGTGGCCGGGCAGTGCCATGGAGCGACCGCTGCACTCGCTGGTGCCTCCCCTGCCTGGCTGCCTTCACGTCTGACTGCTGTGTGTGTTGCCATCCGCGGCAGGCACCTGAACGGCGGCCAGCTGTCCCTTGTGCCGAGCCGCCCCGCGCTGCTGATTACGGACTGCTCGCGCGTGCACACCAAGGCCATGAACAGGGCCACTCGCGAGAAGGCGCTCAAGGAGGCCGTCCTGGGCGTGTTGCGGCGCCAGGTGGGGATGCCTGTGATGAGCATCCGCTGTTCGTTGCTGCAGCAGCACTGCGCATGGAGTCGTCCTAGAGGCTATCTTGTGCTTGCTGGTGTGGCCCTGCGTCTCTTAGCGAGCTCTGTCTCCAGCCCCACACCCCTGCTGGGGGGTGCAGGCACAGCAGCAACGAAACTGCGTCGCCTCCCCGACGTGTGCTGCGTTGCGGCTGCACATGTGCTGTTGGAGTGCAGGGCAGCGTGCTGCTGCCTGTGGACTCTGCGGGCCGCATGCTGGAGCTGCTGCTGACGCTGGAGAAGATGTGGGCCACCACGGAGCCAAAGTGAGCAGGGCGTGGCTTGCAGGAGGGGCGGCTGGCGCTGACGTGGACAGGGGTGGCGGGGCCGCAGTGTGACGGCATGCATGCCGGCGCTCACCTGGCACATGCATGTGCATGTGTGCAGCCACAAAAGGGCCTCGATGGCGTGCAGGGCACGGGATCGGGGAAAGCTGTGGATCGTGTCTAACCCCACCTCATCCAGTTGGATATGGGGCGCTTGCTTTGTACAACCGGCTGGTGCTTGCCTGTTGCGCGCCGCACCCTGCCAGGCTGCCGTACCCGCTGGCGCTGCTGAGCTACGTGGGGGCAAGCACCGTGGATTATGCGCGCAACATGATTGAATGGATGAGTGACGAGGTGCAGAAGGAGTTCAACACCACCAACACCAACCCGCTGCAGACGCCACACTTCAAGTGAGTGAGCAGAGGAGACGGGGGAGGCGAGGGGTGCGGCGTCATGTGCCAGGGCGTATGTTGCGCAGCTGCATATGGACGGGATGCTTGCATGTGCCTGCGGAGGGGCCTGCCGCTTTTGGGACCAAGTGGCTGCGTCTTCGGGTATTGCTGCACGCCAAATTACGTGGGATGAGGGAGAGGAAGTCTGTGCTTGCTGCTAGCCTAGTGTGCTGCTGCCCTTTGGAATTTGCGCAATGCAACACGCATTGTCCTGCTGCTGCTGCTGCTGCTGCTGCTGCTGCTGCTGCACTGCCATCACACCGCAACAGGAACACCATTCGGCTCTGCCACAGCCCTGCAGATGTGAGCAGGCTGTGTGGCACAGGGCCTAAGGTGGTGCTGGCCACAGGCATCAGCTTGGAGTGCGGGCTGGCGCGCCAGCTGCTGCTGCAGTGGGGCGCGACACACGCAATGCCGTGCTGTTCATGCAGCCGCCACGGGTGCGCGCTGCTGCTGCTGCTGCTGCTGCTGTTTGGTGCTGCACATTGTTTGCCTTAAACCACTGAGGTATTCATGCATCTCATGGTGCCTGCAGTAGTTACACGTTCGTTGGCGGTGCCTGCAGTTGGTGGCCTCAGTGGGCCGCGTGGTTGGTCAGCTGTTGCCCGTCTGCCTAGCCTGCCTGTGGCAGCTGCTGGCACACCTGGACCTGGGCTGCTTCATCGTCATCGTCATCGTCATCATCATCATCATCATCATCATCATCATCATCATCATCATCATCATCATCATCATCATCATCATCTCATCATCATCATCATCATCATCATCATCATCACCATCATCATCATCATCATCATCATCATCATCATCATCATCATCAATGTTACCCATGCAAGCCACAGCTCAAACGCCACCGGCACCTTCGTCTTGCTTCATACCTGCCGCCCCGTCTGCCATCAACGCTACCTTGCCAACCCGCAGGCTGGCACCCTGGCAGCTGACCTGCTGTCCCCCAGGCCGCCTGGCCCCTTGAGCCTCTCACTGTCAGTCGGCAGGCGCGTGCCGCTGCAGGGGGAAGAGCTGGAAGCGTTTGAGGCAGCACGGCTGGTAGCAGAGGCTGCTGCAGCAGCAGCGGGTGAGCAGGAGGCAGCGGCGGCAGAGGCGCTGCTGCCACTGCGGGAGAGCTCGGGCGTGCTGAGTCAACTCAAGCGCAGCAACACGGGGCAGTGGAACAGGTGAGGATGCAGCTGCACGTGTTTGTGTCAGCTTTGCCTGCGTTGACTGAGGAAAATGGAACTCTTGGCAGTTGCTGCCTGGTGCTGTGGAGCACTGGCAGGTGGAGGTATGTGGTGAGCTTGGCTGGTTGGTGTTCTATCTGGCAGTTGCTGCCTGCCAGGCAGTTGCTGCCTGGTGCTGTGGAGCCCTCGCAGGTGGAGGTATTTGGTGGGCTTGGCTGGTTGGTGTTTTATTTGGCATTTGCTGCCTGCCTGGCAGCAACTGCCAAACAGAAAACCAACCAGCCCAGCTCACCAAACCCTCCACCTGCCAGGGCTCCACAGCAGCAGGCAGCAACTGCCAAACAGAACACCATCCAGCAGTGTTGTGGTTTGCAGCAGGTGCCTAATATATTGGTGTTGGTTGGCCGGTTTGCTTGCGCTGCTGTCAGCATCCCGCTGGCGTTGGTACTCACCATGCGACGGCCAAAAGCTAAGCTGATTCACACATGGCTGCTGCAGCTGCTGCCTTGCTGGTACACAGCGGCTGCAGTACTGCCTGTCATGCCGGGATGGATGAGCACTTGCCGACGCGGCGCCTGCACCTGCCCGCACTGTCGTTGCAGGTTCTGCCGGAGCAGCATGCCGCCTTTGACGCCTTTGGCGGCGGCAGCGCGATGGCTGAGCAGGGCGTGCTCATGGACGGCTTTGCGCCGCCAGCTGGCGCCATGTACGCCATGTTCCCCGACGAGCAGGAGCTGCTGCAGCAGGAGTGGGATGCGTACGGGGCCGTGGTGGACACCACTGAGCTGCGCAAGACCGACGGTGGGTGGGTGTGGGGTCAGTTCTGGCCAGTGGGGCGCGCGGGGTGAACACGGCCATGGTGATGCACAGAGCTTGCGCTGCTGGTGCGGCTGGTAGTTGAGGTGTCTCTGTAGGCATGAAGCAAGGGTGGATGTTTGTGGCGAGTTATGCTTGTGTCTGCTTGTGCCCTTTTCTTCACATGTGCGCGTCGCCTGGTGTGGTGTTTAAGACGATGATTGTGTCGGCGGGGCGCTCCTTTACGTTGCCCCTGCTGCCGCTCCGCCAGCCGGCAGGCAGGGCTCAGGGCATGCCCCGCACAGCAACACCTCGCTGGAGCACCTGGACGCACTGCTCACAGGCCATGTGCAGCGCGTTGTTTGCGCACCAGACACCACCCTGCATTGGCACATGTCATTTGTCGAGTGATGTACGCCTGTCACATCTGGATGCATGCCGCTTATGCAATTCTTCCAAGTCAATCTTGGCGGCAGCAGGTTACGCAAACAGGTTGGGAGCTATGTTTGCCGATCGCGAATTGTGAAATATTCATGGCTGTTCAAAGCTTCGTCAGCACCGATTGCTCTGTGCATTTTGCTGCTGCTCCTGCTGGTTGCTGGTACAATTGCATTTGCCCTCTCCTTTTTTTGTGTGCGGCATTGCAGAGGCGCTGGAGGCGGGTGCTGCTGCAGCAGAAGAGGAGGACCAGGATGCGGATGATGTGCCGACAAAGGTGAGATCCAGGCCCGCTGCGTTAGTTCAAGGACATACTACATGGGGAGCAGCTGCAACCACATAGTTGTGTGCAGCCAGAGCTAGCTGGGATGGACTTCAAGTGGACGACTTATGCGCAGTTTCAACACTCACCACCCGTGTGCCGCTGCCGCCGCTGCTGCTGCTGCAGGTTGTGCATGAGCAGGTGTCTCTCAGCTTTGCAGCAACAGCGCAGCTGCTTGAGGGCTACAGTGGCGGCTCTGACGGCCGCAGCTTGCGCACCATCGTCGCCAACCTGGCACCCCGTGCGCTGGTGCTGGTGGGCGGCAGCCAGACAGAGACGCAGGAGATGGCCAACGCGTGCAAGAGGGAGCTACGGCAGCAGCAAACGCGTGTGTACACTCCAGGTGGGCTGCAGCATGAGGCTGTAAATACAGGTTACAAATTGCTACAAACTGGCAATGCAACAGCTGTTGAGGATCTCGCGTGGATGTTGGAAAACCATTTGATCGTGCACGTTCAATCAGCGGGGCGCTCCTTTACATTGCCCCTGCTGCCGCTCCGCCAGCCGGCAGGCAGGGCTCAGGGCATGCCCCGCACAGCAACACCTCACTGGAGCACCTGGACGCACTGCTCACAGGCCATGTGCAGCGCGTTGTTTGCGCACCAGACACCACCATGCAGCTTGAGCCTTCTTCGCTGCATGCCAACGCTGCCTGTGCACGTTCCTGGTGTGCAGTGTTGCCTGCGTCGTGTTCAGCATGACAGGTGCATTGGCTTTAGTGGCATCTGGAACGCATGTTGTGTCATGCTCTGCCCCTGCCGTACCTTTTGCGGTGTCACCCAGGCACTGGCGAGACAGTGGCGATGCCTCTGGCGCCGAGCTATTCGGTCGCCATCAGCAGCACGCTGCTGCACGGCCTGTCCAAGCATGCGCTGACCAGCGGCAACACGACGTATGACGTTGCGTGGCTAGATGGCGAAATCAGTGCGCGCGCCTGCACCACTGCCAGTGCTGCTGACGCCTCAGCATCCGGCAGCAGCACCGCAGCAGCAGATGGCGATGCACCGCTCATCCTGCTGCCGCCTGGCACTGCAGCAGCAGCAGCAGCAGCAGCAGCGCAGGATGCCGTGCAGGAGCAGCAGCACAACGGCGGCAGCGTCCTGCAGGGCGCAGGCAGCCTTGCTGCTACTGCTGCAGCGGCAAACGGCGAGCATTTTGAGGCTGCCGCTGCAGCTGCAGTTGAGGGCTCCGCAGCAGCAGCCGCTGCTGGCGGTGCAGAGGCGATGGACATCGACGACGACGTCGCGCGCGGCGGCACTGGGCTGCGGCTCGGCGGGGCAGCGCCCGCGCCGCTGGGAGACCATGGCGGCATCTTCATTGGCGATGTGAAGCTGTCGGAGGTGAAGCAGGCGCTGGCGGCTGTGGGGGTGCCCAGCGAGTTCCGCGGCGGCCGCCTGGTGGTTGGCGGCAGCCTGGTGGTGCGGCGGGACGGGCCCGACGGCCACCTGCTCATGGAGGGGCCGCTGTGTGAGGACTACTTCACGGTCCGGGACGTGGTGTACAGCCAGTACAATGTGTGCTAGTGTTCGTCGCGCACCTTGTTCTGCTGTTGCATGCGCATGGTGATGCTTGCTGCTTGGCTGTGCACATACATATCTATAGCCCAGGAGCCGTTGAATTTGTTCTTTAAATGAATTTGGCCTCTGAGGTTGCCTTAAGGCAAGCTTGCTGTCGGGCACCGCGGTGTGTGCAGCGTGTCTGTGCTGTCTCAGGTGACAGCCGCAGGGTGAGAGCTGGTGGTCACAGACTGGCTCTGTTACTCTGCTAGTGTGGTGTGGTTGCAAATTATGCGATTGAAGTTGAACCTCGACCTGCAGGTCCAGCTGGTGGTGCAGTTGGTATATAAACTGCCACTTACCTGCCAGCTATATTTGCTTGCTGGGCGAGCTGTAGGCGTGCTGTGATGGTGTGCTTTGCCCTGCCTTTTGGCCGCTGAGCGCTGTGTACACAACACGTTCGTGTTCATGCTGAACAAGCATGACGGTTGGCAGGTATTGCTTGTTATGCTGATGTGTTCTGTAATCACGTGTACGTCAATGGCTCACCTTGTATGTGTTCAATTTTGCATACTGTTAGTGTTGTATTGCTTTGAACGAGTATGCTACGCCGGCTAGCCCGCCATTGCTACGTGTCAGCGAGAAGAACCTTGACCCGCACGCCGACGAGAGCGAAGTTGGTCTTGAGCCGTTCACAGCACCCTCGGTGATGTCGTCGCGAATCCAATGTCTTTCCTTAGTTTCTTTGCATCAATAAGAGAATCACAAAACAGCTATGTTGTTGGGACCATCAAGCGCAACGGTTGCGCGGGTTGCTCTGGACAGCACGGCGGTTCCTATATTAAAGATTGCAAGAAGACATGGTACAACCCCGGGGTTATTATCTCCCGGGGTTGTAACTGCCGGAGATGGAAACTCCCACCAAATAGTGATTACTGCCACCACAGACACATCAGGCGCCTGATTCAGGGTCCACGGCACGGGTGCCAATACGCCACCGGTCCTTGTGGCAAAACAAGGAAGACCACCCTGTACTTCTCTGAAGTATGGCCACAAGTGCAGTGGCAGCATGCCATGCGCATTAAGCTGAGCTCAGCCGCGGCAGCCTCTGCAACGTCTGTCTACTACTGCTGCTCTGCTGCACTGCAGCAAGCTGCTGCCGCAGCTGGCCAGCTGCAACCACGCAGCCGCGCTGCCGCAGCCAGCCAATGTACTTGCTCCATGTCGCATCGCCAGCTGAAAGCGTTGCTGCGTGGCCAAAGATCACCAGGCCGCGTCTGGGACGAGTGATGGCCACATTCAGCCGCCGCCAGTCTTCCAGGAAACCCACCTGCAGGAACGCAGCACAATCACCATGCAGTTGATGTCAGGCATGTCAGCGGGTCACTTTTCTTGGCCCGCCTGCGGCCCCACATGAGTCCCACGGCCACTTCACTTGGCACTCCTGAACATCTCAGCCACAGCCAGTGCAGCAGACAGCCACGCAGACAAGGTGTCCATGTTCCTGCCACACCAGTTGCACTAATCAAGCCCTATTGCTGCATGCCCAGGTTTTGGTACGTCATGCAGCAGCACCACCTCAGCTCAGTGAGCTGTGCATGTATCATCTGCACTGCACCGCCTACAGCCATGGGACACACCTGTGCCTGCGTGTTGGCTCGCACAGCACTGAACAGCACCACCTCCTTCTCCCTGCCCTGGTAGCCATCAACAGTCTTGATCTCCAACACATCTCCTGCTGCTGCAGCTGCTGGTGACCATTCGGCAGCAGCAGCACCAGCAGCCCCTTGCTGCTGCTGTCCTTGTCGGCTGCTGCTGCTGCTGGCCCTGGCAGATCCGTGTGCTGCTGCTGCTGGTGCTGCTGCTGCTGTCAGCCCTGCCAGCTGCTGACTCAGCAGGTTGAGCTGCGCAATGTAGGGCGTGACAATGCCCAATGAGCCGCGGTGCTCCCCACACACAGACAGCAGGTGAGTCAGCACCTGCAGCAATGGTGACGGCAGTGGCAGAGACAGTCTGTCCGCATGCACGCTGACGTGGCAGCTGAGACGGCGCGCTAGCATGTGGCTGTTGAACAGCAAGGGAGGCATTCCCCAGCCGTCTCGGGTGCATGCCAAACAGTATGTGGATGATAGCTGCAGTAGCATACGCTCTCAGCTATGTCTGTTTCTGGCATGCTTATGCAAATCTGGTGACACAGCAAGTACGTAGCTCCTCCAGGCAGTTGCTTGCCTGCTGCACCATGCCAGCCTCTGCTCTGTTCAGTTTGCTGCCGCCTGCTGTCATGTCCTCTGCCCCCTCCACCACATCCACAAACAGCAGCGGCATGTCAGGCTGAGGCCAGGGGAATGGCTGCGGGCTGCGGCGCTGGGCGGCTGACACACCATCGGTCAGGCGGCCGCTGTAGAACGCTGCGTTTGGGAAAGCTGACAGGCAGGGATGCATGCGGTACTGCACCTGGAAAGGGGCACCAGCAGCAGCAGCAGCAGCAGCAGCAGCAGCAGCAGCAGCAGCAGCAGCAGCAGCAGCAGCAGCAGGAAACAGCAGGAGCCCTGCTAATGTGGGTGGCTGCAGCAGCGGCCGCAGAGATAGTGGCCGACGGTCAGTTCATGCAGGTCTCATGGCTTTCTTGTTGGGCTGGACCCCAGCCCATTACAATGACAGGTCTCCTGACATGTGGACAGTACACCCTGCAACTCGACAATTTGCACACTGATTTCATCTGTTGCAGACTGACAAAAGCAATGTGTGCCAGGGTTAGCTGGCTGCTGGCACCCTTTGCACCGGCCCTGCCGCTGCAAACCTGCAGCAAAGCACTCGGCACGCCAGCTGCCATCAGCCGTTCAAACAGCGAGACCGCCAGCCCCGCAGCAGCAGCGGCCTCGCTGTTGCAGACTGGCGGCAGCTGCAGATGGTCTCCCACGAGCACCACATGCTCCGCGCCGCGCGTGAGCGGGATCAGGGCTTCGGGCTCTGCCGCCTGGGATGCCTCGTCAAGCACGACGAGGGGGAAGGTGGTGCCTGCCAGCATGTCGCTGCCTGCAGCTGCGCACGTTGCGCAGACCACCTGCAGATGCACGCATGATCGGGCGCGTGCACGGCAGCACGCACAGCGCGTGGTTGGCACAGGTGTGTTGAGAGTGCACCTGGCCATGGTCGAATCCCAGAGCAGGCATTACACGCTGTGGGTGCTGGCAGCACAACAAGAGGTCGCTGGCAGGGCAGGGCAGGAGTAGGTTGGGTGCGGAGCAGAGGGTTCTGTGGCGCTGGACATCCTGGCATTCTACCACACACATCCCCTCCCTTCCACTCAACCGGGTGCAGAGTGTAATCAAACATCAGGCGTAGCACACCCGAAGGGATTATCAGTGAGGGCAGCGTGCAGCCAGTTGTGACAAGAGCCAGATAAGCTGAAGCAGCATATAATGGAGGTGCAGTGTGTCACGGTCGTCACAGGAGCATCACCTGCATGTCTGTCGAAAACACGCAGAGGAAGCGCGCAAGCCAGGTGCACTCAGCCTGGGAGCACAGCCGCAAGCCGCCCCTTGAAGGCAGCCACTCACCAGCCAGCAAGAAAGCACGCAGGCAACAACACGCTCCAACATGTCGTTTAAAATGCATTGACGTCATTTGTGCAGCACCTGAGCGCCTTTCAGCACTTCAGCTACAAGCTCCTCCCGCATCGCAGCGACCTGGCCGGCCAGGATGGAGGCGTCCCTGTGGCCCAGGCCCCTGTCGCGCCCAGACAGAGTTGGCAGCCGAGCGCGCAGGTCACGCAGCTGCGCTGCTGCCTCCTCTACCTACAAGCCAAAGCAAGTGTGTGTGTGGGGTGGGGGGGTGGGGGGGGGGGGTAGGATAACAGCTCCCACTGGATGCAACGCCGATCGTACATGTGACGGCTGCAGGAGTGAGGCGCACCATCAGTAACATCAGGCAACGCCGTGGCACTGCGCAGTTTCCAATGCAGCTTCCATCGAGCTGTGGCAGCTGCACACGTTGCGCTGTGCCACCTGCGCAACCCTCACAGCCATACTGCACAGCTCAAAGTGTGACACGCATGCATGCTGCTGCCGCACGACGACGACTTCAGCGGTCCTTGGTGTGCAAAGCCCCTACGTCATACACGTGCTGCTTGACATGCAGAACAGTGTAGCAGCGTTTCACCGTCCCTGTCTTAGACGGGCATGCGCCAATAGGTTGCCAAGGGCAGTGGCGTGCAGTTTCGCCAAACTCCAGCACACACACACCTGGCGCGTCTTGGGGTGCGCCTCCAAGAGGGCGTCCAGGGTGGCTCCGCGCAGCGAGTCACGCACCTGCAGCGCCACACGCATTGCGTGACAAAGCTGAATCCCCCCTACTCCTGTGCACACAGCAGGGATCGACCCCCCGCCACGCACCTGCACCGCCACGCACATGCACCCCGACTGCCACACATATGCACAGGCTCAGCATGCAGCACGTCTACCAGCTTGAGACAGCCAGCAGCGACCGCAGCCAGAATCCAGGAGGCAGTACAGGATGCCGAGTACGTGCACCACATCAAGAGCAGGCACTTTGAGTGAGCACGTTGTGTGGTGTGTGTGTGGCGCATGGCAGTTGCGTCTGGCATCAGCCAACCGCGCCATTGCGTACCTTGACTGGCTGCCCCAAACGCACTGCATTCACTCCAGCGTCGACCAGCCCCTCCAGCAAGTTGTCCACGGCCACATGGCTCTGCCCCACTGCCAGCAGCGGGAAGGGCAGCTGCCAACGCGCCACCAGCTGCGCCAGCAGCACCACTGCGGTGGTGGTCTTGCCTTGTGGCGTGGTCCACACCAGGGCGCGCGCCAAACCAGCATGTCAGCATTCGATGCAGACGTGGGAAGCACACGGCCCAGCCAGCTAGTGCACGGTGTTGAGAAGCTCCGTAGCAGGGCAAATGTCGTCAATGTTGCATGTCAGTGGCAGGTGCCCACAAGGGAAGCTCGCACGCCTAGCCAGCTACAGGACGCCAGAGTAAAGGGGCTGCGTGCTCAGTGCCGCATGGCGTCACATGACTTGAAACTCTGCTTGCACAGACTGCAGAGGAAACATCGCAGCTTAAACTTGCGCTCAACATGCGCACCTGTGCCGGGCGGTCCATGTACCAAAGACAACCTGTGCAGCATGCAGCTGGCGACTGCTGCCACCTGGGACCTGTTGAGCCCTAGCTCAGCATCCCTCTCCGCCAGGTAATCCTGCTGCTGCTGCTGCTGCTGCTGGTGCTGGTGGTGGTTTGCGGCTTCAGCAGCTGCAGCTTGCTGCCGGCTTGCGCCGCTGCTGGGCTGCTGCTGCTGCTGCTGCTGCTGTTCGTGCTGGGCCCGCACTCCCCTGGCCCAGTCCAGGGCTGCAGCAGGCATCAAGCCAGAGGGCGCTGCCGCTGCAGCAGCAGCTGGTGACACCAGCAGGCTGGCAAGGCAGGTGCCAGGTGGCGAGGTGTCGGGCTCGTCTTGCCGCTGACGCTTGCCCCCACGCCTGTGCTGCTGCTGCTGCTGCTGCTGCTGCTGCTGCTGCTGCTGCTGAAGATGGCCGTACTGCTGCAGTTGCTGCTGCTGTTGCTGGTGCGTGGGTGTTGCTTTCAGCAGGGAGTTGAGTGCTGCACGCATGCGCTCATACACCACTGTGTTGACCCCCTTATCTAGCCTGCAAGCGACGCATGCATTAGAAGGGTGGAAAATAGTAGGAGGGTGCACGTCAGGTGATGCAGCAACATGGTGGGCATGGCTTGCAATGACGTCTGTGCTGTTGTGCTGTTTGAAACACCGCTGTCATGCTAATTATATTGGGCACAGTCAACAAAGGATGCACCCCACCACATGCTGACACAGGCCCGCACAGTTGCAGCATCTCGACTGGCTGCCGTTTGCTGGCAGTGTGTCGTTACTGACTAGGCACAGCTCCCAACTGCCGCCGCATACTTCTGTGGTGCACACGGAACACCGGCATCATCCATGAGCCGGCCTGTGCGGACGATGAGCAGCTGCCCGCACCCGCACACGCACCCGCACCCGCACCCGCACCACCACCCGCACCCGCACACATGTCCCAGCTGGCAGTCGCACGTGCCTGCTGCGATTGCGCTGTAAAGCAAGCGCCTGGCTCTCACCTAAGCTGGCTGCCGTCTGCCGGCAGTCTGTCGTTGCTGACTAGGCGCAGCTCCCAGCCGCCGCGCTCCAGCACTGTGGCGGTCCATGGCTTGGGGCCCTGCAGGGGGTGGCCCCTGCTGACCAGGACCTCATCGCCAGCGCTGCAGGTGCATGCAAAGGCGGCACACGATGCTGCTAAGAGGGTGAGGGAATGCACTGGGTATTTGCCGGGAGGGCATGCGCAGAAGGCCGTCACGTGCAGCTGAGGTCGCCCCTCCAGGACGGTCCCCCATGCTGACTGCAGCATTGCCACCAGCGCTGCAGGTGCATGCAACATCCTTCGTTTGTGAAAGACGGATGTGTACCAGGGTGCATTTTCTGGTTGATGAGGGTCAGGTTCCCAGGCTCTTGATGTGTTTGGCGTGAAGTCCTGCAAAGGGTGCCCCCTGCTGACAACACCTCAAGCACAGCACCATCAGAGTGGGCCCCGCAATCAAGTTGTCTGGCACGTGCGTCGACAACGGGACCCCAGGTCAGGCCCCGCTGCAGGGAGACACAACTACCACCTGATGATGCAATAGGCATGTTGGCGCATTGAGAAGGAATGCCAGCGCACGGGCTTGCGGGTGGACTGTCTGAGCATGTGGTTGGTGCAGCTGCTCGTGGCCAATGGCACCATGTCCAGGCAGCCCCCAGTGCAGAAGTCATCCAGCAAGCCACAGGACATGCTGAGTCCTCAACACCCTCGAGCCACTTCAGCGCAGTTGCTCACTGTGCCGGCTGCTGTCCAGAGATCCTCACTCACACGAATCTGTGGAAGGGCAGCAGCCCCGCCCGCCTGTCCGCCTGCCGCATCACCCAGATGGTCTGCCCGTACAGGCTGCCCCTCCTTGCTGCTGTCAGGCCCAGCAGCACCAGCCCCTCACGCAGCAGCCTGGCCAGCGGCCACGTCTGCAGGCGCTCGTGCACGAGCTCCTGCTCGGCCGCCAGCTCGGCGTCCACCAGAGGGTGCCACCTGTGCAGGCACGCCGGCAGGCAGCTGCAGGGGTGGGCCGGCTGCTGCAGGGATGCAGATCCCAGGGTGCAGGGTGCTTGTGCGTGTTGTGACGCATGCAGTGGTACTGGCCAGGAGTAGAGTCTGCAGGCGTCATGCACTAGGGCTTCTCTGGCTGCTGACTCAGCATGCACCAGTAGAAGCCACCTTTGGGCGTGCAAACATGTGCAAGTTATGGGTGTGAAAGAATGATCCTCTGGCGTGCAGTGCACGAATTTGCTGTAGTGTTGTAGTGCACTGGTACTGGTTCAGGGCTGCATTGTTGGCCGGCTGCAGGGCATACGCAGATATGGGTTGACGTTCACCGCCTTCTGCCAAGGACATATCCACACGTTGATCAACAACTGTGCAGCTGCCAGGGCCGCAGAGGGCACCTGTGCTGACGCAGACGACATGTGCGTATTAGTCGTGCTGGCTGCCACGCTCCACGTCTGTGTGCTCAACTCACCTGTTCAAGTAGGCTGCCAGCTGCGGTGATGCAGCAGCAGTCAAGCTCTGTGCGTCAACACAGCAATATGCGTTGGGCAGCAGCACATGATGTGTCGCTAACATGGCACATCAGGTACCAATAGTGCTGATGGTAACATGATCAGGTGAACCAAGAGTTGCACGGACTTGCTGCCAGTGCAGCAGCAGCCCTGGCTTGTGACCAGAGCAACATTGTGGCTTGCAGGACAGCTATCGCATCACAGCATGGGTGGTGAGTTGTCAGCCTGACCAAGCACTCACACAATGCATGGGGTCTCACCTGCTGCTGTTGCTGTTGGTTTGTAGCTACAGTTGAGCCATCGTGCTGCCGCTGCTTGTGCGGCTGACACCCACCGCTGCCCTCACTGGCCCCACCACTGCTGTTGTACTGCTGCTGGCCACGGCTGCGGAAACCCCTGCCTCTTCCCCCCTGCTGCGAGCCACCATGGTTGCCGTAGCCCATTACATGCCTTTGAGGCAAAAAGCCGCAGTTCGCCCTTTCTTGATCACCTGGTATGCCAGAGTTCTTCCGCCATTGCTGTAAAAAATGTCAAGGCCTGAGAGTGAAATAGGTGCTCAAGTGCTGGAGACGAGCAGAGAGCTGGGTAGCATCGACCTGGAGTTTCACTTTGACTATGTACTCCTTGGCATCACATTTGGAGACCCAGAGCAAAGACCAGCAGTGGCCCTAGGTTAAACCTCGGAGGTTGAGGGCTTGGGCAATTCACCGAAGGGCTAGGACTGTGAGGGCCCAACCATTGTGTGTTGGTTGCAGGCGCGTCATACCTCGCTATATTACGTGAAGTAGAGAATTTGGACATTTGATGGCTTGCTGCATGAAGCTCCTTTTAACCACGACCTTGATGACAGCGCATTGACTTACCCGCACTTTTTGGCACCTGTTTGTACCCACGGAAGATTTCAGTTCAGGAAAGGCGATCGTAAGTTGTTTACGCACACTGCCGGAGTAGGAGCAGGAGTGAGCAACACCGAGAGGACGGAACCGGAGTGCGTGTAGTCGCCTGGCTTGGGCTCGTCGCACTTGGTACGTATATCTTTGCTGTGAACGCTTCATGCCCAGTTCTTTGGTTGTTTGGAGACTTGTTGGTGGTTGAGAGTTTGCAAGGCTGTTGAGAATGATCACCGCAAGCGGCACTGGTTTCGGTCGAGGCACCTATGCATGTTTGACAGGCTGTAGCACGCCGAGCACCAGTGCGGCCCTGTGGATCCTGCTGGTGGCCCCTTGTGCCTGCTGTGCTTCCTGTTGCTTGACAGGTCCTGTCTTCACGTCTGCATGATCTAGCTTGCCTTTTCTCAATATTGGCTTGCCTTACTTCGCCAGCATTGCCACCTCCTGCAAGCTGAGAGGCCAGAGTACCGTATCAGGTAGGGCCTGTTAGTGCTAGTGCCTCTGCTAAGCATGGTTGCCATTACAGGTGTGTACCCGCATCCTTGTGTCTGCACTTGTCTGCAAACATTGTTATTTGTTGATATGCAGGCACCAAAGAGGCCAGCAAGCACCTTGCTACTGCAGCACCAGACAGAAGTAGTGCGCTGGCACAGCAGCAACTACAGAAAGCATGGGTGCTGCGCTTTCTCACTTGGACGGCACTGGCAGCCAGCTGGTGAAAGCAGTCAAAAGCGGAGATGCAATGCTCGTAACGGAGCTCATCTCTGCAAACCCGCAGCTGTTGCACTATGCAACCATGCGTCAGTTCACCCTGCTGCACTTCGCCGCTCGCGGGGACCACACAGATGTGCTGCAGCAGCTATTCAGCAAGGCGGAGGAAGTTGAGTTCATGCAGCAGCTAGCGCAAGGCGGCAGGGTGGGTCGGCCCTGCGGGCCAAGGCTGGTGTCGGAGCTGGTCAATGCATACAGCGATCGCGGCATCACGCCCCTGATGCTGGCTGCGCAGTGCGGCTGCCTGGCAACCGTCAAGCTGCTGCTCTCAAAGGTGAGCACTGTGTGGCGCCAGGTCATGAGGTTGCGTCATTCGGTGAGCATAATAGCTGGCTGCAGATTGACATTGGCCAGGCCACAAGGTCAGAGGCAGGCATCAGGTGCAGCAGCAGTTGTTGCGGTGGGTGCAGGTGCTGCAAGCGCAGCAGCATGTGCTCATCAGTTCAAGTACTGGCAGGTGTTGACCTTGCCTGCAAGCAGGGAAAGGGTTGCCTTCGCAGGCAGTGCAGAGGGAAGCTGCGCGATACATACACGCAAATGTGCAACGCAACTCACGCCGCTCGTGCGTTATGTGCTCTGCCGCCCTGCCCGCCCTCGCTTGATGTGCTGCGTGCCGCAGGGCGCGGACCCTTGGGCAGTTGACAAGCTGGGCGGGCGCACGGCGCTGCATTATGCGGCCACCCGTAACAGTGTGGAGGTGACAGCAGCGCTGCTGGCAGCTGTTGGCGAGCAGTTTGGGCCAGTCAGGTTCCCAAACAGGCCAAACACCCGGTGAGTGTGGTGGCGCAGCAACAACGGCGGGGGCTGGGCCGCAGTTGCCAGGTGGACCTGTTGCGACGTCAGCGCTGCAGCATCACTGTCTGTAGCAGCTTGCATGCTGTGGCTGCTGTGCCTGCTCAGCAACAGCAGATGCGCTGTCGCGCATGCCTGTCAGCATGAACGCGGTTTGAAGGCGCCAAGCATGCGACGGCAAGCATTCACGGGTGATGCGTTGTGGTGCCTGCAGGTTTGTGGACCTCCGTACGCAGTCGGGCCTTACAGCGGTGCACTTTTCTGTGTACTCTGGCACGCAGCAGTCGCTGGCAGCGCTGCTGAATGCAGGCGCCAACCCCATGCTCAGCTCGCTGTTTGACTGCCTGGACTGCATCAACTGCCCGCGAGGGTCGACAGCACTGCACCTGGCAGCAGGCACGGGCAATGCGGCAGTAGCGAAGCAGCTGCTCAGGGCGTACGTGAGTCCTGCTGCTGCTTGCAGTGCCGCCATGCATGTGTGTCCGCCACATGTAATGAATGTAGTGCTGGCACTGTAATGCTGCAAGGTCGACAAGCACAGCATAGTTGAGCAGCACAGCATTCTTGGTGTAGAAGACTAACTGTGTGCAGAAATGACTGACAGCTGCTGCACCGAGCAATCGCCCATCCAGTTTCTCATGCGTTCCCGCTGCTGCCGGCTGCTGGTGCGTACTGCACACAGATGGAGCAGTGGCACCACCGCCGCATGCCGGACCCGCGGCTTGCGATGGACGGCGACGACTACCTGCCATGCCAGGTGGCGGTGCGGCGGCAGCACACGGCGCTCGCACGCATGCTGCAGCCCGGCACACCCCTGGCCTCGCTGTTTGGGGATGGCGAGGTCACCGTGCTCGGCCCGCCCAGCCTTGCGCAGATTGCGGGCAGCGTGCTGCGTCAGGCGATGGAGACGGAGCTGCTGGAAATCCAGCAGGCCACGGGGCTGACGCAGGCAGTCGAGGCAGCAGCGGCAACTGCAGCGGAAGCACTGGGTGAAGCAAGTGGGATCACAGCAGGAGCCGGCACCACAGCAGCAGCAACGGTTGGGCGGGCTGGCGACATCGCAGCAGCTGCTGCGCAGGATGACGATGGGGCAGCAATTCTTGCAGTCGATGCAGCGGCTGCCGCTGGTGTGCCTGCCGGCAAGCCACCGGTGCAGCCACAGCATGCAGCAGCTGCTGCAGAGCAGGATGCGGCAAGCGCAGCAGCTAGCCTGCCATTGGAGCGCAGCGCAAGCAGCAGCAGTGAAGGCAGCTGCGGTGGCTGCAGTGCTGCTGCGAGCAGCTGCGGCAGCGATGTTCTGTGCGGGGTGTGCTTTGAGGCAGCACCTCTGGTGGCTCTGCAGCCATGCAACCATCAGTTGTGCCTGGGTTGCTGCTCACACCTGCTGCACATGAACAGCAGATGCGTGTTGGTGTGCCCGTTCTGCAGGTGGGTCTTTAGTTTGGTAGCAGCATGGTCGTGCAGACGTGCTGGGTTGCCGCTTGCATGCACCGCAGCGTTGACCTTCAAGCTTTACCATCACTTGCATCGATGACGACATGTGATGCAGTGATCAAGTGGGGGCGGTATGGCGGTAGTGCTGTACATGGCTTGGTGCCTGCCAGTTGCCATTCAACTGTACCCCCATGCCCGTGCGACCCCTGAGTGACTGTCGTGCTGCTGCTGCTGTTGCTGCTGCTGCTGCTGCTGCTGCTGCTGCTGCTGCTGCTGCTACTGCTGCAGGGCTGGTGTTTGCCACTTGGCTGCAGCTGCTGCGGTGGTCGTCTAGGCAGCAGCAGCAACTTGGGCAGGGTATGGAGCAGTGCATTTGTGTGGCTGTTTGCCAGATGCATGGTGCCCGCTTTGGCAGTGCCCGTCATCTGCTGGACTGTCGTGGCTGCTGACTGGCCGGCAAGTTTGGTTCAGGATGAACACTATACCAAATTTTGTTTCTGTGTGTAGCATTGATGCGGGTGCCCTGCTGACTGCAGCTGTAAGCCGCCGGCAATCCTGGTGGCTTCATTTGTGGAAAAAGGCTGGCGAGCCTTCGGTCACAAGTGCGGTTGCTGGCTCAAGCTTGCTGGGTGCGTGGGATTTTGTGGTTGAGCGCATTTGTTGCCCACTTGCAGCCACATCTGGTTGGGATTTCAAAGGTTAGGTTTGGTACGTGAGCTTTAGCTGATTTCAGGGCTTGCCAATTCTGCTTGCATTTAGCGTGGCGCCTGCAAGTGTCTGCACTGGCGCTTCAACGTAGCCATTGAGAGCTAGCGTCATCTAAGCAAAGGATTGGCAATGCTGGTGAGTTGGATGGCGGTACTACAGCTGTGAGCTGCCGGCAATGCTCCATGTGTGCAATTTGGCTGGCCAGCATTCAGCTACACACATTACAAATGGAATTGCTCGCTCGGGGCGTGGGATCGTGTGTTGAGTACAATGTGGTCCACTTGCAGCTATTCCTGGTTGGGATTCCAAGGCTATGTTGGATACGTGAGCAATAGCTTACCAAAGGTGGTGCCGGTGGTGCTTTGCATTTAGCGTGGCGTCTGCATTGGCGTCCGAACGCAGCCATAGCGCTAGCTGCCATCAAGCAAAGGACTTGGCCATGCTTGTGAGCTGGATGCTAGTAGCTGCATGTGCCATGAGGCGCTTGTGGCGGCACGCGCCGCAGCAGCAACAGCCTCAAAGCTGAGGTCTGGGGCGGGGTAAGATCATCACGACGTTCATGGGTGACTGCCTTGAGTATGGCGAGGTTGTGCGGCTGCCTTGCATGGTGAACTGCAACTGCACATCAGTTTGCGCATACGTTGCGATGCGCAAGGTGCATGCACAACAGGATTTTGCAAGAAAGGGGTGCTTGTTGGTGGCTATTGAACTTCGCGTGGGTCTGCTTTTGGAGATGCAGGTTGTGTGCAGCTGCGTGCCCCTCGTGTCCGCTGCTGCATGATAGCTTCGCCCCGTTCTGTGTGTTGCCCAGGGGCGAAGCATACCGCGCTCCATCCCACTTCCACCCATGTTTGTGCAGCCTGCCAATGCATGCGCATGGCACGGTTGGGGGAAAATGTGCACGCATCATCGTGTGCGGCGCCGCCCCTGCAGTCATGGTGCGTTGCATGTGGTGCTACCAGCACTACTTCACACCGCTATGGCTATTGTACCAACCCTAGATTTTGTACTGTGTAAGGTCTTTGGGGGTTGGTGTCAGAATTTAGTACCTATACTACAGAGGAAACTGATGTTGTTGCGTTTTGCACCAGGCATGTGTGTGTGCCGTTTGTGAAGGGTCTTCATACAAGACCCTGATGTGCAAATGCTAGCAGCGGTCATAGCACCTTCGCCTTGCTGGGTACCTTCCTGTTCCTGTTCCTATTCCTGTTCCTGGGTGGGTGTTTGTGCTCTTGTCGTCTATGTTGCTGCTTCCCCTTGCTGTATCTGCGTCCGTGCTGTGTCGTATGCATGGACGTTTGCCAGCCTGCCCTGGCTGATTTGACAGCGCTTGTTGGTGAAGCTGCCGTTGGGAGCGCCTGTGGTGACGCTGCTCAGCCTCGCTGTGACGCTGTTCAGCTGATGATGGCTGCTAATAATAGGCAGCAGGGTCGAGTCCCGCTGTGCCGTGGGGGGGCATGGCATGCTCAGCACCTGCTGCTAGCAGCCTGCTGGCGCAACCACGGTTAGGTTGATTGTCGACCGCTCCTGCATGCCTGCACGTCCTATTCATGGCTGCAGCATGGTGTACACATGTGCTGGGTTGTTGAGTTGACTGGTGCACGCATGCCTTCGACGTGGCGTAGTGCAACACTGGTGGTTTCTCCCCTGTGCGCATGTCGCTTCATGGGACGCGTGTCACGTGTTTGCGCTGCTTGCGCACTTTGACTGTCGTCAAGCCATGCATGGGGCGAGGCAGATGATGTTGCTGTCACTGCAGGCAGGTTTTCATAGCCATGTGCCCCCTTCCATCACTTAGAACACCGTAGATGTGGTGGAGACAGGGCTGACAAGCACCAGACAAGCTGGATGAAGTTGACTGCTTGCAAGTGGTTTGGCGTGGTGTGGGCTGAGGTGCTTGCAGCAGACAGCTCTGTGTCAGCTTGCCGACAGGGGCAGCAGCGAATGTTGTGCTCCAGCAGATGTGTTGCGCAAGTGTGTTTATGTTCCCGTGGCGGTGCGCTGCCGGTTGTTTGTGACACGCACCAGGCTCGAACAATACTAAGCAAGTCTCCCGAGTGCATGGTGGAAGAGTACTGCAGCTGGGCGCAAATCCTGAATTTCACTGCTGTCTGCAGCAGGTTCACTGCTGCTGAGCAGCAGCATGCCACCGTTGCTGTTGTTTAAGGAGCGAGTCTGCACTGCTGGCGTTGCTCAAGTCGACATCAAATACTCCGAGGTAATCACAAAATGTACGATATGTGTGTCGCCGTCTTGTGGTAACGGCACTTTGTGTTGCTGCAAGCGAGTGCTGCATACGACACGCACGCACAGGGAGACGCCTTGGCTGCGGAACGCATGTTCAAATATATCATTGATGAAGAGAAACCTGTTGCCAGCGTTTTCAAGCACCGCGGCTGGCTGGCCGCTGGAGTCAAACTGTAACCACCTGCACGGTACACCTGCGGCGCAGCCTCCGAGGTTGCTGCTCCCACCAATAATTGCGCATGTAATACATGCGTGATTTTTAACAAACACCGTCGGAGCATGCATGCAGCCATGCACGCTTGTATGGCCTGCGGCTTCTATTGTCGGCAAAAACGGCCAGCACGTTCTGCCAGCGCAGAACGAGCTGCGCTCTGCAGATGATGTTGCTGAAATGTTATAGGGGTTGACTCAAATGTATGCAGTGAAGCTGTGCCATTGCGTGCGGATGCCGTGCTTCTGGTCGGCGCATGCATGAACCATATGGGTTCCGCAGCATGTCGCACAGCAAGCCGGCCAAGTGCATATTGCCACTCATTGCGATTATCGTACCAAGCACAACCTGTATATCTTGTCGCTGCTGGGGTGTGTCACATCTTAGGCGGCAACGCATGCCCAGCAGCAGCAACATGCAGGGCGCAGCCGGGTGCAGCCGGCTGCTGCCGTCTTGCGCTGCCCAGCCACGTCAGCTGTGATGACCAGCTGGCCATGCACAGCAGTACTGCAGTAATGCATGCAAGTGACGCTGCATGTACAGCGACGACATACTTGGCTAAGAAGCAGCCGCCACACCAACATGCAGCAGCAGCAGCACTTCCTTCAATGGAGAGACGGTGTAGCTGCTGCCATGATGCAGCCCACCAGCTCAGAATTCAGGGGTTGAGTGTGTGTCACAGGGCGTACTCCATCCCCTTGATCAACACCCTTGGGTACCATGCACTGTGCATGTATGGCTGCAGCTTTGCAGAGAGCCGCATGTGCCTCACTAGTCAGCAGCACGGCTCATATGTATTGTGCTGAGGACATGCATGCCTGAATCTGTCAGATGCTTAGTTTAGCATTTTCAACATTCCTGCAAGAGGGGATGGTTACATGTGTGGAAGGTTGGGGGCCGGGTGACAATATGACAATGTGCAGCGTGTGTATGTGTGATGTGTGCTGTTGGCTGAGCAGCATGGCATTAAATTGCTGCCGTTGGGAACAGGTGCAGGCTGCATCATTGTAGTACAATGATTGTACATAGCCTTTGTGTCATGGCTTAAGACTTCAGTAAGAGCACATTAGCAGCAGCAGCAGCAGCAGCAGCAGCAGCAACATGAACTGTTGTTGGCGAGCACCCTACGTGTGCACATCAACCCCAGTGGTCAACCATCGGCTCATGTACTGACAACAGGATCCAGAGCCAGGCGACCACATGTCCAGAGGTGCATACAGTATGTTGATAATGTTTTGCACGACCAGCCTGGCAGCTGCTTATAAGCAGCAGCAGCAGCACTGTGTCACTCGCTCAAGTTGACGCTGCTGGCGGCAACACCTCTGCTGCTTACACATTTTGCAGGGCTTCTTTGCCTCAGCTACCCCGCCCCAACGCATCATCCCGGAGTGCTACAATATTAAGGCGCTGTGGGTTCGACAACAAGCCGGGGGAAATATTGAAGATCACTGCCGTCTGCAGCAGGTTCATGATGCAGTGATCACTGCTGCTGAGCAGCAGCATGCCACCCTTCGCTGTTGTACAAGGAGCGACTTTGCATTGCTGGCATTGCTAAAGTCGATATGATGTTTTCACAAAGTGTACGATACGTGTGTCGCTGAATTGTGGTAACGGCACTTTGCGTTGCTGCAGGGCGAGTCCTGCAATGTCGTAATATGTACGACATGCACGCACAGAGAGACGCCTGGGCTGCGGAACGCATGTTCAAACGTATCATTTTTGAACAGAAACTTGTTGCAAGCGTTATCAAGGATCGCGGCTGGCTGGCCGCTAAAGTCAAACTGTAACCACCTGCACGGCAACGGCACACCTGTGGCGCAGCCTCGGAGGTTGCTGCTCCCACCATTAGCTGCGCTGGTAGTACATGCGTAATTTACACCAAAAATTAAGGAGCATGCATGCAGCCATGTACGCTTGTATGGCCTGCGGTTTCTATTGTTGCAAAAACGGCCAGCGGGTTCTGCCAGCGCAGAACGAGCTGAGCTCCGCAGATGATGTTGTTAGACTTTTAAACACTGACGATGTGCTATTGCGTGCGGAGGCCGTGCTTCTGGTCGGCGCATGGGTTGCGCAGCATGCTGCGCATGCGCATGCCGCACAGCAAGCCGACCAAGTGCAAAATGCCACTCATTGCGTTTTCCGTACCAAGCACAACCTGCATCCCGTCGCTGCTGGGGTGAGCCACATTTACAGGCGGCAATCCACGCTCAGCAGCAGCACCATGCATGGCTGCTGCCATCCTGCAGCGCCCAGCCCAATCATATGCATGTGGCAAGCAGCAGCACTGCCCAAATGTCGCAGTGAACAAACAGCAACGGGCTCAGCAGCGCTGAACGCAGGCACACTCTTCACTGAGCACATTCAAAACCACAGAAACAGCATCCTAGCATAACAGCGCGCTTTGGTGATGCCCATCTTGTGCAGGGTGGCAAGCACATGCCACTTCACAGTTTTTGAAGTGAACACACAGCCAACGACCACCAGCGCAGTTTGATGCTTCCAGCGCCGACTCATTCCTGCTCTTCCCTGAAACTCTTCCGAAGAGTCAGCGGCCAACTGAAACAACTTTCTGCCGCTGTCTTGCTGTTACATACCCTGCTATGCATGACAACAAGCAGCATCACTGCCAGGTTACGGATCCAATAAGCAGCAGACTTGCTGATGTTGCTGCTCAGTTGCTGCTGTGCCAGCGGGTGCTGCAGCACGTGCTGCTACAACTGCTGACCAGGTCAATTGCCTCATCTTAACTCAACTTGTTGTGCTGCGCCCTTCTGTGTTATACACAACTTCCCCTTGGCCAACTCGCAGCAGCATATGGCGGCCTGGAGAGGCAACGACTTCATTGCGGTGCCCACTTGTGCACCGCCCTTGCATGCTTGCTGCCTTGAATACATGGCTCCGCACATCGTACAGCAACTTACTGAAACCTGCAGCACAACAGGGTAGGCAGTGCACACAGTGGTGAGGCACGGCATACACGGCTAGACGTCAACGCTGGGAGGCATCACAACAACATGCAGGCAATGCAAAGCATGCTGATACACCATCAGCGTGCTGCTGCTCCTGACATCACACGCTACCGGTCAGCTTGCAGTGAGTGCGTAGCGGTGCTTACATGTGGCAGCTTGCTTGCGGGCAGGGGTGGTGGAGGCGCAGGGTGATCGCAGTGCCCTGCATGCTGCTGCCAAGCTGGCATGCAAGGGGCATCTCACAGCAGGCGCTAGCCTGACATTTGAACCCACCTGCCACTGCTTGCCTGTGCACCCTGGCCGCCAACAGGCCCAGCCTTGCTCGACAGTTTGCTGTTGCTGCTCCAGCAAGCGCTGCTGCAGCTCCGCCTCCTCGGCTGCCGGGTCTGCGTGTCGTGCCGCGTGTCTCCTGCATTGGGGTGGTGGGGCCGAACAGCTCCTGCTGCTCCAGCAGCAGGCAGTGAGCTGCTGCTCTTCGCCTGTATATGCGGCAGCAGTTGGTGCAGAGAGAGGAACAAGGTTGTGCAGACGGGTGGATGGCGATGACAAGCACACGCGTGTGCCCACAACCGCGTTGCTGCTGCAATGGCGCAGGGACGGGGGTCAGGCTGCCGCAGGCTGTGCAGCAGAGTGCTGCTGCTTTTTACATGCAGCAATGGTGCTTGCCAGAGAACACACAGGGAGCATGGCAAGCATGCATTGTGACGCTGATGTATACGGCTTTTGTGACATCTGCTGCAGGCAGCATCCAGATGCTGTGCAGGCAGCAAGTACACAAAGTTAGAAGCAGCAAAGTAGGAAGTGCCAAGTGACCGGCTGTTACATGCAGTGCAAACATCAGGGACAAGTGTACGGCATAACGCAGACTATCATTCCACCAATGAAAACCGCAATCTTCTGATACAGTGTCAGGCTGCAAAGTTCACGCGCACGGCAGAACCGTGATTTGTGAGAGCAATGGCAGCATGCATGTGCTTGAGACGACGTGCCTTGAGCCATGGCATCAGCAACAGCAGGCAAGCAACATGCTTGCAGGCCACGGTGCGTCAGCAGCCTGCCAGCGCTGTGCTCACCCTGCAGCCTCGGAGGTGCCACCCAGCCCTGGCTGACACAGCTGAGTGTGTTGTGATGCGCATTCGGCAAGTACAGATCGAGGTCTGCGGCTGTTGGAATGCGGTGAGCCTGCAGGTAGTGCGCATCTACAGTAGAGCTGGAGCCACTCCAGCTCACGTGATCATGCGTCATCACATGTGATCACGTGATCATGTGTCACCACCAATCTCGAAGGCCGGTGACATAATGTGGTGACACATTTCAAGTGACAGCTCTTTGAGTGACCAACACTCCTGGCCTACACAATTGTGTGTATATGCTGCTGCTGCCTTTGCTGCGAGTGTTATTGTCATGACAGGCTATGACATGGGGCCTACTGGAGACTACTTGAAGGTGGTGCGCAGGTGTCACGGGGGCCTCCCCGCCCGGGGTGTGCACTCGTTGACACTTATGCCCTGCAATTATTTGCGATATAGGTATGTGGAGGCCTTGCTGCAGGAATGCGTGCCTGCATGGCAGCCCACTCGGAGCACCAGAAGATCTTGGGTGGGGGTGACCTGGTCCAGCATTGCTTGAGGTACGCAGCTGTGCATTCACCTGGAGCCCAGGAGCCGTTGAAAACTCGTTCTTTTACAATTAAGAGTCCCACAAATTTGCTTTCATTGCCGCCGGCGGACGGCGTTGGACGGCGTTGGACGGCGCCGTCATCGTCAGGACCGCACCACCGTCGTTGTCAGGAGGATGCCGTGCTTCCTCAGGGAAGTTGCACTGCAACTGTTGCAGCAGTTTCGTTGTATTAACTAGTCAAAGAAGCTGCCGTGCCTCTCATGATCAGGAGGACGAGCACTGCCTTAGCAGGGCAGTCGCTGCCATAGTTTTCACAGACTGACCTACAACGGCAACGACATGTACCGCAAGCATGCTGTTGGCGCGTGCAATTACGCCACATGTCGTCAGCTGCATTGCACATACCCTTGCTAGCTGGCACAGCCAACAAACCTAAATCCTGTCCATGCACCAACAGTTGATGTTGAAGACATCGCAACACACACGTGCGGCATGCCACTACTTCAATGATGACAGTCACTCCGCCATATCTCTGCAACCAGATTGGGATTACAGGCTTCCACAGGACAGACTCGTGTTGTGCACGGTAAGGACACCATTGCCTTGGGCCATTCCAAATTTGACTTTAAACTCAATGGATGGCACCTTGCATGTCAAACCGCTTGATAACAAATTAGGTGTAACATACCATCACACAGAGCATGCCATCCTCGCTGAGGCCCTTGAAGGCTGCAGCATAGGGTAACCGGCGCCTGCACAACTAAAATTCAACAGATCGGCTGCAACATCCACTGCAATCTTTGGACTTTGTTGTTGGTGGCACATGCAAAAAAAGCATGGCTCAACAGCAGACAATTCACGGATACAAACACATGCGACGGCAATGAATGGAAGTGGCATGCCACCAACGCAGCAACAGTACCAACAACTCAAGGGTGGCCTTTGCATGAGGCACAGTGTTGCATGCCATAACACGACATGCATTACTCCATCCACACCCGATACAATCTGGGGGTGCAGAATGAGCTGCAAGAGCTGCAAGAACTTCACCACACGTATCATCTCCATTGGATGCTGCAGACGGTCTGGACATGGCCATGTCATGCCAGAGCCTGTTTGAGGTGCATCAAGAGCGCACTCGAGCCTGGAACAACCACCAGAGGCACAGAGCCCAACCGCACAAGAATGGTGCATTGCTGGTGTAATGTAGCCCTGCCTTGCCACCACCGAGCAATACTGTAGCCCTGCCTTGCCACCGCCCACCCACAAATGATGCTTGGTTCACCAAAAAAAAGGCAGCATGCTCTTGCTGCTTTGACAAGCAGCCCACATCCCTGTGCTGATGCCATAGTAAGACATGAACCAGCAGGACCAGAACCCTGAGCAGCCAAATGTGACAGGCAGACCAGGCACGCCTGTAACAGAAGCGCCATGCAAAAGACCAGTCAGGCGCTGAAATAAAACCCGCGCTACTGCAGAGGCGGACTTTGCGTCGGTTTGTGCTCATGCACGCACCAGCAAACTGCTGAAGACGCCGGACGACTGCAGCAGCCGATGCATGGCTGCGCAAGCCGTACACACAGAACTCGGCTGCACAGAAACAGCACTGGTGTTGCTGTACACAAAGCCAGAAGTAACACTGTGTCATGGCAGAAAGCCCCCGATACAGGCATGCAGTCTGACCGCAAGCTGATGAATGCAATTTGCAACCATGCTGTGTGCACACAGCCACCAAGTGCCAAATTTTCAAAGTCAGGTGCCTCCACAAGCATGGCATTGTTACGCTGCACAAGCAGGCTGGTGCGGCGACAGTGCGGTGGGAAGCTGTCACAGCGCATGTGACGTAGCCAGCGGACCATACACGGACGGCATTCGCTGGTGCAGCCCCTCCTGCCAGCTTAAACGGCGGCGCAAGAGCGCCTAGGACCACACACTCACGACAAACCATACTTGTACAAAACAGTGACGCAGTCCCCGGAAAACTTTCCCACTGCTGACGCGCGCAGCAAACCCACAGCTGCAATGCAAGCAGAGACTGGAACAGATCAAGCGCTGACAGCACTTCAGATACACGAGACTGGTGCAAGTTTGGGGCTGCAGAGCAGATGGTGGCGCTGCACGAAATCTGCAGGTGGCGCTGCAGGTGGTGTTGGTGGTGCTGATCTGCAGGTGGTGGCGCTGCAGGTGATCTGCAGGGACGCACGGCCAAAAACAACTCAATTGCCGGCGACACGCGCCAGGAAGTCAACAGGGACAGTCCACCGCATGGGCAAGGCCCAGCCCTCTGAAGCTGTAGGCGACGCCGGTGGATGTACACAGTCACCCCATGGGCCTGTGCAGCGGCAGCCAACACCCTCCCATCATTCTTGCCAACAGAACTCGCCGTGTCCCCGCAACCATCCAGAAATCACATTATGACTACCGCCAAATCCGACTGGTTCCACGGTGCAATACAAGCACGCATGCTGCTGCAACCACTCTCGTCGACTCCACCGGCCACATCACGCGAGGTCTTTTTGCAGTGCTGCATGCCATGCAACCAAGCCCAGAGGGCCCTGTGCCACTGACAGAGCAGCACATGCCGCAGGGTGTCATGGAACAAGTTGTGACTAATGCTTCGCATGGTACTCCAGCCACACATTCACGGAAACAGCAAGAACCCTACGTATGTACTTCTGCAAAAAGTGCCTGCCTCAGCAGGCGGGAGCGCTCGGGTTTTAACCGCACAAACCACAAACCGCTTCCAAGCAAGCATCTGCCACTCCCAGCAACCTTGCTTGAGCACCCTGCACCAGCACAGCTGCTGCAAGCAACGTGAGCCCCTGGTGACCCAACAACCACACAGCTCCCAGCAAGCTTGCTTGAGCGCAAGCACCCTGCACCAGCACAGGTGCTGCAAGCAACGTGAGCACCTGGCGACTCACCCAACCACACAGCTCCCATCAAGACAGATTGCACGTCAATGCGCAGCAAACCTACGTAGCTGCGTTCACTCGTGGCGTGGCAGATGCTGCTTGATACACTACTGCCGTGCATGTGCAGAAGATCACCCGCACAACAGCGCACAGCAACCAGCCATTGTCTTGGGCGCAGGCGACAGGCACGCACAGCAAGACACCACCCTGAGCAGGCAAGAGATGCACGCAGAAGGAATGTGAAAGCAGCCACCATGTGCAAAACAGCTTGGCTGCACCACTCTCTGCACAACAGAAGCAAGGCATCACCGCAGACCACTAACCAGCGCAGCCCCCCAAGCCCACTGGGCAAGGTGGCAGCACTGCTACGTCGCTCAATGCACAAAGCAACTGCACAAGGTGCTGCCTGTGCCAGACCGCCAGCCAAACAGCTGACATGAGCGGACCAGCTGAGCCGCAGCTTCACACCCTCAGGCCTCCCAACAACGGATTCAAACAGATGCACTAACACAGCCACAGCTGAAATTGGACAGACAAGCCCACAGCTGAAACTTGGCAGACAAGCCCACAGCTGAAATATGGTGGGCAAGCTTAAGGACACCATTAAACAACAAGATGCACATGTAGTCAGCAGGCCAATACACCACAGCACAGTCATCCACGCTGGCCAGGTGCCCTTGACACAGGACCCCCTGCAACCCCAGAGATGTTGAGGGTCGTTTGCCGCAGTGTCTCCCTGCAACCCGGAGCTCTCTAGAGACAGCACACCAGGTGGACTGCGGCAGGCTGCCAAGACCCCCTGCACCCTGCGCGGCGCAAAAGCACCCGCAACGCCTGCGGGAGACAACGCCTGCACAGCGTGTGCTCCACGCCCCAGGCCCTGAGCCCAGCCACACAGCCACACACACACACGGCAGCTTGGGAGCTTGGCTGGTGACCACTGCAATGCACCAGAGCAGCAGCCAGACGCACGGCCAGTGCCACGCCTGCAGTCAAAGGACACCCACCTTGACTCTGTCAGGGAAGCACAAAAAAATGCACACCCGCGGGCATCAACCAGCCGCCACAAGCACGCACGCCATCGTGCAAACCGCACACATTTAAAAGCCCGGCATCTGCGATGTTCCTACTACACGACCTTGTGGGATGTTAGCAGATGGCCCAAGCGACCCGAATACGCTTGGCCAACACGTGTGCGCTAACCATACACACATCAGAACACCCCGCTGTGCGCCAAGCACAGGCGGCTGCATGCCCAGAGGTTTCCAACGGGTGGCGCAGCAGCCAACACCCAACACATCATGCCCAGACTATGCAAGCTTGCGTTTCTTACATGCAAAGCTGCCTCTGTACGATAGCAGTACCACCACCCAGCAACAGTACGCATCAGACGTTCCCACAAGTTTCGTTCCGGCTGTACACAGGGAGCCGCGCCTACAAAATTACATTCCCAGCCATTGGCAACCATAGACCGTAGAAAACCCAAACAGACGCCTCGTGAACTCCAACTGCTTGACATGAAGTGGCGCAGCAAATGCATGCAAAGCCAACACCACAAATCCTGGCCCTGCCGATGCAACCGCTTGAAACAGCGCAGTGGCCAGCAACCAACCTCACCAGTTGGCACAGCCGGTCAGTCATCGAAGCTCTAAACCACTGAGTGGACGGGTCTGCATCAGGAGTGCTGCCCGCAGCACCGACGCAGCACCAGTGTGGCCAGCGCCAGCGCTGCTGTTGCCGCCAGCCAGAGCCTGAAGCCGAACTGCATGGCCGCTGGTGCTGCTGCCAGACGCATGGCTTCCGCTGCTGGCGCCCGTCATGCCGAGGGCGCCGAGCGCTTGCAGCAGCGCCGCCGGCCGTGCCTGCCGCCGCAGCCCCTGCTGCTGCCACAGGTGTCCTCACTGCTGCCGCGGATGCAGCAGCAGCAGCAACGGCAGCCATGGTGCTGCTGGGGGCGCGCCACTGCGGGCTGCGGCTGCCGCTGCTGTTGCCAGGCACGTCGTCGCTCGAGCGGTGCGTGTTCGGGACAGCTGCAGGCTGGCGGGCAAACTGCAGCATCAGCGACAGCCGCCTCGACATGCGGCGCTGTCTGCCGCTGCCACCCACCGCTGACATGGAATGGCGCCGACGCTTGCAGTGGTTGGCTGCATCACTGCTGCCTGCGGCGCGGCCGCCGCGCCGCTGGCCTGCCCCTGCACGCGAGCGTCGCACGTCGTACAGCAGCTGATTCAGCCGCGTCAGCAACTGCGGAAGGACGGCAGGGCGGGGCGCAAGCAGCACAGCAGCCGAAGTTGAGCGAGGAGAGTTCGGCCCGAGATCAGCGCACTGCTGCAACGACAAGTTGGCTGCACGGCTGCAATGCACAGTTGTACGGCCGCATAAGAGCACAATCACAACACTGAGGCATTGCCCTGCATGACATGACAAGCAACGAAAGCGCACTGCACGCGCAGCACAACCACAGCAAGCGACACCAGCACACGCCTGCTCTGCAACAGCTGCTCTGTTGCATCCGCCACCCAGCCCTGCTCGGTTGCGCGTCACAGACCCCACGCACGCCAAACAAACACAACACAGCCTAGCGGACCCGCGTAAAAGACGCCACGCGCGCGTAAAAGACACCACCCACGTAAAAGACACCACGCGCTCGCACACCCAACATGCCACAGCAGCCCGCCGCTCGCAACATGGGCACACCACGCACCCGCACACGCTGCCGCCGCGCTCACCTGTGCCGCTGTGGGTCGCTCTGCAGCATTGTCTGCCCAGCACTGCTGCGCCAACGCCACATACGCAGCAGGCGCCCCGGGGGGAACTCGGGCCTTAGCCTGCGCTCACACACGCCCACCACCAGGTCCGCCTCGTTCAGCCCTCGGAAGGGGTGCTCGCCGGTGAGCAGCTCCCACACTGCAGCGGCACAGACGGGGCGGCCCACAGGCAGCAGGACAGGTCTGGTGCCTGGTGGGCCCGGGGTTTCCGGGGTGGATGGCAGCACAGCTGAAGCACAGTGCCGCTCGCATGCCAGTCAGCAGCTTCAGCACTGCAGAGCCGGCATGCGAGGCGCCGCACACATGAGGGGAGGGTGCCGTGCGCTTGCGACAGAGCCCACGACAAAGTGCGGCAAAGACACGTCGTGACTGCAACGACACGCAGGAGTGCGAGAATCCGCACACCCTGCATTCCGAAACCAACAGAGGCTGGCGAGGGATGCGCAAGGCCGCTCGCAGCAACAGCGAGCCAGGAGCATGCACCCCTCAGCACAGCAGCACCGCGCGCTCACGTATGACGCCAAAGGCGTAGATGTCCGCCGCCGGCGACAGGTGGCCGCTGCGCAGCACCTCTGGGGCCTGGTGCGTGAGCGTGCCCGCCGCCGCGGTGCTGCAGTGGCTCTGCCCACCCGCAGGCACTGGCTGAACCCAAAGTCGCACACCTTGGCGGTATACCGCGGCCGAGGCGCGGCGCCAGCTGAGCTGCAGCGGCGAGAGCCAGCCTGCGGGCCGCCTTGCTGCTGCTGCAGCGCGGCTGCCGCTGCAGCACTACTGCCGCGCACTACTGCCGCTGCCGTGCCCGGCGCCTGCGCCTTGCTGCTGCTGCGGCTGCTGATCGATGGCGTTGCTGCCCGACGAGCCGCACGTGCTGCCTTCGAGCAGGGACGTGGAGTAGCGCCGCTTGGCGAGTGCCGCGACCAGACGCTGCACGTGCGCCTCGATTTGGTCTTCGGGAGTGCTGGGAGGGTCGACGCTGGCGCCGCTGCCTGCAGGGCCCTGGGCCGGCGGCACCTCATCCCCAGGCAGCTGCAGATGCAGCGACAGCCGCTGCTGCACACCTGGCTGCTGCTGCTGCTGCTGCTGCATGCCGGGCGCAGCTGCCAGCACCGCTTGCTGCTGCTGCACTGGCTGCACCTGCTGCTGCTGCTCCTGTTGCTGCCAACCGACGCTGGCGTATCTGCTGCTATCACTGCTGACAAGTGCTGCTGCCTTGCCTGCGGCCGGCACAGCAGGCTGAACGCCAGCATCTGCTGCTGCTAGTGGTGCCACCGGTGCAGGGCTTGGCGGTGACGCGCAGACATGGCATTGCAGCCCACAGGCTGCTTCACTGCTGGGCTGCCCGCATGTGCACTGCCGCCTGCTGCGGCACCAAGCGCTGTGCCTGGTCCCACAGACAAACCAGACGCTGCAACTGCGTGAGATTCGGCAGGGCGGCAGGCGCTGCTGCTGCTGCAGCAGCTTTCCAAGCCGCAGGCGGGGGCAGCATCGCCGCAACCAGCGCACCGCCGCTGCTGGGCGCAGCATTCGTTGCCACTGATGCTGCTGGTGCGCTGCCTGCTGCAGCAGGCTGCGCCGGCCCTGGCTGCTTCGCAGCAGAGGGCTGTGCGGACCACGCTTGCAGGCTGCTGCTGCTGCACGTTGCTGGCACCTTGCCTGCTGCTGCAGATGGCCGCAGCCTCCTAGAATCATCAGCCGCGGCCAGGTCCAGCTTGCTGGCAGGCTGCTGCTGCGGCCGTGGAGGCGGCGCAGCAGCACCTTTGGCCACTGCTACAGTAGCGTAGAGCGACGACACCTGCCACAAACCCTGCCTGTAGCACGCTGCAGCATCGGGGGACATGGCCGGGCTGCGCCCACTGTCGGAGCTGCAGCGACGCGCCTGCGGGCTCCCACCCTGATCTGGCTGCTGCAGCTTGGTGGCAGTTGCTGCTGGCCGAGCAGCACTGCTGTCGTACGCACACAGCGCCGAACCACGGGGGGCGGTCCAAGAGCGCCGCCGCCCAGCCCCGCATGCCTGTCAGCAGCACTGCTGTTGCCGCCGCGCGGCGTCAACGACAAGCTGCTCGACAGGTCAGACGAGGCCAAGCCAGGCCCCAGCAGCGCCGCCATGCTGCTGCTGCCGCTGTCAATGCTCCACTCCCCGACGGCCCAATGCTGGCTGCTGCCGGTGCTGGCGCTGCAGCACCAGCTGCTGCGGCGACCCTGCCGGGCGCTGCCGCTGCCGCTGCTCAGCACACCGCCCGCGCAGCTCACGCCGGCGACTGTGCTGTGCTCGTCGAGCTGCATGCCGCTGCCCGCTGCCGGCGAGCGAAGCTGCAGCTGCCGCCGTCGGACGCAGCGTTGACCTGGCCGCAAGGCAGCAGCGGCTGCTTGGCCAGACGGCCTCGCCACAGGGTGCCGCTGCTGGGCCCGCAGCACCGCATGCGTCGTCCAGGGGGAAGTACCGGTGGTCCCGCACAGAGCTGGCAGCTGCAGCAGCAGCGAGTGCCGCCGCTGTGAACTTATGCTGCGGGGGGCGCGGCTCGCAGGGCCCGGCTGCCCAGCGCCATACGACGACTCCGGCACACCCGCCCCGTAACCTGCCCAGGAATGACGCCGGGCACGGCCAGCGCTCCTGCCGCCGCCAGGCACAGTGATGCCAGCGCGGCCCGCCACAGCGCCGCCCGCAGGCACCCGCGCGCCTTGTGTCGCGCCATGAGCAAGCCCCCGGGAGGACCGCTGCCGCGCTCGAGCTGCTGCTGCAGCCTTGCCGGCGCCTTCAAGCCTGCTGCTGCTGCTGCTGCTGCTGCTGTGGGGCCCTGACAACAGCCTGGCCGCCTCGTCCAACTCTGCCTCACCCTGCTGCTGCTGCTGCTGCTGTGGCAGCAGCAGGCTGGTGAGTGCCCGCAGGCGCCAAAGGCCGGACGCCTCCCCTGCTGCTGCAGCGCCTGCGTCGGACACCGTCCAAGAGTGCCGCCGCGTGCGCCGAGGCCTCTGCCCGCCAGCCATGCTGCTGCCTGATGCTGCCGCTGCTGCTGGACGGCCGGGCGCTGCTGCGTGCACCCCTGGACTGGGGCTGCCCAGCCCTCCAGCGCCGCCATTGCCAGGCAGCGGTTCACTCCTGTGGTCAGGGTACGATGAGCCGCTGCTGCCGCTGCGCCGCAGGGCAGCTGGCGCCCGGCCCAGGCCTGTCACGTGCCCAAACAGCGGGTTGCCGCTGCTCTCGCCAGACGCCGCACGCAGCAGCGGCACCCCCAGCTGCTGCTGAGCGGGCCCTGCGGGGCTGCTGTGGCGTTGCAGCAGGAGCTTGTCATCGTAAGACACGCGCCTGCTGCGCCGCACACGCCCCGCAACGCCTGCTGCTGCTGTTGGTGCTGCTGCTGCCGAGCCAGGGGTGCCTCGCACCGCGTTGTCCTGCTTGAGGGCTTCGGCTGCTGCTGCAATCGCTGTAGCCGCCTCTGTTGCAGAGATGCCGGCCGCAGCCGTGTTGCCCAGCCCGCCCAGCAGCGCGCGGGGGTCCCCCGGCGGGCGCGTGCCGTAGCAGTAGCTGTGGCGGCGCGCGCGGGGTGGGACCCGCTGCGCATACACCTCATGCCCAGTGGCGGTGCGACGCAGCAGCTGCTGCATGGACTGCTGCCTGTGCAGCTGCTGCTGCAGTGCCGGCTGGCGCTCGTCCACGCTCGGCATCAGGCAGCCGCTGCCAGCTGCTGCTGCGGGGCGAGCCGCGCCCGCCTCGCCAGGGCAGGACGCCTCTGAGGGGGCGCACAAGGCGTGCCTGGACTGCTTGCGTGGCTGCTGGCTCGCGCCTGCGATCGCTGGCTGCCACGTCTCCGCTCGGCGCTAGCAGGGCATCAGGGCTGCCGTGCTGCGCATGCTGCGGCGGCAGCTGCTGAGGAGCGTCGCGGTCGCTGCTGCGTCCATGCGCCTCATGCGCCCGGCTGCCGTCCGTCACGTCGCCGCCTGCGCTGCTGCTGCTGCTGTTGGTGACAGAGGGCTGGCCCGGCCACGCCTGTCCCTGTTGCTGCTGCTGCTGCTGCTGCTGCATGCGCGCTGCTGCTGCTGCGATCGCCGCCTGCAGGTTGGGGACCATGGCCGACTGGCTCAGCCTGCGGCTGCGTCTGTGCTCCCTGACGGTGTTGTAGAGGCTGAGCGGAGCCACATGCTGTCCTCCCCGCCATCAAAAGGTGCACGCTGCTGCAGGGACTCCCACGTGATAGGTGAATGTCTGTGCTGCTGCTGCTGCTGCTGCTGCTGCTGCTGCGCTGCTTGTAAAGCACTCACAAGGTCAAGCTGCTGCTGCTGCTGTGCTGCAGCAGCTGCTGCTGCACCCCGGATGCTGCTGCAGCAAGCTGGCCAAACTGAAAGCTACCATTAGCAACGGGTGTGAAGCTGCTGATCTCCCCACTAACGGGCCCCATACCATCGCGCTCGTCGCCTGCTGGCACTGCTGCAGTCAACTGCTGCTTGTTTGCTGTGTTGAAAGCTGCAGCACAGTCGCCAACTGAATCAATACTGTGCCGGCTGACCTGTGCTGCACCGCAGCCGCTCCAAAGACAGCTGGGGTGGCCAGCAGTGCTTGGCACAGCTGGCTGCTGCTGCTGCTGCTGCGGCTGTTGCTGCTGCGGCTGCTCAACATCATCGTCATCATCATCATCCTCCCCTACGCATGCGTTGGTTGATGCCAGGCAGCACAAGCCTGACAAGGACAGCAGGTTGCCGCTGCGCGAAAGTGCAGTGCCTTTACTGCTGCTGCTCCGCGAGCTGCTGTCACTGGCAGGGCCCTGCCTGCTGATGCACCAGCCACTGCTGGCCACGGGCCCTCCTGACGAGCCACGGCGCTGCTGCCGTTGCCGTTGCCGCTGCTGCACGAGACACACGAGTCGTCGCTGTGGTGCCTGCAGCGGGTGGCACAAGTGCTGCTGCTTGCGGTGCTCCGGATCGTCCCCAGCCAGCTGCGTTCGTCGCTGCCGCCGAAGCAGCTGCTGGCACGACTGCAGCCTGCGCTGGCGCTACGAGATGCGGGCCCCTCTGACTTGAGCAGGATGTTTTCGCTCTTCAGGTCACCATGGCAGACGTGCTCAGAGTGCATGTATGACAGTGCGCGCGCGATGTCTATCGCCAGCAGCAGCAGCAGCTCCTGCAAGGTGTCAAACAATGTGTGTGCAGCGCAAAACAGTGCATGTCACCACGCCACTCAACATGTGCAAGCCAGGAACGGCACGGTAACGCACCCAGCCCACAACACAGGAATCACACGAGGAAACCGCTCACCATGCGTGACGGCAGCCCCGCATCAGCACAGCCTACGCTGATGGCTCGTTGCGAGCGCAGCAGCTCACCATGTCAACCTGCTTGTTCTCGGACAGGTACTGAAAGCCTCGCTGCACCTGCTCCGCGAGCGTGCCGCCATCACAGAGCTCCATGGCGATCCACACCTCGAAGCAGGCGTGCCCTGCCTGCGACACCAGCCCCATATGCCGCTGCTGCGAGTCATGCTGACTCAGCAAATCGTTGCCGGTGACCAAACCACCGGAATCATGCGGCTCAGAGGCACGTGCAATGACGCCATAGCCTGCTGCTGCTGCAGCGGCTGCTACAGACAGCGAGCCTGCAAGCTGCTGCTGCTGCTGCTGGTCGTCCAGTGCCGTACTGGGGGTTTCTACCAGCGGCAGGTAGTCGTAATTGCAGCTGGACTCGTACGGCTGCAGGCTGGGCGGCGCAGAACTGCTGCTCAGCCAGTCACCTGCATACTCCTGCAGCGGATGCCCGTATCACGCAGCAGGCGAAAGGCGCATCAGAGGGTGGACCAGATGCAGCGCAGCATGCAGCCCAGGCAGGCGCCCACACGCCCACACATCTGATGCAAACTCGCGCTGCATCTGCAGCAGGCTGTTGCTGCCGCGGCTGATGACGCTGCCCCGACACACCCAGCTCCCCCGCAGCGAGTGCTCCGCCATGCACAGCCACACCCAAGTAGCATGCAGGGACGCCTGACAGCGGCCAGCCAGGGTACTGCTGGGCCGACGCCTCACCTGGGACGCAGCAGGCTGGCGCGATGAGGTGCTGACGACGGCGCAGTCCAGCAGCCGAACCAGGTTGGTGTGGTTGAGCTTGAGGCACAGGCGCACCTCATTCAGGATCGCTGCTGCTGACTCCTCCTCCAGTATCAGCAGCTTCAGCGCTGCAGGTCTGCCGCAATAAGATCCTGCAAGCACGTACGGAACACGTGCTGTACGCTGGTGAACGGAACGAAACGCGCTACTGGTGCTTGAATCCTGGCAGCTGGTTGGTACGAGCACAAAGGCAGCTGCCGCTGTGTGATCCTGCAAGCGCATCTAGGATGCATGCTGTACGCTGTTAATAGCGCTGCTGGTTGCTGAACACCGGAAGCCGGCAAGCCAAGAGCACATCACAGGTCGATTCCCGTGTGCAAGAGCGCAGGCATGATGTGGCATGCTGTGCTGCAAGCAACTCTGCGCGCTGCTGCCAATGCTGGCAAGGCCGTAATGATGCGCTGCTGCTCAAATCGATGACAGAAGTGCTACCTCCGCGCACATGTGAATATGCTTGTGATAAAAGTGGTGGTGTCTGCATGACTTTGCTCTCACCAGCATATACCCGGCCATAACTCCCCGCTGCGATTAGGCATCCTGCAGTAACATCATACACCAACAAAGCAGATCAGCATCAAGACGGCTCCAATGCCCACAACTGCAGCAATGATAACAGGAAGAAACTCCACGTGGGCAATACGCTGCATGCTGCAGTTTGGCCCCCTATGGCTATGTTGTGGATCCCTCCTTGCATGCTCATGCACAGATGGAGTGCTTGAACTGTGACTCACCTAACTTAAACTCCTCTGGTGCGCTAGGCAGGAAATACCCCTGTGCACCCTCTTGACAGCTGTCTGGCGTCAGCTGTTTGAGCAGCTGCTGGCGCCTGCTCTGCGTTGGGCCCTGCACGAGCTCCTCCAACAGCTGCACCCTGCAAGGAGCAGCAGCAAGGCTGAGCAATGCTGACTACAGCTAACTCAAGTAATTAGAGTTGCACAGACCTAAAAAACAATCAATGCACGAATTCAGGTGCGGCACGAAATCCTGCGCGAAATGGCCGTGAATTTGGCAAGTCCATGACTCACTGCCTGCTGACTTTAGCTGCGAAAAGAACCCTGTTTACGTCCTGATGAGTCCGTTTGATAGTGCCCACGTGCCTTTGCTGGACCTTCGACTCCCGAGTCCGCTGCTCATCGGTGGGCTCCACCAGCTCGCCGCGCGATACTGCGGCTCCCATAAAGCTTCACAAGCACTGCGATGCTATTCAAACTGTCTATCATCCATGATCAGGCAATCCGAAAACTCTCGACGAAGAGGCACCACTAATGCGCTGCCGTCTCGATCAAGGCAGAGCACTTAACCACTTAACTGGTTAGAACATAAAGGCATCACTGCTCCCGGCATGCATAAGAAATATCTACAATCTCTGACACAGTATGTTGGCGATGCTGACAGTTTGCCTGGTGACGTTTGTGGAAGCTCCAAAACGTATTGCTTTGTTGTGTTATCACTGAGACAACTTGGCTGAGGGCCTCAGCCTGAGGCCCCAACTCAGGCGATGTAACGGATTTCGCTGAGCCACCGGCAACACCTCTTGAAGACGACCCTATCTGACAGAAATTGCCGTGCTAAGACCCCAACTTCTTGTTAACAACGTTCAGGAACACATCTATGTCTGTCGCCACTAGAAGTACCAGTAGACAGACACACCAGAAGTCCCGGTGTGGGGGTTGCTGAACACGCCTGTCAGGAATATGGTTGCTCTCAAAGGAGGCTGACTGCATACGATCGCTAAATGGCCCTTCACCCCTACAAGTTCAGTCTTCGCACTGAGTTTGCAAGGAGGGTTTGTACAGCCCACCTGGGCTGGTGGGTGGAATTTAAGCCTGGCTGTTGCCCTTGTTGCCCCGAACCTGCTGAGGAGAGCTTGCAGCAACACAGCCTTGCTCAGCCAACAGGCGCAGGAACACGTGAGCCGCCCAAGCACTGCCTGTCAGAGCTACCAGTGCAGGCTGCTGGCAGCATAGGCAGCATGAATAGTTGCCAAATCAACGCGTCACCCAAACTGGGCTTCTCAATGTGTCAGCAAAACTGGGCACTCAGCAAGTGCCACAAAGGCAGGTCTCGCAACGGTGTGTACAGAAGCACACTATCAGTGTATTGGCAAGCTGCAGCCCTAAGCAGCTCAAGGCAGCACAGATGTAGACCATGCTCCTGCTGTCCTTACATATGAGTCACACCTTCCCTTTTACCGTAGGAGCTCTATCTATAGTGGCGGTAAGAAACAACCACTGCCTACCTCACCAACGCTGTAGATGGCATATCCTGTGCATTCTGGCCTGGCTGACATGCCAGTGACTGACTGGCAGA
The DNA here is from genome assembly GCA_014080715.1 of Scenedesmus sp. NREL 46B-D3. Classification (NCBI taxonomy): domain Eukaryota; kingdom Viridiplantae; phylum Chlorophyta; class Chlorophyceae; order Sphaeropleales; family Scenedesmaceae; genus Scenedesmus; species Scenedesmus sp. NREL 46B-D3. The sequence goes on along the minus strand of JACERP010000080.1, from coordinate 311,579 downwards.
GTCTGACCCATCACCGGCCTTTGTCCCTGGTGTGTGGTGCTGGCTGTAGCTGCCCACTGCTGTACAGCTGCCTGATGTGTTCAATGCATTGTTCCTTGGCCCGCTGGGGTGCGCCAGCTGCCAGTCCATCACTGCTGCGGTCAGTGCTCCCAGCATGGGCCCCTTTGGAACAGACAGCAGGTCAATCAGCTGCAGGCGAGGCCCACAGGCAGGCAGGCAGGCAGGCAGGCAGACAGAGGCAAAAGTTGGCATCTGCTTCATTGCTGCCAGCGCCGCCAATTGAAAGGGATTCGAAACTGCAGGCATGCAGGCAACGAGCGTGTTTGCAAGCTAGCCCACACTCAGTGACTGACAACGCGTGCGCAATGCGCGTGGGCAGTGCAGGATGGTTGCAGTTTGACTAGTGAGCATGCATAGACAGCCGGCACTGGGTGATCACCTGAACAGCTGCCTTGGCTAAGGTGTCTCTGCTCACCTGCTTTCCATCTAGTAGCGGCTTCCACTGCCAGCAGTCCTCTAGCCCAAAGCCAGCTGCAGCAGCCAGAAGCCCCTGCACAGTGTCTACTTGCTGCTGCAGCTGAACCTCTGCAGTCCGGCCGCCCTCACTGCCACCAGCACCAGCGGTAGGCTCTTCAGCTGCTGCCGCAGGCTCTACACCGAGTGGAGTGGCAGTTGGCAGCTGCATAGAGGAACCAGCAGCACGCCAAGCTTCCAGTGGTGCTTGAGCTGCCTGATGGTCCTGCCAAACTGCACACGTGCCTGCTCAGGAGATGACTCCACGGCACCTGCAGCAGCAGAGCACAGGACCGCGGGCAGCACATGTGTACAGAAGAAGGCGCAGGACAAGGTGCACTGACTGAGGTGCCAGGACAGGGACCGTGACATGCACAGCACCATGTTGAGTCGAGAGCCTTTGCGCAGTCAGGTGCCTGGGGCTTGCAAGCTGCTTGCACATGCATGCAACGCCAAGCTGTCTGGGGAGAAAATCTCGAACACACAAAATATAGCAGACAGCAGGAGCGCACTAGACTGACCTGCATGCTTCGCAAGCGGCTTCCTACGCAAGCCATGGGCACGCGGCCACCCGCAAGCCATAGACATACGCCTACACCACGTGCCATGAAGTGCACTGCCAGCGCACGCACTGCCAGCTGAACAATGTCTGCTGACCAATGAGTGCAAGTATCTGCAAAGTTGAACACACACATCAGTCGCAGCAGCTCACGTAAGCTCACCTGCATCTCTCCCAACTACTAGTTAGTGACTGCTCATTAGATGTGGTGAAACCCTAAGCAACCAAACCGCTGTGTAAAAGAAACAGGCCCCAGTCACAGCAGCTCACACAGCTTACCTGCACCCCTCACATCATGCAGCACCTGCGCCAAGTCCACCACCTGGGCATGCAGCGCTGCGACACCCTCCACCTCCTTAACCCGCCACTTGAGGGACTCGCGTATGATGTGGCTGCTGGCTGGCTGCTGCTTGTTCTTGAGTGTGCAGCTCAGCCGTCGCAGCGGCAGCAGCAGAGCTGCCAGCAGGAACAGCCGGCGCTCCTCTTCTGACAGCTGCAGCATGCACAGTACAAACAGCCACATCACGCGCCAGTGTGCGTGCATTGTTCTTGGAGGGCAACCTCATAGTCAGCAGCTATGCAAGGCTCGTGTGAGGCAATATGCAGTGAAGCATGGCAGACGTGGCATGGCAGTGGCAGCGGTGAATTGCCCTGCACAGTATACAGCAGTGTGTCAGCACAGCAATTTTGTGGCCTATACATGGGGTATCTGAACTTGCTCAATTGCCTGGGTTGCTGCCTGGGTTGCTGGCAATCACGTGTTTGTCAACACATATGGCTTGGCTCGTAACATATGATGAGCAAACTTGCAGCCTGACTGCCACTACAGTGCAGCCCAGGCAGGCGCAACCGACATTATGATGGTTGCCAAAGTAGTTCTGCCGCTCAACACAGCATTGCAGCTGCTACGTGGTGGTGGTGTTGGTGCCACGCACACCTGCAGTCCAACCTCCTGCAGCAGCAACTGGCCTGCCTCTGTGAGCTCAGTGCAGGGGCCCCCAAAATCGCTCCCCAGCAGCTGCTGCAGCTGTGGCGGGGGTGTAAACACCTGAGGGAACAGGCACAGCTGGTGCAGCAACCGCACAGCAGCAGCTGGGGAAGCGCCTGCACATGGAGGGCAGCGGCAGGCGGCAGGCGGCAGGCGGCATCGGCAGTGCATGGTGATTATTTGCGCAGAAAAAAATGCCATGCAATTATATCACACAAGTCCTTTCCTGACACAACATGTTTCATTTGACGCGGACACACAACCCTGGCAGATTTTCGGCCTGCTGCAGATGCTGCTTTGAGCCGCACACGTGGTTCAATTCCGGGCAGTGGCAGGCGCACATGCTATGACACATGTAACGCCTGTCATCACAACATCAGCACTGCCCTGGCAGCAGGCACAGTGCGGCTGCTGCTCACCATTGAACATGCCCTCCAACTCAGTGCCAATGCGCTCCCTGCTGACCTTGGAGCCCAGCGCCTCCCGCACCTGCACTCGACACATGAGAAGGCAGGCAGGCAGTCAGGTGACGTGCAACCGACAGTAACACTGACAGTGACGCACCTGGCTGGAGCAGCAGCTACAGGGGCCAATCAGCTGAATACGACACCCCTCACACAGGTTACAAGGCCTTTCCTGGCTGAATTTGTGCTGCTGCAGTTGTGCGTCCACCACAGCCAGCATTACACCAACTTCATTACCTCATCCAGCAAGCTGTCCTCGTTACGTGGTGCTCAGCTCATTGGTGTTCGATCGGACTTGTGTTTACGCTATCTGAGTAAGCACGCTAGGTTGATCCGCAGTCGGTTTGTCGGTTTGCACGCACGGCAGCAACCATGAAAGTGAACGTCAAATGGGGCAAAGAGGTGTTCAGCGATATTGAGGTGGACACAACGCAGCCACCCATGATATTCAAAAGCCAGCTGTTCACGCTCAGCGGGGTGCCACCCGACAGGCAGAAGGTCCTGATCAAGGGCGGTCAGCTAAAGGACGACGAATGGGGCAAGCAGCAGCCCAAGGACGGCATGACCATCATGATGATGGGATCTGCAGACGAGATCAAGGTTGAGGCACCTGTAAACGCGCCACAGTTTGTGGAGGACCTGCCAGGTGTGCTGCTGCTGCTTCCTGGTACTGCTGCTGGTGCTGTCTCAACTGTGCTCTTGATCGCTGGATGGCCAGCGACATGTAGCGGACATCAACGAGGTGCCTACCAGGTGTAGATTTGGTTTTGCTTGCAGGTCATGCTTGGTGCAGCAGGCATCACAGCAGTACCAGCATGCTGCGTAGTGCCATGGCGCACTCTGTTGCATGCCTGTCAGTGGCAGAGGGGTGTCCCACACACGCAGCCATATGCCGATGCGTCTTGTCATTTCACTGCATGATTGCAGAGGAGGAGCAGAACACGCTGGAAACAAAGGCGTATGGCTCTGGCCTGAAAAACCTTGGCAACACCTGCTACATGAACAGCACAGTGCAGTGCCTGTACAGCGCAGAGGGCCTCAAGCAGGCCCTGCAGACCTACCAGCCTTCAGCACTCTCCGAGCCAAATGCAAAGCTGGCTCAGGCAGCACGCGAGCTGTTTGCGGACCTTCAGAAGGGCGGGGAGCCTTTCCCGCCGTTCAAGTTCCTGCTCACTCTGCGGCAGCGCTTCCCGCAGTTTGCGCAGCAGACAAATGAGGGGCTGTACATGCAGCAGGACGCAGAGGAGTGCTGGACGCAAGTCATGTATGCCTTGAAAGAGCAGCTGAAGGTGGGTTGGGGCTTGCAGGAGGGGCTCGCAGGGTCGGCGAGTTGAGGTGAACGTGGCGCAGGAGGCTTGCAGCAGCAGCTGTTCACATGTGCAGCAGCGCCGCAATAAGCCAGCAGGTTCGTGCGGGTTGCGTGCGAGTTACTGCGTGATGTGTAAGCAAAGGTTGACTCCCATCTCGTGCTACTCATGTAATGGTGGCCTGCCACTGCCAAACACGGCCACGTGTGTTGCTTGCAGGATGCTGACGGCAAGTCTGCTGTGGACAGGCTGTTCGGGTTGAAGCTGCACACACAACTCAAATGTGAAGAGACAGGGGAGGAGTTTGAGGTAGGGACGGATGGTATGGCCATGTCATGCGCGCAGGGCAAGTGCTGGTGATGTCCGGTTTCAAGTCACGAGCAGCAGCGGCGGCAGCAGTCTTGTTCAACCGACGTCTTGCATGATGTCGTGCGTCTACAACTGCAGCACTGTGAAGTGTATGTGACAGGTCGTCGCTGACTGATTTCATCTCATACCGCGCCGCCTGCGCACTGTGCAGGAGGACAGCACGGTGTACACGCTCAAGTGCAACATCAGCGTGGACGTCAACTACCTGCACCAGGGGGTGGCGCTGGCACTTGTGGACGACAGGGAGAAGAACAGCGCGCAGGTGTGCAGGAGCGGGCGCCAGCAGCAGCACCAGCAGCAGCGTTACCCCCAAGTGGTGCACTGGCAAGGCTCAGGGAGGAGGGCAGTGCAAGCTTGCCCACAGCTAGTGTAACCAACAGCAGTTAAAGAGCACCGACAGCAGCAGCATGGTAGAGCAGTGCTGCAGGTACAGCGGCAGTCACCATGGCATGATACCTCGTCATAGGGCAGTTGTGGTACAAACCAGTGCCCGCAGCATGCTGTGCTGGCTGCTGCAGAAGCATTGGGCTGTTCTCTCGCCAGTATTCTGTCTCTATATGCATCTGCGCACGACACGAGCTCTGCAGCTGTCAGAGATTTGCTTCTTCTGCTGTCCGCTTGTCGTGTGCGGCAGGCTGACCGCCTGGTGCTGTTCAAGGGTAGCGCTAAGGTAGCTGAGCTGCCACCGTACCTTACAGTGCAAATGGTGCGCTTCTTCTACAAGGTTGACGTGCGCCAGAAGGCTAAGATTCTGCGCAAGGTGCGAGCTCTCTACGTCCGTCTCTTGTCGTTTGTGCTGACTTGTGCTGCTTGCGCGCTGGCGCAACTTGTTGCTGGTCACAACAGCTGTGTGGTGTTGACCGGCACAGCAACTGGTTTCATGTGCTTAGGCTTGTGCTTAGGTACTAAATGCCGTCTGCTTGCACACCTGAGGATGGCATCACAGTCTGCATGTTGCTTGGTCTGAACATCTGCTTACTGCCCCCCTGCTGCGTGTTTGTGTCTCTTCACTGCTGATCTCTCCCTGCAGGTGACCTTCCCATTGGAGTTTGACGCGTATGATTACTGCACGCCTGAGCTGCAGAAGCAGCTGGCAGCACCACGCGCGGCGCTGAGGGACTACCAGGTGAGCAGCGGGCATTGACGAGATGCCGGAGCAGCGCAACCCTGGACATAGGTTTATGCTGGAAGATTAAAAGATCACCGGCAAGACAGCGTATGTCCTCTGTGTGTAAGCAGTGCAATTGCCAGACCTGCGGCGTGGTGCTCACGGCCATTCTTGTGGTGGATTTTGCTGAGCTGGTAACAACACAGATGTGGTCACGACTTGTGAATGTTGTTTGCTTTTGCATGCCAGCACTACTTCACGTTGACCTGCAGCTGAGCACTTCTCTGATGGCTGCTGGTTCTTTGTTCATTCATTCTCTGATCTCTGCTGTGTGTGTGCGTGTGTGTGTGCCCTGCAGGACAAGCTAGCCTTGGAGAAGCGCACTGCGAAGCAGCTCAAAACAGAAGACGGCCCCAAGCCAGCACCAGTACTGGATGCAGGCGGCAGCAGCAGCGCAGCAGCAGCAGCTGGCGATGTGGACATGAAGGATGCAGATACAGCAGCAGCTGGTCCTTCTTCCGCAGTAGTCGCTGGCGCCCAGACAGGTAAGGGCATATGAGGTGTTGGTGAATATTGTGTTTCCGACAGGGTTTGGCGTGAAATGGGAAGTCAGAGGCGGTGTGCTATGCTGCTGGCACCGTGACATACACAAATGCTGCTCTTGCTGGGCCACCGTGTTGAACCGCAGAAGGTGCAGTGGGTACAATACACTGCACTCTTGTGTTCACGTACTGCATTGTGGCAATCTTGCAGACTATCTCATACCCCTGGTTCCTGTGTTGCGTTTGCTGTGTTGCTTCAGGCCGCTACGAGCTGACTGGCGTGCTTACCCACAAGGGCCGCAGCGCTGACAGCGGGCATTATGTTGCCTGGACAAAGCAGGAAGACGGCAAGTGGGTGCTGTTTGATGATGATGAGCTGCATTTCAAGACCGCAGAGGATGTGCTGGCGCTGAATGGCGGCGGTGATTGGCACATGGCCTATCTGCTGATGTACAAGGCAGTGACAGTGCCTGAGGGGGCAGTGCCAGCAGCAGCAGCAGCGGCGGCAGCACCCAAAGCGGGAGCAGCAGGTGACAGTGAGCCAGAGCCCATGAAGGCTGAGTAGGACCCACTGTGCGCCATCTGCTGCATCAATTGCTGCTACTAGGGATTCTTTTCTTCACAGGCGCAGTGGCGACTGTACCTGAAGTCGACCGGCTGCGACAAATTCAGGCATTGTTTGCAGTCACCACTGATTGTGTGCCCACCACTCAGTGACCTACCGTTTGTGCTTGTGTGGAGCCTGCAGCGTGCATGTGTAAGGGGCCTGCAGGTGCGGCTGGCACTGGCAGCACCCAACGAAGAGCACACTAGGTGTTGATCATCCTAAGCACGTCTCAATGCAGTGATTCATGGTATTGGACCTACTGCTGCATCGACTGCAGAGCGTGGTAGTGTGCTTGTGTTGTGCGTGCCGACTGCACCCTTGTTGGGACAGGCAGTGTGCGTGCCTGCACTGCACAAATGTGGGTGGCCTGTTTCTGGCTGCTTTGTCTATTGCAAGTAGCATGGCAGGTGCATGTAACAGAGGCCCTGCCTGGCGCTGGCTGCTGCTGAGCTGCTGAAGCAGAGCAGAGGATCTGGGACATGCAGGAGACGTAGTGCTGGGATGTAACAAGCATGCAGCAGCACTCTACCAAAGAAGGAAAGCAAAGCAGAGTCACCTGGCATCCCTCATGCAAAGATGGGATGTGTATTGCAGCAGCACTGGGATGTGCACAGCAGCCCAGCAGTGCCCACCAAACCTCTCGTCAAGTAACACCTGGACTGGTCAGACGCCCTGCACTCCACATGTCTGAATCTGGCACTTGGGCACCGTTCCGCAAGCCTCAGCGGCATTTGAAAAGCACCCACAAGGGCAACAGCCACTCAACATAAACTAAACTTATCAGACTCTCAGGTGTCATAATAGTACCAGGCGACATAGAACACTGGCAACGGCAACAAGCCAGCAGTGGTGGCGACAGCCTTGTGTAAGGGACACAGCCTGTATGAAGCATTGCTGTGACACTGGGGTGGAGCAGATTCCACATTGAGCAGAGCAGGGTTGCTTGTTGCAGGCACGCCATGCACAGCAGTAGAAAACACATGCGGCGCATCAACTTCGATGCTACAGCGGGGCTCACCTCTTCACTTGAAGCAGCGGCCAAGATGGCAGGGTCCGGGGCAAAGTTGAAGCGAGTGGCAAAGCGCACGGCACGCATCACGCGCAGGGGATCTGCAGGCAGCAGCAGCGCAGGACTGCATGCTTACGTGAAGCCACTGGGTGCCATGTTGGCAGGTTAGTTTCATTGACGTGGCTGGCCAAACACAACCCTTTTGTGTGGCATATATCAAATTAAATTAAAGTTGAAGCCTGCAAGGTACACCATTTAGGAAGTGCCATGCAAACAGTGCCACTATACACCATTGCTGGTTGTTCTGATTGCTGCAGCACCCCTGCGTCATGATGTTACCAGCTCAAGTCATGCACAACTTGACTGCCACGTGGTCTGCAGCGCCACGTGTGCCTCAAGAAGTAACGATATCCTTGGCGACAACTGCAGGCTCCCATCAGCCAGAACCGGCCAGTGCCTGAGGCTGCAGCGCACAGTCAGCAGATGACGCTCCACACCAGCCAGCCTTGCCGCATGTGCAACATGCAGCACTTGCCATCATCTTTGTCGAATGCGGCAGCGGTGTGCGCAGCACCCCTTGACTTTGGTCATTCAGCCGATCCCATATTCGTCCACAGTGATCAGCAATCTGAGGTGCATGTGCACCACTCACCGTCCTTGAAGGTCTCCTGTGGCGGCAGTGGTGTGCGCAGCACCCCCTGCCTCAAGTCCTCCAGGCCTTTGCCTGTTAAGTCCTCCACTGAATCCTCATTCAGGTTGTAGAACAGGCTGTTCACCGTGAAGTCCCTGCAGGCATGCATGGTGAGCATAGCAATGCATTAGTCTGCTGCATGTTTGTTGGTGGACCGGGTTCCAGGTCTGGACCACAGCATCTCTCACAGTGTTCCGTAATGGCTGCCACATTAACTTCCAGGAATATTCCCTTGCAGCAAGGTACGCAGGTACTTGACAAATGCAGACACGCATTGTAGAGGGGAATGAAAGCATGCAGATCAAGGGCAGGAGTCTGAGTGAAAGGAGCCAGCGAGCAGGACGAGCCACAGCACATGCACAGGCTGCACAGCCTGGCAAAGAAAATGACGGTTGAGATTGACTATGTTGCTCAGCACAGCGCAGAGTGACGCAGCAAGGTAGACAAGCCACACCAGCACTCCAGCTGTGTTAAATCTGGCAGATCGGGCGGTCAGGGTGCCTCCACTACACAGTCAGGCAGTTCATGCTGTAATTCACGCTGAAGCACAGGAGCCCGTCGCTGCACGCACCGCCTCATTGCATCTTGCAAGGGAGTGCCAAACTCCATCTTGGGGATGCGGCTGCCATCTGCATACGTCTCACTCCTGAGGTTGACCAGGTCGATCCACAGCGAGTTGACCTTCATGCGGGCCGTCTCCAGGTGCTTTGACTGGTCTGGATTTGAATGGATGACAGCTGCAGTGTGCGTCGCCTTGCCCTGTGAGGCCAGGTACTCGTTGACCTGCGACCACACCAAGAGCAGGGCAGCAACCCAATCCCGGCAGGCAAGCAGCAAAGCAGCAGGGCAGATGGGCAATACGGCAGTACCCTGCTGCTCAAGTGCAGGCACAGTCGTGACTGTACATTCTGCCAGTGCAGCCTGGCTGCAGCTAGTCAAACATGGGTGGCCAGCTGCTGGGAGCTGCATGAGGCTCCTCACTCCTGCTGCCATGCCAGGTAGAGCTCCTCCTGCCGTAAAAAGCCCCATGAGCGTGTGCGCCTAAGGCACACCTGACGGTAAACGCACAGGGCCTTGCCAGGCAGCCTCCAGACAATGCTGAGCTGGCTGAACCTAACCTGCCTGTGCTACTTGCAGGAACTTGCAGGAACAAACTCTGTAGCAGCAGCTACTGTATCCTTGCGAAAGGAACTTCAGCTGCTGTGTTTGAGCCACAGCTGCTTCGTCTTGCAGGCTGAACAACAGCCACCCGCCTAGCTCTGCAGGCAGCAGCTGCTGGCGAGTCCTGTGTGCTGCCGTCAGAAGGCAGCCAGGACAGCCATGCATGCAGGCTTGCTGCGGAACAATCATGCACCACCGCCGGTTTCAAGCAAGAAAGCTGATACACAACTGCATGCCCACCTTGTCGGCAAAGTCCTTGCCCAGCATGTTGTCTAGAGCAATGTCGATGTCCTTGCTTTCCTTGCCCAACAGCTTGTCCCGCACCCAGCCGCCAGCTGCACGCAGCACTGTGCTGCTGCCCGCAAACTTTGCTGCAGCCAGAAGTGTATCGAACAGCGCACGCTCCTCTGAGGTTAGGTTGATCTTGTCCTGTACTGCATCGCCTGGTACAGTGTGGGTCGCCATGGCTGCTGCAGGTGGTGTAGATGCTGCTGCTGTGGCTGTTGCACAGATGCTACGGGTGCGAATCAAGGTTGTGGCGGCGTAGCGTCGATGGCGAAGGCTTGACAGGCGAGCGGCTGTGTTTTGCAGGCAGTTCCAGCGGGGTGAAGTATGCACTGCTGCTGTTATGGCCATGCGGCCAGCTAGGCACGCTGAGGTGATCTTGCAGTATCAAATGCTTTATCAGCCTTCGTGACCGCTAATGCGCCTTCAGGACAGGTGTACTGCATTCAGCTGTTGCAGCAAGGTTGCAGTCAGACCGCCAGCAGGCCCGATTGCGTAGTGCTAGTGTGCTGTAGTGGCGATCAAAAATGCGCGTCGATGCACAGCCTAATATCAAGCATTCCTACTGTCAGTGCGCTAGGGTTGTATTGGTGACTAAGCCTATAATTACATCAGCCTGGACATCAGAGCTGTTGTTTTGTTGCTCTCTGACACCTGCTGTTCTGCCGGCTAAACGTGAGGCTGTACCTGAGGATGCAATGCCAACCCGAATACCTTTGAGCCTGCGCCTCTGCCTTTGTGATAAACCGCCTTCAGGCCGGTAAGTACCGGCTGTACAGCCTGCAGGCTCTGAAACCACCCCACACTCAATTAACCAGTGCTGCAGACAGCCCCATATCCGTTAAATGGTTTGCATAACTCTTCACACTGTAGGATCATCCTAGCCTGCCGGAATATTTAAACCACAACAGCAGCCTGTTGCTGAGCAACCACCACCACAAACACAACAAATAAACACAACAAATAAATCAGTCCTTTTACAACAAGGTTCATGCAGGTGAACGGGTGATATGATGATGATGATGATGATGATGATGCAGTTGAACTAGTTCAGTGCATGTCACAGACAGTAATGCATGTATGAGGACACAGCACTGGATGCATGCAAAGGAGTGCCCCACAGCCTGCCACCCTTCTGCATGTGATTATATGCCCTGCTTCTCCCTGCTGAATAACAGTGTACGACATTGCTGCTGCAGATCACACGCCTTGCAGCCTGCAGTTAGCACACGTGCTACTGGCAATAGAACAAGATGAAACAGGTCTACCTGTGAGAGGACCTGCCTGTGAGCGCCCTACACAAGTCACAAAACACAAAAACTTGGCATGTGCTTCAACTACAACTCCTCCCTGCTGCTACTACTGCTGCTGCCTTTGCTGCCAAATCCTTCCTCCCCTCGTGACAAGTACTCCATTGCAATTGAAGCATGCATGGCGGCACCAACTGGCAACACTCCCTCATCAATCTGGAAGTTTGCGTTGTGCAGGTTGTGCACGGAGCCAACCGTTTCATTGCGGATGCCCAGGAACATAAATGCTGACGGCACTGCACGAGTGAAGAACGAAAAGTCCTCTCCAGGCATGACGGGCTCTGTCTCAAGGACCTGCAACAACAGCAGCAGCCGCAGCAGCACCAGCAGCAGCAGCAGCACCAGCACCAGCACCAGCAGCAGCCCCCGAGTGAGCAGACGCCTACATCGACGTATGACGGGTGCACCCAGAAGCTGCAGGCATCAAGATGACACCAGCTGTGCGGTGGTTGTCGCCATTATCGTGTCACAAATGTAACAGCTGGCAGGAAGTAGCCAAACAGCTTGGTGAGCTTGCAAGATAGCTAAATGCAAAACACTCGTTACAACCAGGAAACCACCAACAGCGCACTGCTTACGTTTTCGCTGCCCAGCACTTGGCCAGCCACCTTGCGTGCAAATGCTGCTGCACCAGCATCATTAACTGTCGGTGGGTAGTAGGGGTGATGCTCCAGCTGCCAATCCACGCTGCCCTTGCACCTGGGGCACAGCAGCAGGCAGCACAACAGGCGTCATAACAGACAGCTAGCATGTGTGTGCTGAAGTCACTGCGCACACATGATGTTGTCGTGAGTGGGTAGTTAGCCCACTCCGCCACGTTAACACTGCAATAACACCAATGAGCCAACCAACTTCTGCCGCTGACAGTGGCTTTCAGTGACACCCCTGGTACATCTTCGCACCCATCATGCATCACGTGCTCTGCCTGCCACCCACGTCACAAGTGCCAATGCGTTGACCGATGCTGGCTGATGCAAGGCTTGGCTCACTGAGCCTGACAGTAACTCAAACAGTGAGCCCTGCTGACCATGTGGTTGTCAACCGGCGACCCAACATGACTGCTGGCAACGCCGTGCAATGGTGCACAAAGCGACCTGCCTGCCAAACAGCAGCACACGCGCTCTCATGTGGTCGGCCTCACCTCGATGCTCACGGAGCCGGGCTTTTGCTCAAAGAAAGGGAACGTGACGACCGTGTGACATCTCACCAGTGGACCCACCTGAATGCTGAGACCACTGCTGGCACAGCCTCCTCGATGCGCTGCCTCATGTGCGTCATGTGCTCGTGTGTCAGCGCACGCAGCGTGCCCCGCAGCGTGACGTGGTCAGGGATGATGTTGTCGGCGTCGCTGTTGGTCTGTGCACATGCACGGGCGGCCACGCCAGTCCAGACAGACACAGGTGAGCAAACAACCAGCAAGTGGCATGTCATGGCAAACACCTAACCAGCAGGTGAAGTTCATTGGAGACGTGCAAAGTGCAACAAGCGGCTGAGTCGCAATAAATCGATGATGGTGGCCATGACTGCTGCTGATTATTAGTAGGACGATAGGGCAGTGGGTGAGCCCAGCCAGCCGCAGCAGCCCACGCATAAACAGCGTGCGCTGCATGGCAGAGGTCCGTTTCCACAATACCAAAGGCAATCATCATTTGCCACAAGGGCAACCGCCAATACCAATCCTTTGTAGACAATGTGTGGAATCCAGGGGTAAGCTCGTTTGCAGCACAGTAGGTCTGCGGCTGCACACCAGTACCCATGCGTGGCTGTGCAACCTGGCCACACCAGCAGCACAGCACTCCGCCTGAAGCACCAGACGCCATGGCATGCACAGCCAGCAAAGCACCCGAATGCCAACCACCATGGCGCATGGGCTGCGTGCAGCCCCTCCTCTCCAGTGCTTGAGCGCACAGCGCACACGCACCTGCAGCTGTGTGATGCTCAGCACGGCGCTGCCGAGCGGCGGCGTCTCCCGCGACACCAATACCTGCAGCGCCTGCACCAGCGCCGCCGCAGCAGGCACTGGGTCGATGTTGAGGTGTGGCATGGCTGCATGCCCACCCCTGCCTTGCACCGTGAACCTGAATGTGAGCGACTGCAGGGGTGGCATGGGGCAGCAGGGTGGCGCTCAGCAGCAGAGTGAAAGCAGATGCGTGGTGGCTTGAACATTGCACGGCACAGCATGGCAGCAGCAGGCGGCACAAGAGACAACATGCACAGCGAGCAGTGCTGTGAGCAAGTGCTGGATTACTGGCATTGCGAGAGCTTATAGCTGAGGTTGTAGCGTATAACAGCGGGATGGGTGCTGCATGCATTACATTTATTACAGGTTACAATCCTATGCTGCAGAAGCAGGCGAGCCTGCTTTAGCCTTTGCTTTCCCGTGCGTGGACCAGAGAAGGACAAGGACAGGCCTGGTAAGGGCCCGAGGGTCTTGTTTTTGAACTCACCGCTCTTTTATTACCCATGCATCCCTGCTGCTGGGCCCTCCAAAGCTCACCACACACATCGAAATGTACTTTGCAATGCTACAGCAAGCAGATACACGCCGCTGTGCGACTGAAAACCTAGGCTGGCGCCTGCTGTGCGGGCCACAACTAACAGCGTCCGGAAAATGCATAAAGTTTTCGCTGCTGCTGCACAGGTGTCGACAGCGCAGAGGCCGCCACCTACCCCTGCCATGATGGTGCCGGCCCTGAGCGCCACCTGCCCTGTCGGCCACAATGGCATGACATGGAAGCCAAAGGCAGCGCTGGCGCCCTCAATTGCTCCCTCCCTGATCATGATGTCTGCTCCTGCACCACCCTCCTCTGCTGGCTGGAACACCAGCAGCACCGTCCCTTGCAGCTGCTGCTCGCGGTGCTTGAGCAGCTTTGCAGCACCCAGCAGCATCGTCATGTGTGCTGCGATGTGTGGCAGTTCATTGAAGGGAGATGGGGTGGCTTTTAATGGCAGTTCAACCATAATCAAGGTGATGCAGCAGTGCAGAGAGTTGAGTGGCACATACGATGATAGGCATGGCCAAGATGCAACCTGAAGCTTGCATGGTCATCACTGTTTGTCCCTTGCTATGACCCTGCGTTCTGCCTGGCCACACTGGCCACTGGCCAGCACACTGCAGAACTGTGGCTGCTATTTGAGCTGTTCTGCTGCTTGCTGTTCTTGAAACAGCTGTCGTTCGAATGATTGCCTGATTGCCCTACCAGCACATAGCCACGACAACTGCTGGTGTGCTGCCAACGCTTGGCCATGTCAGGCCAGGGTAGCTCTACAACATGCAGGTGCTTTCTGCAGCCTCCAGCTCTACAACATGCCTGAATCCTCACCATCGTGCCCACAAGCGTGCATCCTGCCGTCGTTTCTGCTCCTGTACTCCACGCCCTCTGGCTCTTGCACAGGCAGGGCGTCCATGTCTGCCCTAAGTGCCACCACTGGCTGCCTTTGCCGATCTTGCCGACAACGCCCGTCTTAGCAAAGGGAAATGAAGTTGATACATCCATGTCCTTCAGCACAGACCTGATGTGCTCGCTAGTCTTGTGTTCCTCGAACATGAGCTCTGGGAACTGATGGAGTTCGCGTCTAACTTTTACCAGCCATGGCGCGATCTGGAGAGCTTCAGATCGTAATTCACCAAATCAGCATCATTGGGTGCTGCAAACAGCGCACAGACGAACAGAGCACACACCAGGGCTTGACCGCGTGCTGCAGCCATGGCTGCTAACTTCCGTTAACAGCAGCGAAGTCAGCTAAAACTTTATGTGGAGCCAATGAGCCAGGCACAGAGCAGTTACGTTGAGGCTTCACGACCTGACACGCAAGACCCACGTCCATAACGCCTTTGCAAAGGACATAGCTCAGCTATGATGCTGATCTAGCAAGGCTGCGTGCACATTCGTTCGGTGGCTGCTGTGTTCTGACACAAAGCTGTCGTTTCAGTTCGTTGCAACACAATCACACAGCCAAATGGCAGCGCTCCTGTGCAAGCCAGGTGGGCCAGCAATGATGCGACAGGAAAACCTTGCCTTTAGCTATTGTATACCACCTTGTAGTTGATTCATTCTTTCTAGGTCAATAGGGATTGTCAAGCTGGAAGCCTTGCTGAGGCCTGCTCCTGCTGCTCCTGCTGCTGCTGTGCAAAACCCCACCTGCACCTGCACCATGTTTCACTACCTGCAGCAGCTTCGGTCGCTCAGCAACCCGCACAGCACGCCGTTCCAGCCACTCGCAGGTACTGCTTGCACCCACCAGGTGCCAGCCGTGCAGGGCATCAAGGCGCCGCACGGTGACAGCAAGGTATGCAAGAAAGGCAGCAGCCAGCAGCTCAGCCGCATCAGCAGCTGTGCTTGGTACATGCAAGGGTGCAGCCATGCTTGCAGCTCGTCGTAGCAGCATCTGCAGTGCCCAAATGTACCAAAACAGTTTCTAGCAAAGAAGCAGGTGGTGGACACAGGCTGGCGCCTGTGCCGGTTCAACTGAACCGCAAACTAACCGCAGCACACGTAGTGTCTATTGGAGCAGACAAGTTGCGTACGGGAATTCAAGCGGTAGCTTGCTGCATGCAACATGGGCAGGGCAGGCCTAGCTGTTGTCTTGCAAGCCACCCTGCATGCGCACAGCAGAGTATTAGCACTCATCGCGCTGGCAGTTTGGACTTCAGTGCGCACTGCCTCACTTGCCCATGTATTGCCTCCTGCTGCCGCTGCCGCTGCTGTTCAGGGCTGAGCGGGGCAGTGACTCCAACTTCCTGGCAGGCTTTGTTGTTGGCGGGGTGGTGTTTGGCGCACTGGGTTTCCTGCTGGCACCACAGGCAAGTAGTTGCTATGTAGTGGCAGTTGTCCACTGTGCGCAGCATGTCTGTAGCTGTAGTTGTGTTGACTGTTTGCCGTCCTGCACTGGCATGCTTTTGTTGGCAAAGAAAGCAGGTTGGCTTCCTAACCTGGGGCTGGTGTCCCAGGTCGACAATCTCAGCTGTGTGTGACCTTTGGGTCTGCACTTCTTGTGGGTCTGTCCCCCACCCTTGTTGCTTTTGCAGCGTCGTCCTTGTACCGTCAGCTGCGCTGCTGGGGGCAGTTGGCATGCCTCTGACCCTGCACAACCAAGACGCCTGCTGCATGTACGCCAGTGCATGTGCCACCTTGTCGTTTGTTTACCCTTGGCATCGGCTGGCGTGTGCCGGCCTCGTCGCTGCAGATCAGCAAGACGCTGCTGAATGAGGATGCCCGGCTGCGGCTGCCTCGCTTCCTGGAAGATGAGGCGCCCAAGGACCCAGAGGCAACCAAGCAGGTGCGTTGGGTGGCGTGCGTGGGACACAACACACAGCTCGCAACCTACCACGTGCCGCTGCTGCTGCAGACGCCCCCTTCAACGCCTTGGTTGCACTAGGCTTACCCTGTGCGGTTGCTGTTGCTCTGCAGGACCTCATAGACAAGATTGCGCAGCTCAACTCCTCCATTGACGAGGTGGCAGCGCAGCTGAAGAGCAAGGACACGGAGCCAGCGACACTTGGCTGAAGCAGCAGCAGCAGCAGCAGCAGCAGCTCAGCCTCAAGCAGTGCGGTTGGGCTGGCATAATTGTGCTCTACCAGCGGCGGCAGCAACAGCACAGCGTACACAAGCAACACCAATGATCTAGCAACTTGCAGTTGGAAGCAGCAGCCGAGGCAGCAGCTGCAGCAGCTGCTGTGGTGCGGCTCATGGGTACTAAACTGCCAATGGGTGCAGGACCTGCTGGGGCTGTGGATATGTGCTGCTTACATGCTTGCTTGGCTAGGGCGGGTGTGCATGGGCATCTGGATGCATGGCACACCCTGGTGTCTTTGGCTTGCTGGCAGTACTGCGGGCTGAGGGTCGAGGGTGTAGTGACATGGTGCAGTGCCATACGCTGAGCATGTGAGCTCAAGGCAACAGTCATTGATTATTGCCAGTCACTGCTAGGTTGGACTTTGCTCTGCGTACTGATCTGCGCACCGACTAGGCATGCTGTGGGCAGTTGTGCCTGGCTACATCAGCGGGTCTCTGTCACTGGTGGTGTCGTGTCCAGTTCTGCTCTAGGCATGTTTGGGGTTTGTGGCTTGTGACTTAACCACTGAATGCTTGTACCAGTGAAACCTAGGGAAGGGTTGTTTAGTTGCCCACGCAGTGTATCAGTGATACATGGTGGGTTGATCTGACCGTGCATGCAACTCATGAACCGTCCCACAGCGGCATCTACTGCCCACTGCTCAGGCAATTTGGCAAGTTGGCAATTGCCAAAGTTTGAATTCCCATTGATTGGCCATAACCCAGCAGCTGACACGATGACAGCGACCTCAATGCTGTATTGATACCAGAAATAGCTTGCTGCTGCTCACTCAGCTTCCAGCTACTGACAGCCTTACGAACGGGAGACCAATCGCCGTAGCCTGCTACTCGTCCACAACCTTGAAGCCTTGAAAGAAACTCTTACAGCATCAAAAGTGACTTTCAGCCCATATACCGGTAGCTGCCGATCAGCTCCGCTCGCCAGGGTTTACGCCATATCTGAGTTTTACAACCGATGTTATATCAGATATGGTGTGTGTGTTGCTGCGAAACAGCTGCGGCAGTTTGCCGTGCTGCAGGCGAGCGCTTCATAAAGACAACCATGCACAGTTGGAAGCCTTGGTTGCAAAGTGCATGTTAGAAGCTGCTACTAGGGATTTAAAACCCCTTGCAAGCGTTTTAAATCATCATGACTGGCTGGCTGCATGAGTCAAACAGTAACCACCTGCACGGCACACCTGGCGACGCAGCCTTGGAGGTTGCTGCTCCTGCTGTCAATCACGCCTGGTTAAAGGCGTACAGTAGCAAGCAAAAATTGCATCATGCATGCAGCCATGTACGCTTTTGATGCCTGCGGTTTCTACCGCAGCAGAAACGGCAGCACGTTTTACCAGCACAGAACGAGCTGCGCCCACATATGTTGTTGTTTGACATAACTGTAGTACTACTGTGCTATTCCGTGCGGATGCCGTGTTTCTGGTCGGTGCATGGGTTTCGCAGCATCTCGCACAGCCAGCCGACCACGTGGAAGCTGTCTCTCAGTGTGTTCCGTAATGTTAGAATGTTCAATATATTATATGGAATTCGTCGCTGCTGGGGTTCTGCGAACACACAGGCAGCAACCCACGCCCAGCAGCAGCAACCGCCGCCGTTGCTTGCAAGCACCGTGCTTGTACAGGTCACATGTGACTGCAGTGACCATCCTGCAGTGCCCAGCCTCGTCAGCAGGCATTAGCAGTGCATGCAAGCAATGCTGCCAAGCATGTACAATGACGACATAGATGGCTGAGCAGCAGCCGCCCCACCAACAAGTAGCAGCAGCTATTCCCTCCATGAAGAGGGTCACCAGCCTTTGCAGCTGCTGCCATGCTATAGCTAGCTAGCATCGCAGCGCTGCGACCCACCAGCTCAGGTTCAAGGGCAAATTATGTGTTAACAGGGTTTACCTCACAACCGGATTAGTGGAGTAATCCAGCCCTCTCGCCCCTGCATTGGGGTACCAGATATGGTGTATGCCATATCCTCTCTCATACAGGGGCAACTTGTGGAGTCCACTTCAAGTTAGTGGGTATGGTTGACTCCGATGGGAAAACGACACAAGGATATTGACGTATTCCTATGACGGTTGATGTGCGATGCGGCCGCCGGTGGTGACCGTGTCTCAACATGCGCTATTCCTATTCAAACCTTGATCATCACCCTTGGCTGCCATGTGGCTGTAGCTTTGCTGGATGCCACATGTAAAAGAACGACTTCAAACCTCGGCTGCTGCGCTTCAGGTAAATGCACAGCTGCGTGCCGCAAGCAATCATTGCGCGATGGAGCTTTGTAAAGTATCATCAACATCCCTGTTGGAGGAGATGGACGCATGTGTGCGTGGCTGGGTGCCGGGTGCCAACAGAGAGGTGTGAAGCGTGTGTACGCACCATGTGCATTGATGACTGAGCAGCATGGCATTGACATTGCTGTTAGAAACAGATGCAGGCAGTATCATTGTACATGGCCTTTGTATGGTGGGTGAAGCCCTTTTGTAAAAGCAGAACATCATCATCATTATCATCATCAGCAGCAGCAGCAGCAGCAGCAGCATCATCATCAGCAGCACCAGCAGCAACAGCAGCAGCAACAGCAGCAGCAGCAGCAACAGCAGGGACTGGTTTTGGGGGAGCATCTATGTTAAGAAGAAGCAGCACTCTAATGCAGCAGCAAATGGCAAGCAAGCAAGCAAGCAAGCAAGCAAGCAAGCAAGCAAGCAAGCAAGCAAGCAAGCAAGCAAGCAAGCAAGCAAGCAAGCAAGCAAGCAAGCAAGCAAGCGAGCAAGCAAGCAAGCAAGCAAGCAAGCAAGCAAGCAAGCAAGCAAGCAAGCAAGCAAGCAAGCAGTGTCACCCTACCCCTGCATGCGAGGCTGCGCATGTAAGCAAAGCTGGCTCCACCCACTGTACTGCGCCGCTGCTTGTACTGATGAACACGCAGCAAGCATCCAAGTCCAGAGTAGTTGCTTCGGGGGCACCAACCGTTCCGCGTACAGGAAGCAAAGGCAAGAGGGCAGCCCTACCTTCAACCTTCCTGCTCAATAGCCTGAAGCAGACGTAGAAACAGCGGCAGGGGGCTCGTTACTGGGCTGGTGCCCAGAGAGCCTGATCCTGCCGCCCCGTCTTGTACTCCGGGGAGATGTCACCTACACAAGAACCCCAGAGCCCAGACACTCAGCAGCCGCAACGAAGCGTCATCTATGTGTGCACATCAACTCAAGTGGTCAAACTTCGGCTCATACACTCACACCAGGTTCATAGGCCAGTCAGCCGCATTTCCAGTAGATGTACCACAGCATGTAGAGCATGTCGTGCACGACTCGTGCTGGGCTAGCTTGGCAGCACAGCTGCTCATGGGCAGCAGCAGCACTGTGTTTTTCACTTAAGTTGGCACTGCTGGCAGCAACACTGCTGCTGATTACACACTATGCAGGGCTGCTTTGCCCCAGCTATCATTGCTGGATGATCCAGCACCAACTCATCATCCTGGCGTGCTTAACCTGCAGGTACAGCTGTACAGGTACACATGTGTAGGCGCCCTGTGGGTTCAATGACAAGCCGAGGCAGATCCTGAACATCACTGCTTTAATCAACCCCCATAGCCGCCGACCAGCTCCAGTATCCAGAGTTCATGGCATGAACTTCATGCCGAGGGCGTCCTAGTCATTCGGGGTTCTGCAAAAGAGTGAATTGGTCGCTCGCCTAACTGTGGGACGGCATCCAGTTGGGATAACTGTGTGCACGTCGCATCCGCATCCCACGAGTCGACACATCTCCACCGGATCCGCTTCAGCGAGCGATTACAGAGACAATGGCTACAAATGACCTGCTGCTCAAGTGGGTGACGCCTGACGAGACGGCTACAGAGTTTCTAGTTCGACAGTTTCGTGAGGCTGTATCTACCGGCCTACCCTTCGTGGACAAGCACATAAAGCTGCGGCCTGGGCACGTACTGGAAATCATTGGTCCCGCTGGCACTGCAAAGACGGAGATGCTCACAGAGGTGCGTCTTTTCGCACCTTCAAGCTTGATCTTGTAGATGATCTCAAGCAGGATCACTGTAGATTTCCTTGGCCTTTGCAGATAGCAGCGAACATCATGACAAAGGCAGTAGCAGCAACAGCAGGAGGAGTAGGAGGAGCAGCAGCCTCACCAGAGGAGCAAGGTAGGGCTACTGAGGTGTGCACTTTGACAAGTGGCAGGTCACATGTTTGTATGAAGCCTCAACTTGGCCTGTACCTGAAAGGTCAGGGAAGGTGTGGGCAACCTGCTCTTTTGTGCGAGACACAGATGGAGTCCATTACCCTGTGCCCTGCAAGCTGTATAGTGTCCGTCACCCTAACCTCACGGCTCTGAACGTTGTTGACGCTGAGTCAGTGCCTGCAGTACTATACAATCTTGGCATAAACCGCACTGCCTTCACCACATGTCCAAGTTGTGGGTTGCTAACAGCACACTGGCCCACTGCTTTGTCTGTGTGGCGGTTTTTGTCCTGCAAGCAGAGCACGTGGTGGTCATGGACTGTGACGGCAAGTTTGACAGCTTGAGGCTGCTGCAGGTGCGCCCCCGTTGCGCTGCCTGCACGGCATCTGCGCGGCATTCAAGGAAACAGGCTACCTGTTACTTTTGCAATCAGGTTGCTGTGCAGCTGTTCGTGAGAAACGCAGTGCATGCAGTGTGCTGATTAGAGTACACCCAGACAGCTGGGCCATCAAATGGTGTCATTTGACATGCGCAACACATTGCAGCATGTGGTGGTCGTGTGGCCGGCTGGCAATCCACAACCTGTGCTGCATAAAGTCTGTCTGACCAAGTACTCTGTTCCCAGCTGTCGACTGTGCTACTGACGGCAGTGTTACACATCGTCCTGCATTCCTGGTGCACCGTCCTCTGCATTGCAGCTAGTGACAGGTCGCCTTACCCCAGCAGCAGGTGGGGCCCGTCCTTTTGCATCCCCTGGCAACACTGCTGTACAGCTGTGCATCTGCGCATTGTACGCAGAGTGTACATATGTTGCCAAGCTGGTACAACTGCCAACTGCCAATGCTGGCAGGCAAGAGCTGCTGCTGTGGCTGTTGCATAAATGTGCCAGCAACTGCCTTTCAGGCAAGCTTCAACAGTCACATTGCTCTGCTGGTGCTGGTGCAGTTGCCACCCAATCCCTGCAGCAGCTGGGAATCGCTTTGGAACGCTTCCACTTGGTAATCAAGCATCTTTAATCAGACCACTCATGTGGATGCTTTCGCCTGTATGCTATTTTGTGTTGTATAGGAAGTACTGACTGCACACATCATGACACATGGCATGCACACCACTCAGGCTGTTACTGTATCACTTGCATAACCACTTGCAAACATTACAGCACCTCCGCCGCAGAAGTACACAATCAGCTGCATGCCAGCTCGGACGCCAGCCTGCATCTCAAGCCACACCACCAACCAGCAGCAGCACCTTCTCAAGCGTTCCTTCAACTTCCTGCATGCTTCTGAACAATCAGCTTCATGTGCAATTTACACAGTAACAAGAACTTGCTATGTTGCTTGCTGCAGTTCCGTTGCTTCAGCAGCCTAGAGCTGCTGCTTGCCCTCAACAGCCTGCCTGGCTACCTCGCAACCCTACAGGTGACTGTTTGGTTGAATAAAGTACAACTGCACTGCACGGTGTGCTTTTCCAGGCAGAGCACAACTATGATTGTGCTGGTTGTGGTGACCGCTGCCGCCTCTTGCGTGCCACTCAGCTGGTGCTGAGCTGATGTCCCTGCTGTCAGCGTGCGTGCGTGCTGCAGAACCCTGCATGTCACAGACAGCTCTTTCAAGTCTTGCTCTCTCAAACAGGCTTGTGTCTTATGCCGACAACTGCAGGGCCGCTGCAGGCTGCTGCTAGTGGACAACATAGCTGCACATGTTTGGCATGACAGAGCAGCAGCAGCAGCAGCGGTACTTAGCGGCAGCCACCTCGATGCGTCAGCAGCACCCCCCTCCACATCAGGCTTCCAAGGCATTGCGGCAGCAGCAGCAGCAGTTGCACCTGGCCTCTCAGCGCAGCGTGTGCAGGCAGCTGTTGCTGCGCTGCTGACGGAGCTGTCGCAGGCGCTGCGCTTCCCTGTTGTGGTGGCGAAGCAGGCTGGCGTCACTTTGGAGGAACGCCATGAAGGGTCGAGGCTTATGCAGAGGGAGCTGCTGTCTGTCCCATGGCAGGTGTGCGTGGCAGTGTACACGTGTGTCTGCTTGATCTGCAGGGGTGGCAAAGGTGGTGAGGATGTGGGGCGGTTTCAAGTTGCTCAAGTGTCACAGTGTTGTGTAATCTCCGGAGGAGCAGGAGGGTGACCGCCACACAGTGGGAGGTTTTGCAACGAGAGCTGCTGTTTGTACCAGGGCATGCAAGCAAGTATGTGGCCGGTTTCAACCAGTTGAGCATCAAGAGTGCCTGAAGAGCTGAAGTGTGATGCTGTCGAAGCATCGTTGTCTGCTGCCACCACGACAGAACTGGACGGCAGAGATGGCATACACACGAGTTGGTGCCCCTGCTGTGTCGTGCTTCTGTCTGGACAGTTTCGGCTGTGCACCATGCACACAGCTGCGTACCTCTGCTCTGTTGCGCTGCTGACGTTGCTGCTGCTGCTGCAGAACGCTGTGACGCACCGGCTGCTGCTGATGCCGGTCATGCCTGCTGGCCAGGCCCTGCAGTGGCTGACTAAAGGTCCGGCATCCACAGAGCTGATGATGCAGTGGCAGGTGCGGACAGTGTTGTATTTTTGGGGCGCGAACACCGCAATCAATTGAACCAGGTCATACTATCTTTGATGCTTTTTTGGTGGCCTAAGGCCCTTCGCTTAAAGAGCTAGTGATGCCAATGCAGTGGCAGTTGAAGATAGACACCAGAGGGCAGAGAGAGGAAGCCGGGTGCACAAATGTTGTGTGCTCATATCTGTGGGCAGAAGGCTGTGCATAGATGGAGCTGTCAATGCATCGTCACAGGTGAGTGGTGGCAAATCAATTTTACAGACAATGTCATCAGCAAGAGAGCAGATGCGCCTCTTTGAGGACACACAGCACACACAATGACGCGGCTTGTGTGCAGAGTCAAGCAGGGTTTGCTGTCTGTTGTGCTGCAGCCACTTAGCCTGCCGATCAGGCTAGTATGTTGAACAAGTTGTTTGCAGGGTAGTAGGTTGCAGGGGGCGTTCAGCGCTGCAGCATGTACATGGACAGCTGGCAGGTATACCTGACGGTTAAGCCCAGTCCAGCGGCGGCTGCCGCTGCCGCTGGACTGGGCTTAACCGTCAGGTATACCTGCCAGCTGTCCATGTACATGCTGCAGCGCTGAACGCCCCCCTGGATCCTACTGGGTGACATCATGCGACTGCTGCCGTGCTGTGATATGCTGCAGGCACAGGGCAGCACAGCCCCCATCGAGCGCTGCGCAGTTACAGCCAATGCAACTGTCGGCTGTCAGTAAGTGCCACGTGGATACATGACAAGCTGGAGCACAGCTGCAGCTGTCACTACAGCAGTTCATTGCAGGCTGCCAGCATATCTTGTGGCGGCATCTGTGCTGGGATGCATCCCGACGGCTGCCACATGGGGCATGTGACACGCAACAAGCTAGCGCAGCAGCTAAGGCAGCAGCATGTTGAACACTACAAACGGTCTGTCATTGGTGACAGCAACAGCAGCAGCAACTGGGAGGCATGCTCATCCTTCAGCTAGTGCAGCAGCAGCAGCAGTGGGTTATGCCAGCAGGCAGGAAGCTGGGTCATTGCAGCAGCTGCCTTGCCCATGCATGCAAGTAGTCAGCGCAGCATCGTTGAGAGCAGCTGTAGTCATCAACTTTATCGCCGTGGCCTGGCAGAAGCTGCAGGTGCAGGTTTCCAAGGCAAGGCAGCCAAAGTTCAAACATAGCCAGGTTTAGCAGTTGTGGGATCAGTAGCTGAGCACAGGCATAGCGGCCATCGCTGCTGCCAGCTGCTGGCTGTTGTTGCTTCAACAACCTCAACATGCTGTCAGCAACAGGCAATCCCAACAACAGCAGCATCAGCAGCGGCAGCAGCAGCAGCAAACTCAAGTGAAGCTTGTTCCCGTCAAAACAGCCTGTCATGTCCAGCAAGTGCAGCCTGCACTCTGCACAGGTGGGCTTGGCTGGGCAACAGGTTCACCACTTCCCAGCCATGCTCTGTGGCAACTACCACACAGCTTAGGCTGCCTGAAAGTGCACTGCTGTGTTGCAGGTCAGTAGCGTCAGAGTCTGGCAGCAATGCACATGCTGCAGCATGCTGCTGGTAGCATGTGCATGTCTAGTCCAAGTCAAACGTTGAGATACTACAGTTTGTGCATATCGAGGTATGCAGCCTGTCACACCAGGCGACATGGAAGTACTGGGCGGATGCAGCAGGCGGCTGTTGCTTGCTTGTGTCGAATGCCGCACGCCAACGATCCTGCTGCCTCTGCTTCTGATGCTGTTCCTGCCGCTGCAGGGGTTATCTACGTGTCAGATTGAGCCTGGGGCTGTCACCTTGACTGGGGCACCTCCTCCGCACAGCAGCAGGGGAGGATTCAGAAGCAGCCAGACCATGGCGTGGCATCGGCATGCTTGTACATGCTGGTGCCAGATGCCACACCTGTACAAGAATGGTGCCTGCTGTGGTAGCTGCAGCGTGCATTGGCGCCGCCGCAAGTTGCACGGTCAGCAGTGCTTCTCAATATTGCAATAGGCTTGGCAAGGCTTGTGATGTGGGTAGGCGTGGCACTCGGAGTACAGCACCGCCGGGGGCTGCAATTGAGCCGCATGATGTCACGCAGCCACGCATGCGGCATCCCTTGCAACAAGGAAGCACCAGAGACTCTGGCGGAATGGCGTGATGCTATGGCTTGGTGGTTAAGACGATGGTGATGATGAGACTCTGGCTCAATGGCATTGTTGCGCTTCAGTCTTGCAAGTCACGTCATTGTGTCACACAATGAAGGGGTGGGTGACTCTGACTCAGAGTCATGATGGGCAGTTGGGACCGTTTCTTCAAAACCCAGATGTGGATTGGGACAGCTGGTTCATGTCACTAGCCAGCACTTTGCAGACATACTGGGTTGGCAATGGTGCAGCTGAAAGACAGCTCAGAGACAGTGCAATGTCCAAGTACTTGTGAGAGCACAGTATTTGTGGCACAAGCCAGCCGATGGCAAACTCAATCTATGTAGGTTAGTCTACACACCCGCCTCTGCCAGTGGCAGCACGGGCCTGCATCTGGCTGGAGCATCGCCAATAACGGCACATGGTCGCCTACCGCAAGGGCTGCAAGGAAGCAGACTCGAGCAGAATGACGCGGCTGCAATTTAGGTTCACCTTGGTGCCAAGCGTTGCACTGAGTGTGCAGCTTAGCTGCAGTCGTGCCCACCTTTTCCAAGTGGCAGAGGACTAGTAAGCACACACAATACATATATGATGGTGCAGATGACGACAACGATGATTACGTTGACCAGCAGTGCACTCCAAGGCATGCGACAGACGTATACAGCCATACCAGTGGGCCTGTGCCTGTCCATTGCCAAGCAGGCCAATGCCTGGCCGCTTCCCTGCGGTAGCATGCTGCACCACCGGCTGTATCAACACATCATCTTCTCACACAACACCCTAGTCACCAGCATCAACGGCATGACTGGTAAGCAGATGATGACGATGACAAAACCCTAGCCTATTTAGTACTAGGCCCCTCGGGGGGCTGCATGCCCTGCTGCAAAGCCCCGCTCAGCGCAGGCCGCTTCAGTGCCGCTGCTGCACTCGGCCCTACCACTGCTACTGCTGCGCACCTCCCCAACAGCAGCAAGCACACCACCTGCTGTGTTATGCTGCTGCTGTTGGGGTGGCGGCACGGCAGCACTGCTTGCTGCTGTTACCTGTGCAAAATGCTGTTGCTGCTGCTGATGTGTGGCTGCTGCTGCTGCTGCTGCTGCTGGGTACAGGCCTGGCAGCCTGTTGTTGGTTGAGCCCATCAGGGCCTGTGCGTGCAGCTGCACCTGCAGTGCTTGCTGCTGCAGGGGGGTGCCATTGCCTGCTGTTACACCTGCATCACATGCAGCCCACAGCAGACACTGGAGTGGTAAACTCATGTTTCAGCAGGCTTAGCACAGTCCAATGGCTGGCTAGGCACCACAGCACAGCACACCACAGCAGCACATAGCATTGCGCACAGCATGACACAGCACTGCGCACCACAGCAGAGCACCACACTATGCAACACAGCAGCACACCACACCACGCACAACAGCAGGACTCAGTTGCTGCCGATGTCATCATAGATGATCTGCAGCGCCAGCACCCCACCTCTGTGTACATGTTTTTGCGGCTCTGTCAACGTCGCACACACCAGGGCAGCATGGTCAACACAGCTGCTGTGCTTTATACTCCACAGGCACAGGTGGATCCAGGCACAACACAATCGCAGTACGTCTCACCGTTAGCCAGAAAGAATGACAGGGGCAGCCCAGCGGTCCCCAGTGCTTGCCTAGGCCTCATAGTGGCATCTGCCAACTGCAGGTTCAAGGGTTTACAGAGGCAGTTGCAGGACAGGCAACATCAAACACGTGCTCTTCTGTTGCACCGTGATGCTACTTTTGTACCACAAGGACAATTGCAACATTCTATGAACGCTCCAAGTTTTGCCCAATGTGCACTGCTTGGCCATTGTGCACCTGCTGAGCCAGCAGGTTGAGGCATGCACCTGGCCTTTGTCAGCTTGATGCAACTAGTCGGCTCATGCGACAAACTGGCTGCTGTCAACACAAATAGCGTCATTTTGTAGGGGTGATACTCCTACATCTGCAGCCCAAACTGCACCAAGCTTGGCAAGACTTCATCGCCTGAGCAGTGTCCAAGCATTTGCCTGATGCCCACCTGCTTTGCCAGCAGGTTGAGCCCTACTGCCTGGTTCATTATGCACAGCTCATCAACTGCTAGCTGTTGTGCCTTGTTGCGCAGGTCTTCCGCTCTTTTGGCATTGGCTGCAAACCCTCCTTCGCTATCCTGCGGAAGCACAACATCGGTGCAGGCGTATCAACCCAAGCATGCACTTCAAAGCAGGACTGGGGGCCTGTGGCGAGGGCGTACATACAGTCACCTGCTGCTGCGGCTGCTGGTGATGTGTGCATGTATTATGTGCTACTACAGCCGGAGCTCGAGAAGCCCCACCACCTACTGAGCATGCTGCACACAAGCAATACAAACAGTGAAGGCAGCACGACCTGAGGGTGCTGCAGTGTGCTGCTGCATTGGGTATCATACAGTCGTCTGTACTCAGCTGTTTAGCATTTAATCTTTGTTCCGCATATAAATCAGCACAGGCGTACTTACAGAAGTGGTGGGCTGGTACATTTCCCACTACAACTCCTCCTGTTCCGGCTGCGTCCCGCTTCGCTAAAGACAAAGCCAAAAAAAACGTACTCTATTCACTTGTTGTCCAAGAGCACGAGCTACAGGTGGACGTGGGCGAGGCTGTTGGCGAGACGCATGCCAGTGGCGTGCCTGGAGCTGCTCGCTCTAATGCAAGCTTCACAACTTGATGTAATATCATTACTTTCTTATAGTCCAACAGAGCCCTGACTCACAGAACTACTGTGCCGGTGACAGAACTGCTGCGACAGCTCCGTTCAAGACATAACTGCCTGTCATAACAACCGGACACATTGTCAATGGCTGCTAGACTGCGATCTTGTCCACGTACGTTGCAACAGGTACTTTCCAGAAGGCTAAGGGGGTTGCAGCAGCACTTACAGCAATCGCAGTCAAGCTGAGCTGCTTTTTATTAGTGGTCTATCTGCCAGTTGACCTTGCTGCGACTTGTGCATTCCAACGTCAACTCTCGGAGCAGCGCCGTTTCAACATGGTAAAAGGATCAGCAGAATTGTAACCAGCAGTGAAGAATCAACATTGTGAAGGGTTGCACGACGGGAGTTCAGAATGAAGTCCAAGGGAAGGAGTTCACGTTGCGAGCCAAAGAATGTAGAGCAGCAGTCAACCTGGCAAAAATAAAATGCGGGAGACGCAGAGGCCCCCTCCTGCTGCTCACATACTACCATAACTGCGAGAGCCTGTAGCTGGATGTACTCAAGCCAATGTAAGGTTGGCTCAACACCAACTTTGCACACTTTGCACACCACTACTGAGGCCCAGCCCCCGTGTGCATTCACAGTTGACGTCACTGGTCGACTGACATAGACAGCCATCTTCTGATTACCACTGCCACCGCTGCAGCCCGCCACCAGCCTGGAAACAGCTGACCCACAACTTCCACAACTGCATTAGGCGCTCATCATGCAGCGCATATGCATGCATGCAACGTGTGGCTACAGTTGCTAGCAGCTACCTCAGCCTGTACACACAGCCACTGCTGCAGCCTCAGGCTGCTGTGGTGTGGCACGCACACGGCATGCTGTGCCAGCGAGCTACCTCAGCCTGCGGCCACACATGAACACAGCCACTGCTGCAGCCTGCTGTGGCCTGGCACACACAGCATGCTGTGCCAGCAGATGCAGCCGTCAAGTCAAGCAGCACTGCGACCTTTACAGACAGGTGCTGAGCAATACCTCTGCATCATCCTGATCTGTGCTTGCTGCTGCTGCTGCTGCTGGTGGTGCTGGGGCTGAGCACCAAAGTACACCTTGCGCATTTTCCCCTGGCTGGCTGGGCTGTTGCTTAGTCGCCCTTCCAGTCTGCCTCGAAGTATCCGATATCTTCACGATACACCTGCAGAGCAGATTACGCAGAATACATCGGCATCAGCATGCAAACGCAGAGCCTGCCAAACTCTGATGGCTGCTGCTGACAGGCGTGGCGTGCACGTTGCCTATGAGGTTCATTGTGCCAAGCCATTGCCCCTTGTGAAAAGGAGCGCTTCGCAGCATGTAAGCAGACTTTCATGCCTGCATGCTTGTGACTCCTGGGTTTAGCCTGTGGCACCATACTCCCTCTGCATGCTTCCTGCATAGCACTGCATGCTACTCCTGCATCAGAGTGTTGCCGGCCGGACAAAGCACCACACAACCATCTTGCAGCTGCCGCTTCACTGCTTGCAAGTACTATTGGGCAGCGATGGATCCACTGCCAACGCCTGCTACTGCCTTCCAGGGCCAGCTCCCTGCCGCTTTCAGCCGACCTGCACGATCAATCGATGCACACCACATGCTGACACAGCAGCTCGCTGCAGCACACCACTCACCCGGTACGGGTCCTGCCTGTCGCTGCGCGCCACTTCTGCCGCGGGCAGCTCCTCTCCGACATACGTCGGGAACGGCAGCTGCGCGGCCTGGCGCTGCGCCCACTGCCACCTGAACGCGTCGCGCACGTACACAAAGCTGCCCTGCGGCCCCGGCACCTGCCCCCGCACAAACAGCAGGTTGCGAGCAGGGTCCACCTGCAGCAGCAGCAGCGGTGCGGGCGGTGGCGGCAGCACGGCAGCGGCAGGGGCAACATTGGCGCGACAGCGACAAGGGGACACCCGGCACGCATGCTTTTTGACAATGCCAGTGGCGAGTGTCACTCCCCAGCACCTTGTGCGTTTGAACACATGGTGCATACGGCGCAGCTGGACGCCCGCGTGTGCCCACAGCTGTGTCTTGTGACGTGCACCCGGCCGCGTGCCGCGCCCCACCTTGTACACCCAGATGTTCTTGAAGGTGACGCGCTCGCAGCCCAGGTGCCCAGGCATCTTCTTGCCCTTCCAGACCTTGCCTGGGTTAGTCCTGCCTCCAATGGAGCCAGGAGCTCTGGCGGCAGCAGCAGCAGCAGCAGCAGCAGCAGCAGCAGCAGCAGCAGGGCCAAACGACAACGGCGGCAGGGAGCAGTGGTGATGGCTCAGCAAGCACGATGGCTTACAATATGAGCAGCATGAAACAGCAACACCAAAAAGCAACAGTGATGCCAGAGTGTGCTGCCACATGCAATCCATCTTCCTCTTGCGGTGTGCACACAATACAAATGCCATTCATTGTTGAATATTAAAACCACATACCTGTGGTGCTTGGTGTTTCCGTGCGTTGCGTTCTGGCCAGCAAAACCCCAGCGTTTCATGACACCAGCAAAACCCTTGCCCTTTGTCACGCCCGTGACATCCAGGTACTGGCCTGCCTTGAAGTGGGACGCACCAATCACGGTGCCGACAGGCAGCAGTGCGTCTTCACTGACCTGCAACCAAACAAAGACGACAGCAACAAGCACACCATTTGGAGTGAACAGAGCAATCACTGCGCAACCTCCCCACACGTGGATAAGTACCCCAGCCCGAAGTGACACGGCAAACTGTGCATGCACTCACCAACATCAGCACCCCACAGTTCGCAGGCACGCTGTCCAACACCCTGCAGCGAGAGCATGTGCTGCGAGCCGCGCCCACCTTGCATTCCCACAGCTTGCGCTTGGGTGTCACGCCTGCTGCCACAAACTCGCCCAGCTGGCGTGGGTGCAGCTGCTTGGGTCGCTTGGCGCTGGCGCCCAGCACCAGAGAGGTGACGCCGTCGCGCTGCTGGTGCTTGTAGCGCACAACCTGGCCACAGCGACAGCGACAGCATCAGCAACAGCAACAACAGCAGGGCGCTGCGACTATGAGCTGCTAGAGCACTGCGGAGTGCCATGCTCCAAGTGCTGGTGATGCCAGGCAGCCAAGGGTGGGTCCGCCAGCTCAGCAGAGCGGGCGTGCTGTGCACAACCAGCAGCTGTGCAATGAATGCATCGGTGTGCCTGGCAAACAAGTACTCTTACTGTCCATTCAACAGACATGTCCACCGGATTAGCCGTTTGGTGCGCACTTGCAGCATCTTAGTGTATACTGCACAGGCGACATTGTGCTGCAGCATTCACTGGACACAGCTCACCATGCACTCGTCGATCCACAGCACAGTCAGCGGCACTCGTGCCCCAAACTCATCCCAGTCCTGCATCATGCCTGCCTTGACTGCTATAGCACCCGCACGCCTGGACTCAAACTGCATGGGCCTTGTCAAAAGAGGCGGCACCTCAGGCTGACTGCACTGTTGATCGACGACTGCGCTATGAGCTCTGCTATCTCGGGCGGTAGCGTGGGGTTGTCTATAGAGCGCGTGGCACGCCAGCTGAAACTCCTGCAAGAGTGCTGCTGAAATTGCTGCTGCTGCTGCTGCTGCTGTTGCTGCTGTAGGGAAGACGGTGATAGCTGCCACAACTGCTGCTGCCGCTGTTGTACTGGCTGCTGCCAGTGATGTGCTGCTGCCTGCTTTGACCCGCAGCTACCACTGCTGCTGCCCAGGGAGCGGCCTTGGTGTTGAAGTAGCACTGGACCACTGTTGCTGCAGTTGACACCCTGCAGTTGCTGTGCTGCATCCAGAGTCACCAAAGAGCACTGTGCTGCTGCTTTAGCTGAGGCATTAGCCCTGGCTACCAGTGAGCTCAGCGAGCTCAGGCAGCGGGAGCCGCTGCTCAGCAGCATCTTTTGTGGTTTGCCACCAATAGATCTTGCTTTGTGCTGCCAGGCTTCAGTCCAAGCAACCAGGGTCTGGCACCCCAGGCAGGCCCACTGGCAAGTTTGAACCCTGCGAGGCTAATTCTAGCTGATATTTATAATTATCATGACATATGCAGAATCTCAATACAAACACTGTTGTTGGTGGGCGGACCAACAAAACCTGAACAGCAACAGGCACCCGGCACAAACCGTGCGAGGCATGTGATCTCGCCCTGTTCGTTCGTTTTCATCACGCCCATCTCGGCACTCACACACGCACAACTGGTTTACCAGCCAGGGGGGGCTGTGTGTTTGCAAGTTCGTCCAGGTTGCGCAGCACTGGCTTTCACATATTAATCTGCCTAATTCTTTAGATTCACCGTGTGCTGCCGTCAGCGATCGGAGCTGTTGGTGCGAGGACAGAAGCAACAACATCACACCGTGGGCCTTGTCCTCAAGCGATCCGAGTCTGTGTGCCTTGAGACAGAGGCCATCAAAGCATGAGCCTGTTTTCTGCGCTCAACTTTGGTACTTTTGGCGGCACCGCTGGAGTCTAAGCCATCAGCCTGCTGCCTCGCGCTGGTGAGCCTGCTGAGGATGCGCAGGCTGCACACTGACACCCTTGTTCAACTTAGTAGATGGTGTAGAGAGATCACTAGCTGCCTTAGCCGATTCTGATAGATCCGCGCTGCTGCAGGCGCACGGCTCAAGTGAAATCGGTATGGCCTCAGCAGAGGCACGCTTGTTCACTGCGGGCCTTCCTTCCGCCGATGACTGGCCTAAGTGGTTCTATCAAGACCTGACCGGCGACCTGCAGGGACCGTTTGATGCTCAAACCATGATCAGGTGGTACCAGGAGCAACAGCTACCCCTGGACCTAAAGTGTGCCGGCATTCATCCTCAAGACAGCAGCACGGCTCCAACCAACTACTCGCATTTCCAACGCCTGCAGACCCTCATGGATAATGCAGAGGCAGGCCTGCAGTATATGCCATTGCGTGTCAGCAAAGGCATCACAGAAGAAGGCCCCGCACACCCACCAAAGGTGGCACAAGGGGCCCTGCAGGCCCGCTTATGAACCACTTACTGCCACAGCAACCGGGCAGCATCAGCGCAGTGCTGGCTCAACAGCTGGCAGCAGTTGGAGGGCCTGCAGCTGCAGCAGCAGGTGGTCAGTTCTCGCAGGACAACCGGCCCGACATCACGCGTGCACTTGACCAACGTACGGCTGCTGGTCTGATGCAGCTGACACCGCAGCAGTTGCACATGCAGGGGCAGGGCCTGCTGCAGCAACTGCATGCACAGCAGCAGCAACAGCAGCAGCCACAGCCACAGCCACAGCAGCGCGGACCATCCCAGCAGAGAGGCACATCTGCGTCGCGCCAAATGCAGCAGCAGCAGCAGCAGCCTGGCCGCGCACCTAGCGCTGGCAGGCACGCAGGTGCTGTTTCATCCTTTCATGAGCAACACCTGCAGCAGCTGCCGCAGCCGGGCATGCCTGCAGCCTCAACAGCACCTGCTGCTGCAGGACCAGGAGCAGCAGCAGACGATGCATTGTCATCGGCAGCAGCGGAACCAGATGTCCAGCCAGGCAGTGAGGTTTGGAGTGCTGCTCTGACCAAGCTGCTGACCCGGGAAGGGTTTGCCGGCAAGGAAGCGGACATCAAGTGGCGCATCATCCTCGCCAGTGGTGACCGCGTGGGTCCCTTCAGCTGCGACCAGCTGACTGAGTGGCTCCTGCGTGGGGCGCCACCAAAGGGCATCAACAAGCAGCAAGCTGGGCAGGCAGCCGCAAACCCCGGGGCCTTGCAGCTGTGCGGCATCCTGGCAGCCGACTACAATGCGCAGCGACTGCCAGGTCTGAAGTTCTTCAAGCCGCTGAGTGTGCTGGTGCCTGCAGTGGCAGCAGGGCTTGCTTATGAGGCTGTCAACAAGCATGATCTGCAGCGAGGCCTGCCTAAACCCAAGTGGAACGAAGCACCAGCGCCAGGTGGCAGCACGCCTGCAGCAGCAGCAGTGCCTCCGCCAGGGCCACAGCCAGGTGCAAAGGGTGGGCAGCAGCAGGGTGGGAAGGCAGGCAAAGCAGCACGCGCAGCAAATGCAGGTGCGAATGGAAAGGGTGGCGCTGCTGCCCGCGGGCAGCAGCAGCAGCAGCAGCAGGCGAACAGACCACGCAGTGGGTCAGCGGCAGGCATGGCAGCAGCGGCTGCTGCTGTCGGCTTGGATGGTCCTGCTCCGGTGAATGACAAAGGAGGGTTCAAGCATCCTATGGCTCTGCGGCAGCAGCAGCGCCAGCAGCAGCAGCAGGAGACTGCAATGTCTGCTGCAGCAGCTGCTGCCAACGAGGCATTGGGTGGTGGCCCCCGGGCTCAGCAGCAGGGACGGGGTCCCAGTTCTGGTGGTGTTGGTGCTCAGGCAGGCAAGGGTTTTGACAAGAGTGGCTCTCAGGGTTCAGGGTTTGGGTCGCGGCCAAACAGCTTGGGCGGTGGCAGTGCATCCCGTGGCATCCTGATGGCAGCAAACAGCATGGGAGGTGCTGCAGCTGCAGAGCAGCAGCAGCAACAGGGTGCAGCGAATGCTGCTCATGTTGCTGCCATCGCTGCTGCTGCTGCAGCATCAGGCCAGCTTGGCCCAGGACTAGCGCAGCTGAGGCAGCAGCAGGCAGCGCAGCAGGTGCAGATGCAGATGCAGGGCCTGTCTGTCGGCACGCCCACTGCTGCCGCTTTCCTGCAAGGTGCGCAGGGCATGCCGCAAGCCATGTGGATGGGCAAGCAGCAACAGGGGCAACTGCCAGGTCAAGCTGTCGCTGGCATGTTTGCAGCGCAGCAGTCGGTGCTGGGCTATCAGATGCAGGCGGGCTATGCGGCATTAGCTAGCCAGGCAGCTGGCGCTGCATCGGCAGAGGAGTCGCTTGCCAATGGGCAGCTTCCACGCACCAGCAGCAACAGCGGAGGTGCAGCACAGCAGGGGCCAGACAGCAAAGCAAGCAGGGTGTCCTCTGGCAGCTCCCAAGGCCCCTATGCAGGCTACCAGCAGCAGCAGGCCGCGGCAAACGGGGCCCTGCAGGGCGTCGAACAGCAGCAGCCGCTGACACCTGCTCTGATGCAGGCGGCAGCGCTGCTGTTCCTGCACATGGAGCAGCAGCAGCAGCAGCAGCAGGCAGGCGGCAGCCAGATCCGCTGGTGGGTTCAGCGCAGTGAGCGCGCCTACTCCGGGCCCTTCAGTGGCATGCAGATGTACCAGTCGTACCTGCAGCCAGCCCCACACATGCGCTTCACAGATGGTACCCTGATTGCAGCCATGTCAGGCGGCACAGGCGGCAGAGATGTACCGCCTTCACGTGCATTTGTACCGCTTTCTGCGCTGCTGGAGGCTGCTACACACGGCTACTGCCTGCTGCCCTTGCCTGCCAAGGATGCGGCGCAGCAGGGGCCTCACAGCCCACCCCCGCAGGCCCAGCACTTTACAAGTGGTGCAGTCGTGCCGCTGCAGCAGGTGCTGCAGGCACCGCTGCAGCAGTACTACCAGCTGCAGCAGGGGCCAGGGCAGCAGCAGCGGCAGCCGCGTCGAGGCAGAGCATGGATGGGGACGAGCTCGCAGGAAAGCAGCAGCAGCAGCAGCAGCAGCGTGGCGGCATGATGCATGGCAGCTCACCTTCCTTGCAGCAGGGCGGGTCAGCAGCAATGGCAGGGGGCATGAGGTTGAGCGGTGGTGGGGTGCCTCCCAGTCCCTCCAAACCCAGGAGCCAGCAGCAGCAGCAGCAGCAACAGCAGCAGCAGATGATGCAGCTGATGCAGCAGCCAGCAGCAGCCTGGTATGCAGCCTGCAGGAGCCGCGCCGGGCAGCATTCAGTTCATGCAAGGGCCCAATGGCACCCTTGTCGCAGTGCAGGCAGGCGGCGCAGCAATGCAGGGCATGCCTGCTGGCGCTGCAATGGGCCCTCCAGCGGCAGCAGGCATGGGCGGCATGGTCGCAGCGCAAGGCATGCCCATGCTGCCGTCCTCAGACCCCCTCGCAGTCGCCTCGGCGCTGTTCACGGCCGGCAACACGCCGCCGCCGATGGCGCCGGTGTGGTACCTGCTGAGCCCCGCGGCTGAACCCCACGCCGCGCCAAAAACCCAGGGGCCGTTCGAGCCAAACGACATGCTGGGCATGTTCAAGGAGGGCCGCCTGGGGCCAGCGTCGCTGGTGTGCGCCACGCACCGCGCCGCGCAGGGGCAGCAGCAGGCGCCGCCGCCGCCCAACGCCTTCCAGCCGCTGCAGGCCCTGCTGGCCACCACCAGCAGCGACATGCTGTGCCACCAGCTGAGCGCGGCGGCCGCCATGGGCGCCACATGGGGCAGGTGCTGCCAGCTGGCGCGCTCATGCAGGGCGGGCAGCTGGGGCACATGGGGCAGGTGCCGATGCTGTTCCCGGTGCCCGTTTCGGCGGGCAGGGCGGTGCGGCGATGCTGGCCGTACCCGCAGGCATGCAGATGCAGCTGCAGATGCAGCAGCTGCACCAGATGCAGATGCAGGCGGCGCCGCACGCAGGTGGCGTGGCGGGCAGCCCAGCATTCGCGCAGCAGCAGGGCGGTCTGGTCGCGCAGCAGCCCATGACACCTGCTGCAGCAGCAGCGGCTGCGGCTGCGGCTGCACAGCAGCAGCAGCAGCAGCAGCAGCAGCAGGGTCCAGAGGGGCGCTCCAACAGTGCTGGCGGTGCTGCAGCAACTGGTCCGCACCAGCAGCAGCAGCAGCAGCAGCAGCAGCCAGCTCAGAGGTCCGGTGCGGTGCCAACCCGTGTTGACACATGGGGTTCTTTGGATGCGCATGAGAAGCTGTCAGCAGTCGGCGGCAGCGGCAGCCAGCAGCAGCAGCAGCAGCAGCAGCTGCACCAGCTCGGCCAGCACATGAGCGCAGGTGCACAAGCTGTTGAGGCTGCGCTCGCCACCAGCAGGCGGGCAAGCTCAGACAGCCACTTCTCGCATGGTGGCCCACACAGCAGCAGCTCAGGAATGATGGGTATGGGCGCACTGTGGATGCAGCAGCAGCAGCACCACCAGCAGCAGCAGCACCAGAGCGGCCCGCGCAGCAGCAACGGCAGCAGCTGTTTTGCCCAGTTCCCTCCTCAGCAGCACCAGCAGCACCAGCACCATCAGCAGATGATGCACCAGCAGCTGATGGCGCGCCGCACCAGCAGCGGCAGCAGCAGGAGCAACCCTGCAAGCGGACCCGCAAGCACAGGCGGCGACGCAGCAGCGGCAGCTGCTGTCGCTGCTGCACTCGCGCACGCAGGGGCCGCATCTGCGGGTGTGGCGCTGCCCATGGCTAGTGCACCTGGCAGCGCGTACGGTCTGCAGTACGGCGCTGCAGCACACCCTGCACAGCAGCAGCAGCAGCTGCATTCGGCTATGCTTGCAGGAATGGCCCAGGCTGCCGGCATGGCTGGCATTCCAGAGCACCAGCAGCAGCAGCCGCTGCAGCCGGCCGCGGTGTCGCCTCCACCAGCAGAGGTGGCGGCAGCAGGTGACGCAGCAGCCGAGGCAGGTGGCGACAGCTCTGATGCTCCGCAGGAGTCGACCAGTTCACAGGCATGAGTGGGGTTGGGGCTGTGGATGTCGGGCAGCAGCACATGCGTGCGCAGTTCCCCGCTGATTGGTGGGTCAGGGCTGTATGAAGGCGTTTTTGGGGGCGGGGGATGACTCAGCTGGTGACATGCAGGGCCTGTGACTGGCAGTGGGAGGGCTCAGGAAGCCGTGCTGTACTGGCAGTGGTTTGTTCAGCTGCAGTTTGAGCACACGGCAGGGCCCCAGGTGGTCGTGCTGTAGGCTCACGCACTTGCTTTTGCGTGTTTCAGCATGTTTGCAACTGCAAAGCGCCGGGTGGTGGTTGCTTTGCGCGTTGGAGGGCCGGTGGGGGTTGAGGCGGTGTTTGCAGGACACGTGCAGGACGCGCGGGGAGGTGCCGCGTGCCGTGGGGGTGGCAGTTGTGTGGCTGCTCTGGATCATGATGATATGATGGTTGTCTTGGGCTTTGAGGCACAGAGTATGAGGAGCGAATGTTGGCAGAACACAGTTTGTTAGTGCAAACGCCTGCAGTATCAGCGACCGGCGGTGCTGCAGTAGGAGATTGCGGTGTGCTGTCCAAAGTCAGTTATGTCGGGTACAGTGTCTGCACAGTACGGAGGATGTACATGGTGTGCTCAAGGAAAATGGACACGTTTTGCTAGTTGTGTTGCTCAGTTACAGCTTTTGATTTTTGGCGGTCTCAGTATGTGACTGAAATGTTCAGCACTCGCTGCATGTCTCTTGTTTGCCTGGCTTCCCAAGGATGACTTGTGAGTTTGGTGGCAATCAATGCCGGTGACACATGTCAGCAGGCATGAAGTGTGCTGGCCAAACACCGACCTATTATTGTCATGGGGTTGGCGGCTTATGCGGCAGTTGTTGGTGTCAAATTGCTTCAGCATCCGGTCAATGCAGCGGTTGAGTTGTTTCCTTCGCATTGTGCCACCAGCAAGGCCACACACAGTACAGGAACGCGTTGCACATGCAGCTGGTGGTGTTGCGGTTGTTTGTTTCTATATAAGTGTCACCCTTGCATGCTGGTGGTGAAGGCACTTGACTCTGGTGACAATTTGTGCAAGTTGATGCCGGTGCAGCATTTACCTCAGAGGCGGTGTTTCAATGCCGATGGCAACTGCTGTGCCAGCTGCTTATGGCTGGTCTTGAAGCACATTGCTTGGGCACTTTATCATGCTGATGCTGTTTGGAGACAACATTCAGGTGTTAGACACTTGTGCTGCGTGTGTGTGTGTGTGTGTGTGCCGTAAAGTGCGGCCCTTGAGAATGCTATGTTGCACAGCTGGGCTCCGCTGGTGCCTGTGTCTGAATTGTGTTTGCGTGCTGTCGCGGCTCATCGCAGCCACTAGTGCCGCAGGCGTGTGCCGTCAACACAAAAGGCGACAGGAGTGTTTTTGCTGGGCATGGGCCTTTTGGTGGGCGATGGCTGGTGGTTCGGCTTGTCCCAACATGTTTTGCTTGTGTTACAGGGATGCATGGTGGGGTGGGTGGCTGCTGCTGCTGTGCCCGGCAGTGCGCTCTGCCCTCCGCGTGCAGGAAGGAGACAGTTGGAGATGGTGTGCTGCACCAGTTTGTGCGTGCGATCATGTGGCTTTGGAACACAAAAGTCGGCTTTTGTATGCCAGCTGTGTTCTTGTGCTGTATGGTGTGGCGCTTGAGCAGCGGGGTTCACACATCACTCAGGTATCTATCAATGGGAGCAGGCTGTCCACGGCAGTTTGGGAACGCAGTGACAAGTCTTTTCGACGCTGATTGGCAGTGCGTTCCTGCCTCAATCCATGCGCGTGCCCGTTGCTTGCATTGCTGACGACTGGCATGTGGCCAAGATGACGGTGCTCCTCCCTTCAGCGCCGCCCGTCTATCGTCTGTTCTAGCAGCAAGAGAGGCCAGCTGTTGACATATGCCGGCGTGGCCCACAGGATGTGCAGCGCTCGCTGCAAATCGTGCGCGACATCGCTTGTGCTGGTGACTGCAGACACCAATCAACCAGCAGCGGCCATTGCCTGGTGTGGGGCAGTGCTAGGATCACGTGGTCAAGTAGCTTCTTGGGGTGCAGTTTGCTATGGCTGGTGGCTGGATGTTGTTTGTAGGTTTGCCAACGTCATGTAGGTTTGCCAACGTCATGAGCCTGTTCAGGCGCTAGAGTGAAGGTAGCAGCAGCTGCAGACGTGCGGACAGCGGTGCATGTGCATGACAGTCCCCATCTCTTTTGCCCCATCATGCTCCGCACTCTACTGTCGGGGTGCAGTCTGCAAGTCATTGGGATGGTTGGCTTATCACATGTCACGGCACTTCCACATTCGTCATGATTTATGTTGTCAACGCAGCAAGTTGTCGCGTTTGGTACCGTTTCTGGCAGTAGCAATGTGCTCATCATGGTGACATGACAGCTTAGGGCTTGTGGTTGGGTTTTAGGCTGGCTGCTGCGCCCTAGTCATATGGGGACCAGAGTTGATCATTTATTAAACCCGTTGTCATGCATTGGCAGCACTGCATTGCTGCAGGCTCCTAGGCATGCATTCCAGTTGGCTCATTCTTTGATGCCTTGTGGGCGGGTACAAACAGTCAACAGCGCAGCACTGTCAACCCTTGACCTGTTAATCTGCTCAGAACTTCTAGAAGGTGCATTTGGTTTGTTTTGGCTGTGGTTGATAGCACTGCTTGCAAACTACTGATGTTGTAAGTGCATTGCGTCCAGGCAGCAGTGGGACCTCGATCATCATTGAGCTCTGCCCTACACACACTGCTTACCATCATTGTCGGCGTTGTTGCTGGGTCCTCAGCGGCAACAGACTTTGCTGTTTGTGTGTTGGCGCAACGCCTATGATTGGCTTTAGATCTGTTGGTTGGTCTATTGTCCAGCCCTCAGGCCTGTCTCTGTGGTGTAGGCAAGTCGTGGTTTCTGCTGTGGGGTGGGGTGTGGGATAGGTGTCGAATGCGCTGCAGCTCAGCTAGCTGACGCAGGCTTATGCTCACACTTTGATTGCCAATTTTGCAATGCAAATGCAATGCAAATTGCAACGCCAATAATCATCATGGTAACCTAGCACAAACGAGCCTTTCTGCACCCAAAAAAATTATGAGTTAGTGTGCTTGGGATCAATTGGCGGGCGTGTCTTCTTGCAATCCTTGTCATTGGTGGGCGCCATAATGGCATGCATGCATGCTGCAGGCCGCTCAAGATTGGACATGAGTTCATGGTGATGATTGCTAGGCTATCCAAGTAACAGGATATGTGACTCAAATGCAACCTACATTATTCGTGGGCACCAGCCATATTACTTCAAATGGTCGAGCAAGGCGCCAGCAGCAGCTGTGCTGCTTGGAGGCCACGTCATGCTGTCAGGCTGTCACATGCAGCACCAGGTGGCAAACAATGCTGCAATCTGAACAACATCAATCATCAAAATGTGACTTCAGCTTCCTCGGTTACAGCGAAAGCATACGACTGAAGCCCAAGGCCCCTCGGAACCAAATAAGCACACAGACGTGTGCAGACGTTACTGCCAGCCTTAGCAAAAGGGGCACACATTGCGCGCCGTTGGCATGCAGCAATCTGCAGGTGAGGTTCCTGAGCACTACCGGCTGCTGCTGCTGCTGCTGCTGCTGCTGCTCTGATCGTCTGCATGCTGTCAGTGGCTGGTTGGCTTCAGCCGGCAATTCATATGCCACCAAAATGACACGTTGCTCTGCTTGCGCTATCCTGTGGTCCTGTGTTGCGGCAGCGCTGGGCAGCTGCAGCAGGGGGGCTGTGCAGCACTGGCACTGCCTGCCATGCTGTACACCGCCACAGATGAGACTCTGCCGGTTGCCAAACCCTTGCTCCCAGCAACCTCTGCAGCTGCAGCGTTGCTCAGCAGTGCATGGGCACGGCAGCACCAGGCGGCGGCAGCGCCAACTAGGCGCAGCAGGGCTTGCAGGACCTGCCAGCACAACAGCACCGCCGCCAGAAGCACCCTCTGCAGGCACACCAGCAGCAGCAGCAGCAGCAGCAGCAGCAGCAGAACCTGCAGCAGCTAGATCATCTGCAGCAGCAGCAGCAGACCCCTCTCTAGATCTGCGTGGTGTGCATGCGAGGGCAGTGGGGGCTCTGTTGGGGTCCATGTGTGGAAATGCGCTCGGGGCGCAAGTGGAGCCCGAGAAGCATTACAGGCTGGCACGGCTGTTCCCTGAGGGGCTACAGGTGCTTGCAGCAACAGCAAGGAGAGCACTGCTGCGTTTGCGCGCGCCTCTGCCGGCGGTGCATTTGGCGGTGTTGCTTGCAAGTATGCACGCAGGAGCCATGGGGTATGTGTGGTATCGTTGCTGATATATGCTTAGGGGGGGGGGTCCATACCCAATGCATTGTCGCTGACACTTTGTTCAGCATGGTCACATGCATGCATGCATGCACACACACTTGGCCGTCTTGCTGTCTCTTGCAGGACATGTCCTGGTCGTTTGATGTGGCGCCCAACCCGCTGCCACCCGGCCATGTCACCGGCGACTTCATCACCATGCTGGCGGTTGCCTGGTCACTTGTGCGGCAGCAGCAGGCGGATGCGTTCGACATGCTGGACTGCCTTGCCTCCAGCTACAGCCCCGGCAGCCCAGCGCGCTACAGCCCTTACAATGCGCTTGCGCTTGAGGGGCTGAGTGAAGGTGTGTGGCAGCCCACACGTGCCTGCGTGGCTGCAGCATGCACGGGCAGCAACACACATTGCAGCAGGTGTGGTAAGGTTGGTGCATGAGCGCTTGACCGTGCCACCAATGACAGTAAGCACGGGGTTTGGTCACTGCCGGTAAGCGGCAAGGTGGCAGTGGAAGATGTTATTCGTGGCCATTGCTCGAGGCTGCTCGTGCTGTGCCCTACAGGGGCATGCTGTCGAGCCAGCCAACCTAGTTTGTGCACAGGTGACTGGATGTACAAGAGGCCTTCAACCGCAACAGTCCCGCCCCACAGCTTGGCCGGCTCCGACATGGCTGCCAGCCACGTCTTCCTTTTGGCAGAGGCTGTGCATCACAATGGGCTGCCTGGCGCACTGCTGCTGCCGCTGCCGTTGGGTTCCTCCCAATGCGTTTGGACACAGGCACCAACCCCTTTCTGCTGGCCAAGCATGCCGAGCAGTACCTGGCGGTGACCCCTAGCCGCGCCTCTCAGTCCTGCTCCCACAGGCCAGACAGGCAGCTGCACGGCACAGAGGACTTTGCAGGTGCGCGCGCGTGCGCTGCTGTTGCAGCTGCGCGGCATGTCGCTGTGGTGTGCAAGCGAGCCGGTGGTCTCGGGTGTGGGCGGGTGTGGCAATGCTGCGAGTTGCAAGTTCGGTACCACCTGGCATGTATCAAGGCGTGCAGCGGCTGCTGCTGCCGACGAAGCTGCTGGATGCAGGACGAGGGTTCTGGTGTCGTGCTGCACACCATGCCACCTACAAGGCGCACCACTTGCAAGCACCTGCTTGCTGCTGAGGCTGCCAGCAGTTTGCAGGGCGCTGCTGTAATGCATGTCATGCTGACTCAGGTCTTGTTGTGCCACGGTCACCTGTGGCCCGCCTCGCAGGAGTGATCCGCGCAGTGCCTGTGGGCATTGCATACAGGGATGCTCCACAAGACGTCCTGCGGGAGGCTGCGGATGCAGCGACCGTTTTCACGCACCCCACGGAGCTCGGCGGCGAGGGCGCTGTGGTGGTTGCAGCAGCAGTGGCGTGGCTCAGCAAGTGAGTCACAGCGGTGTGCTGCAGTGCTTGGCCGCCAGGCAACCTACTGCGGGCCTTTGTGGTTTGCCCTTTAGGAGGCACAACTGCAACAGTTGCGTGGTCTGCCAGCACTCGGTTGTCGCGACATACTGTGACGTTGCTGCTCTGCAACGTGGGGAGCGCGTCCACTGCATCTGCACCAATCATCGCCAGCAACGCTGCTGATCCTGCACTTGGGTTGATGTAGGGCTGACCCTGCTTCGGCAACCCCGCAGCAGCTGCTGGAGCACCTGCAGTCCGTGGCAAGCTCCTCACCGGACATGACTGCAAAGCTGCAGCTGCTGCAGCAGCAGCTGCCGCGCATGGCTGACCTAGGGTGTGTGACAGACTGGCGGGCCTTTTGGGGCTCCGCACATTGGGCCCACTTCACTGCAACCGCCAACCTGCTGTGGAAGCAGAACCTGGCCATGCAGGTGAGACGATGCAGCCGCATGGTGCACGGCAGCGGTGGTGGTGGCAGTGGCATGTAGTCGTTGTGTTCCGGCTGGCAACAAGGCGCATTGGGTTACACTGCGCTTTTGCGCTGGTGCCTGCTAGTCAGGAATAAGTAGGCTGCGGCTGGTTACCTTGGCCATGCAGGTGACGGTTAGCTGCCACGCTGCACCGGCAGCATTTCGTGTATTGCTCGAGAAGCAGCGCACGCTTGAGCTGTGCATGTCGCTGTTCGCCCTGCTGCTTGATCCATGCAGGGCACGCAAGCTGCAGCGCTCGCGCTGTGGGTGGTGCTGAGCAGCTGGCGCCACCCCAAGCAGGCGGTCATGCTTGCCGCCAGCCTGGGCGGGTATGCTGCAACCACAGGCGGCCTTGTTGGGGGCCTGGCAGGGGCGCTGCATGGCTGCTCCTGGGTGCCGCAGGCGTGGTGGGGTGTCCTGCAAGAGGAGTGGCTGCAGCCGCAGCAGCCGCAGCTGCAGGGAGATGCTGAGCATCCCCCAGAGGAGGAGGAGGCTCTATCGCAGGGAGAGTTGGGTGGTCCCAACGGCTCTGCCGGAGCGGCAGCGCAGCAGGCGGTGCTTGCAGGACAGCAGGCGGAGGTTGTTGGCTGGGAGGAAGCAGCAGAGGGGGATGCGCTGTCGGTGTTGCGGGTGGGGAAGCATGCCGTGGTGGCGCTGGGGAAGGGGCTTGCAGCAGTAAGTGCGCAGCAGGTGCCGCAGCTGCTTGGCTGAGCACTGGTTTAAATGTAAATGTAGGGGCCATGCTGGATTCTGAGTGATGTAGGTGCCACCAGTGGTTGCTCTGCTACTGCAGCAGCAGCACCATGCATGCCAGGTTCGAGAAAAGTTGTGGGCCATGATGTGCGCCTGATGTGCCTGATGTGA
Organism: Scenedesmus sp. NREL 46B-D3; assembly: GCA_014080715.1. NCBI lineage: Eukaryota > Viridiplantae > Chlorophyta > Chlorophyceae > Sphaeropleales > Scenedesmaceae > Scenedesmus > Scenedesmus sp. NREL 46B-D3. The sequence continues at coordinate 267,050 of JACERP010000080.1, read as the reverse complement.
GAGGACACGGCACTAGCATGTGCCTGATGTGGCTAGTCTTCGAAGACTCCTACTGAGTTAAGAAGCATTACATTGCACCATGTGACATCACATCACGTGTTGGCATGTTACAAGCTAGCAATGTTCTTTATCATGTATCAAGTGAACGCCCGCATCACCTGGCATCAGCTGGATCTTGTGCCCGCACTCTGCTGTTCAAGACTTTTATACTATCTTGATGACAGGGTGTTCTAGATGTGGCGGCAACATTGACGTCAGGTTGGCTCACACAGCATGTTTATAAGCAGCAGCACTCTATTCCAGCCATAAAAAGCGAAGCAGAGTCACCCAGCCTCCCTGATGCAAAGCTGCATTGGCATCTGTCAGCAATGCCGGGTCTACCCCACTGTAATGCTCCACAGCATGTGTGGGTCCGTCATGCAAGCAAAGCTAAGGTAAGATGCAGACCGAGTAGTGCGACTTAGACCCTCAGTGGGCAGTCGCTTCAGCTGAGCTGCACAGAGTGACTGTTACTGAAGCTTAAGCCTGAACACCAGCCTGGCCTGGTGTCGAAGTTGGGTGCTGACAGTACCTTTGGACTGGCACCAGAAATTGCGGCTGCTCCCGTTGCAACTAAATAATTTGCATTAAAGTTTGCGGTTAATTGATTGCTGACCTCGAACACTGCATCGCAGCGCAGGCCCGTCTATTCGTTGGCTTTGTTTTGTTGCTTTGCCAGCATGGCGGCTCAACCACCTCCTTTTGCAAACGATGGCAGTTTTCTTGAGAGGTTTAAGGACATGCAGAAAGGAGAGCAGCCAAGTGCTGCGTCCACAGATGCTTCGGAGGCAGCTGCCGAGGCTCCCTCGCCTCCTGCGGCTGAAATGAAGCCAGACAATCCAGATTTCAAGCCATCCACCTCCTTCACGGGAGCTAGGGAGGGCTTGGTGTTCAAGACTGGTGGGTGCAGGGGTGATGCAGCAGCAGCAGCAGCAGCAGCAGCAACCCTGATCAGGCTAGTATACACTTCACACAGCCTCGTTTAAGCTTGAGATGGTACAGCCCTGAAGCAGTACAAGCCCTCTGAAAGCGGTAGAGCATTCACCTGCCACACCACAACAGGAGAGAACGGCACAGGTTACTACAAGGACGCACCGCTACACCTACAGCACAAGCAGAAGGCAAAGCCAGTGGCTCTGAAAAGCAGTTCCTTAGTCAAAGGGCTGCAGCGGAGAACAGCTGCTGGACCAGACGCCAAGCGGCAGAAAAAAGGTAGGACAGCAGCAGAGTAGCAGCAGCAGGTGGCAGAATCTGCGATGCTGTTGTGCCTGTTGCATGCTGCTGCACCAGCAGTACTCTGGTCAGTGGCCTCTGTATGTCACTTCGGCATGCACGTATCAGGCTGCCCCCGGTAGTCAGGAGTGATGTGCAGCACTCGTGGCGCTTGAACAGACGTGCGACTTCATGTGATTGGTTAGCGTAGCTATGCTTCACGGCTGGGGCCTCCCACGCTGCTGATGTCTAGACTGCCCTGCGTGTCTTGCTCACCATCACACATGTGCAACGACCGGGTCCAACTCTTCAGATGACGACAGCAGCAAGCCAAGCTACCTCAAGGAGATGGACCGCTATAGGTCAATGGCATGCAGTGCAGACACCAAGCACGACAGGCCGCTGGTGAAGTGAGCTGTAACAACTGGCACGGGACCAGAGGAAGAGGTCTAGCTCATGAGCTAGGCTGTGTTCACGACCAGCGCAGCTGTCAGCGCTAAGACATGGCAGTGCAATGTCGGCTCAACAAGCAGGCTCGTGCTGCTGGTGGACTCTTTCTTATTGGGGTCTTGCTGTGCTTTGCACGTGCCAGTTGTACTAGCTTGCTGGGTGGGCATGTGTGAGGTGTCTTGTACTGTCGTGTACAGCAGCAACAGCCAAGCATGCATGGTGTATGCTTGCGTTGGCTTCGAGAGGTTCAAAACTTCGCAGAGGATTTGCAGTTGCACAGGGCTGGCTGCTCAGCTATCGGCTGTGTGTGTTGCCAGTGCAAACCCTGGCTTAGCAAGGGAGCCGCCCGTATGGTCCACATATAGGCCGTGTCAGGTTCCCTGAAAGGTATGTCCAGCGCGTGATGGTCCTTTTATTGTGGCTGGCAGCCAACACAAACATCAACAAGAGCAGGCGCCAGGCCAGCAAGCCACTGAACAGACTGCTGATTCCAGCCACGTGTGATACCAGCACTGGACAGACCAACGGGTTCAGGCCAACAATATGGCCAACGATATTTGATTGTTGCCGTGGTTGCGCTGCTTGCGTGTCTAAATGACGGCGTGCCTGCGTGTGCGTGTCTTAATGACGTTCTGCCACGCAATAGCTGCACATGGTGCGTGGGTAGGCGGCACTGGTGTGGCTCGGGACGGCACGCATCTTGCTTTCCAGCGCTTGGCACTGCCAGCAAGTGGTCTGGTTGTCTTCACGCATGCATTGCATCGCAGGCGGGCAATGTGCTGCTGTCCACTCCATGTGCACATACCACTGAGGCACTGAGTGATGCAACTGGCCTTCTTTTTTGCACCAGTGACTTATGTGCAGTTCGTGTGTAATTAGTATTTGATGTTCAGCAGTAGCTGCTGTCTGCAGCAGCAGCAGCAGCATACAACTGTTGCTGTTGTTCAAGGAGCGGTTCTGCATCGCTGACAATGCTTAAGTTAACAACTATGTACTCGTTGTTAATTATTTCTACGGAATGTGTACGCATACATGTCTTCTTGCAATCCTTATCACTGTGTTGCGGTCTCGTAGTAAGGAGCACTGCAAGGAACCGACATCCCAGAGCAGTGTTACTGGCACCTGTTAGATCTGTGGTGGGCCACCTCAAGCGGACTACAAGAGACTCGCAGGGATAGGGTGACACTGTTTGCCTGCTTACTTGCTTGCTTTTTGCTGCTGCGTTAGAGTGCTGCTTGTTCTTGACAAGAGACTCGAAGACCGTCAGTGCCCGCTCCCCGCTATTATGGCCGTGAGCAGCACTGACTTTCAGATAGAATGCAGGCAATACTAGAATCTAGCAAGGAGAAGCAGAGATCCATGATGCAAGATAGTTCAGCCACGGTGGCGGGGGCTCTATTCTAGCAATGTGAGTGCCGCATTTGCTGCATCGTATTTGCAAAGTTTGTTTTCCTGCAAGTCTTTACATAGTAATAGCTGCGGCAGTTTGTCGTGCCGCAGATGAGTGCTTCATTACGACAACCATGCACATGGGGGCGCCTTGGCTGCGCAATGCATGTTAGCACCTGCTATTACTAAGAATTAAGAATCCTTTGCAAGCGTTTTCAAGCATCGTGGCTGGATGGCTGCAGGAGTCAAAGTGCAACCACCTGCACTGCACACCTGCGGCACAGCCTTGCCTTTAATCACGCAGGTAAATATATGCGTGCCGTAACAAGAAATAATTTTGGAGCATGCATGCAGACGTACGGCGTGCACTCTTGTATGACCTGCGGTTTCTAGCGCGGCAGAAACGGTTTCTGCGTATACCACGGCAGAAACGGCAGCACGTTCTGCCAGCGCAGAACGAGCCGTGCTCCACATATATCGCTGAAAATGCTCAAGTCGACAAAATGAACTCGTTATTGATCAATTGTACGGTATGTGTGTTGCTGTCTGGTAGTAACAGCTGCGGCTTGGTTGTGCTGCAGGCGAGTGATTCATCACGACAGCCATGCACATGGGGACGCCTTGCCTGCGCAATGCCTGTGAGTACCTGCTAACAATAGATGGAAACCCCTTGCAAGCTTTCAAGCATCGTGGCTGGATGGCTGCAGGAGTCAAGTGTAACCACCTGCAGCCGCGGCACAGCCTTGGAGGCTGCTGCTCCTACCATTAATCACGCATGTCAAAAGGAGCAGCACTTTTACACAGCAGCCAAAAAGCAAGCAAGCCAGCAGTGTCTCCCAATAAAACATGCGTGCCGTAACAAGAAACACTGCTGGAGCATGCATGCAGCCGTGCACGCTTGTGTGACTTACTGTATCTACTGCGGCAGAAACGGCCTGCGGTTTCTACCGCAGCAGAAACGGCAGCACACTCCACTCCTGCTCTGCCAGCGCAGAACGAGCCGTGCTCCACATATATCGCTGAAATCCGCAAGTTAAACAATACATACACATTCTTGATGAATTGTACGGTATGTGTGCTGCTCGTGGCCGCTGCTCCTGGCTGCTGCTCCTGTTATTTGATCGCGCATGTAAAACATGCGTACCGTAGCAAGACACATTTTCAGAGCATGCATGCAGCCATGCACGCTTGTATTGCCTGCGGTTTCTACCGCGGCAGAAACGGCAGCACGTCCTGCCAGCGCAGAACAAGCCGTGCTCCACATATGTTGTTGGTTGAGTTATCTGTAGTCGTGCTGCGCCATGCCGTGCGGATGCCGTGCTTCTGGTCTATGCATTGGTTACGCAGCATCTCGCACGGCAAGCTGACCAAGTGCAAAATGACGCTCATTTTTTTCCGCAACAGTACACAATCTCCGCTCGGACCACTCTCGTTGACACTGCCGCTGTTTTTGAAATCGGTTTCTGCGGTACAGGTGCGTATGAAGATGATGCTTTGATGCTGGCCAGGTTGCCTGCATGGCAGCACACTCGGAGCACCAGGAGAGCTTGAGCGGCCGCTCCTGGTCAAGCATTGCTTTGAAGGTATGACGTTTTGCATTTACCTGGAGCCCAGGAGCCGTTAAATCCGTTCTTTTACAATCTGTATCCCGTCGCTGCTGCGGCTCGCCAACAAGACAGGCAGCAACCAGGGTGGCGACCAGGCACTGCAATGGCACTTGGCCGCCATAATGGCAGAGATACATGCTGCGCCCGCGTGCCTTGCGTTGACTGTACATTGGTGAGGTTGTAAGTTGCAAGCCCTTCCTCAGGACTGGCAACTGAAGCGTGGGATGCTGCACACCTTGACTAGTCAGTGCCTGAAGGCCACTGTGCTTTTGCCAAGGCACGCAGGCTGCGCCTCACACCTCCTGCTTTGAGGCAAACAAGTACTGGAAGCCGCACACCAGAACTGTGATGCTGCCAGTGCTCTTCAGCATGTGGTACAACTTGGGCACCAGCGGTACACCTGCCAACGCCGGAACGGCAAGCAAAGGCAGCACCGGATTAGACAGTGGGACAGCAGCGGCGGCCGCACAGCAGCAACGCAGCTCCTATCAATCAACCGGGCAAAGTGCAAATTGTTTAATTGTGTGCATGCTGGGATGACAGTCATGCAAGTGTCCTTGTGCGCCTTGATTGCTGATGGCAGCTTGTGGAAGAAGAAGCCACTGAATCTGTGACTTCCAGTTTTATTTGGCACCAGCCCCTTGCTGCATGTGATGGCACAAGCAACTGGTGGACAGCAGTGCTTACGAACCTGTGAGTTCATGCACCGTTGCTGCATCACAGCACAGTGCAGAACATGATCTCCCTGCATGATCATTCAACTCCGCATGGTTGCTGCCGTGCGGCGCAGCAGGGCATGCTCACCAGCAGGAGAGCAGGTATCGATTCTTGCACACCCACCGGTTCCAACAGGCAGCTCTTGGCTCACCTGCCCATGCCATGTAGCCATACGCTGCCAGCTGCAGCGCCGCCACCACTGCCATGGCCGCATTCAACAGCCTGAAGGTGGAGGCAGCCAGGCGGCCCCTGTCTGCTGCATCCTTGAGCGTGTACCACACGATGCCTGCAGTACAGTCGAGCAGAACGAGGCAGCAGCGGCGAGGTGTTGGGCTCGGTGGAGACCAGAACAGTAGACATGGCTGATCTTTGCATTTGCAATGCAGATCGCTCCCTTTGTTCGGTTTCCGTTGACTTCAAGATTCGAACAGAGCCTGTTTCTGGGCGCTTGCTGCAGAGAGGCCTCCCAATGCCAGGTAGGTGAGGCGCACCATGGCCTGCACCAGGCGCAACTTGACTTGCTGAAGTGTGCAGCACAGCTCACACGTGCAGCGAGGTGACAAGCTACGGCGTGACAAACGCGGAGGGCCCGGTGGCTGCACTGCTTCACTCAATGAAGCTGCAGCGGTGTGTCCAGTTGCTGAGCTACCTCGCAGCATCATTGTTCATGGCGTTAACCACCACCTGCTTCAGCGGGCCTACTGCTCCCTGGGTCTAGGAAGCTGGTCAGCAGCAGCAGCAGCAGCAGCATGTGATGCGCACACCCGTCGCCTCCAAGCCATGGAGCTCTGGCCCGTCAGCCAGGAACAGTGCGTGCTGCAGTGTACACTATGGTACAGTATGAATGTGTGTACGGCTCGTGGGCTCCACATGAATGCAAGCGGCATACCTTCACAGCAGTGCAGGACCACGTAAGAGCGGGGCAGGCACGAACAAGTAAAGTAGTGTCTTGCCCACCTGCCAGCACCATCCCCGCGCCCCTGGCTTGCTTGAGCAGCACAGCCACCGGGCCTTCATCCGCCAGGAACAGCGGCGTACCCGGGCTGGGGAACTGCCAGAAAAACATGTACAGCGCCAGTGCAGCACACAGGGCGTAAAAGCCACCTGCACAGCAGTGAAAGTACGCTCTTGTCGGCAGTTGGGATTTGCTGCAGTCAGCTGGGTGCGTGATGAGGAAGATTGGGGGAGGCAATACATAACAGCTGCACTAAGCAGGGTAGAGATGCCATGCAGCACAAGCACCAAGCCAGCAGACACGACGCAGCGTTTACATCTCTGAGGTTGGCATCAGTCCAGGCCTGTCACTTGCAAAAACTCCACGAAAGTGCAATGCTTGACCAGGCATGCTGAACTGTGTGGGTGCTTGCAAGCGACGGCAAAAAACACTGCATGCCTTGTGCCCATGCTCACTGACAAGTGTCTTGGGTGTGAACAGGTCCTTCAGGTTTCCGACGAAAGACTTGACAATAGTAGGCAGGGAAAAGCCGCCAGCGCTGACTGCAAATACCCGGCCTGCCACGAATGCAGTAGCTCCAAGGACTGCCAGACAAAACCTGCAGGGTTCCAAACCAGCAGATCAGCAGGAAGCAGAGCAGATGAAGCACGCTGCAGCAGATACAAGCTCCGCAGCTGAACCATGGCAGCAGTGGCCCAGGTAACCAGCGTACACGTTGAGCAACACAGTAAGCAAGTAACATGGTAGGCAGATTAGACCTCCTGTCAGCCACATGGAAAGCAGCCAAGGGCTGTCAGCTGGCTGATGAAGAACCTGATGGTGGCTGCTGCTACCCCAGTTACATAAATGTCACAACATTGTTGTTAAACTGCATCCACGTGACTTACCCAAGGGTGGTGTTTGAGAGCAGTGCTCGCTCGCGTATGGCAAGTACAGCAAACACAATGCTCTGGTACATCACCCCCAGGTTGAGGCGCTTGTAGGTGTCTGATGCCAGCCTGCTGTGGGCTGCTGCTTCCTGCAAGTAGAGCCGGAGCAGTATGGGTCCAGCATTGGCTGAGGTTTGCCCGGCAGGCAGATGGTTGCAGTGCTGTGTCAGAGGTGAGCCAGAGATGACTTTGCCAATCGAACGGATGAGCGGGTGCCTAGGTGAGCGCGCAAGGGCGTGATGTACAGAAGCACGCCATCAATTGCCACAGAAGTGTGCTGGTCACTGTTTCCCTTCCACGTTTGCATGCCCTGACCCCGCCTACCATCCGCTGCTTGACACAATGTGTGGCCACTTGTGCATGCTCAACAGCTGATGTGCTTGCAATGTTCAGGCAATGCTGTCTGCAATGCGTGGCACTGCCCTGCAAGCCGCACCTTGAGGCACACCAGGCATGCCGCAACCAGCCACAGGTATGCACCGGGAGCAACCACAAGCTGCATGGCCGTGGCAGTTGTAGGTAGCCAGTCGAACAGGTTGGCCATGGCCCAGCCAGGTGCAAAGCATGTCGCAGCAGCTGTCACGGTATGTAGTAGTGCCAGGGCAGAGTAGGCAGATGCCTGCTGCTTTGGGGCCGCCAGAAGCACTGCAGGCAGGCAGAACAGGCCAAGGCTACTTCGACAGACTTGAGCAACACAGAGACGGGCGTGTAACTTCAGTTGTCAGCAGGGCAGGGACAACTGTCAGCGGATGTGTGCATGGTAGCTTAAGGCAGGCATCACATAAACGACGTCACGGCGAAACCAAATGATGACTGCTCACTTGCTGCTGGACTGCTTGGTGGTGCTCCTTCTGATGCAGACGCTGCCAGAGGCGTGAGTAGAAGGGCAGCAACCGCCTGGGCCTTGCAACGCCTCGCCTTGACTTGTGCGCAGGCAGAGAGGCTGAACCCAAACGTTCAGCCTGTTGTGCGCTGCTGCCAGCTCTGTGCATCGCTGGTGAAAGCATCCCAGCAGTAGGTGAAGCACGAGGGCAAGGTAGGGTTGTTTCGTATCAACACTGAGCAGTTGCCGTACAAACAAGTATAGTAATACATTATAAAGGTAATTTTTAAGATGCTGCTTACTACGAACAAAAGCATATCTGAGATGTGCGATCAAGGAACACATGTCACTCCCGTGTGCCCGCACAACTCCCATTGTAACACCAAACTATGTGCAATTAGCGTGTGTAGAAAGGCAGGCAAATATAGGTGTAGCGAGGCTGTTAAGTTTGAAAATACTTGTTGCCACAAACAACACAGTCTGCAGACCTGCTGTGATGCCCTGCCAGCTTCAGACCGTTGATCTGAAAACCACGTGGTTATATACACGTTAAAGTGTTTTTTGGAGGCAGCCAGGGAAGTGCCCAGGTGCCTTGACGTAGCAGGAGTGCCAAACAGCTGCAGCAGCATTTTTGGCTGCAGCAGCTGCAAGGCCTTCAGTGCGCTCCTGGACAGTGAAGAGCAGGTGCTGGATGTCAGCCCAGCTCGTAGCCAGACCAGCGCCACCAAGTGAGCCGGAGAAGCAGACTCAGAAGGCAATCCAGAAGTAAGCAAGGCAGAGCAACAACCACGGCTGTATTGTCGCCTGAAGCACAGCAGATGTACGCAGCAGCAAGTGAAGCAATGCAAAGCAATGACAGCGTAACTTGGATCAGGGGATGTGTGCAATTAATCAATGTTTTATAAACAGGTGCCGCTGGTTGCCGCTGTCAGCATCATGCCAATGTGCCGCTTTGTTGCTGCCTCTGTGTTCCTGCAGGCGGATCGTCGACCCAGCTGCCCCATATGTAAAGCTCCTCCAGGTGCGGCAATGAACCATGCAAGCAAGCTCAGACAGCGGCATCGTTCACAGCAGCACTGAAGTCACGGCAAGAGCAACAGCTGACATGTACCAGGGATGTACTCAGCATCAGGTTGAATTTGAACGCTTGTCGCAGGAACTACACCAGCCAGGTGGCAGCAGCAGCAGCAGCAGCAGGGGCCAGCACCCAACCAACACAAATCAGCAACCTCCAGTGTCATGTGACATCCAGCACTGCTCGGCTGACAGGTGCACTTCAAGGGTGCAGATGTCCATACTCTCTGTTTGCTGCACCCGCTTGCTGCTCTCTCTCGCCTGCGTTGTGCGCTGCTGCTGCCCACAGAGCCGCAGCGTGCTGCACAGCCAGCGCTCCGCACCATGGCTGCAGCCCACCATGGCAGGCTCGTTGGAGGTTGGTGGCTGCCAGTGTGACTGGGGAAGCTGCAGCGGTGCTTCACAGGGGATGGCCAGCCAGCACACGTCATCCTTGCATGGCGTCGACAGGTTGCCATCAGATGTCCCACAACCCGGCGGCGGCATCTGCTCTGCATACAGCAGCAGCTACAACTGGTGGCGGTGTCAGAACGCAAGTTGCAGTTGGGATGGTGCAACACACTGCCACCGGCATGCTGTCCACCTGCAGCATCAGCAGAATAAGCAGGTTGCATCACCAAGCAGGTTTGTCGGTCGTGCCACAGGTGATGCTGTCCCGCTGCTGTCCAGCAAGCATCCAAAGCCCAAAGCACGCCTTTTCCTGTCCTGTCTGCTCGTTTACACGCTGCGGGGCGTCTCCTGCATGTTTGTCTGCCGTTGTCTGCGTGCAGCTGCTGCCGCCGCTGGCATACCGCATGTGCCCGGTGTCAAGCATCACCAGCAAGTACGTGCACACATGCCAGAACCGCACCCGCTGCGCGGTCAACTGCCTCAACTGGACGCCAGAGGGGCGGCGCTGCATGACTGGCGACAACATCGGGCAGCTGACGCTGTGGAACAGCGTGGACTTCAAGTTTGAGCAGCTCTTCCAGGTGCGAGGAGTGGAACGGTGGGTCTGCCACACAAGCTCATCTGTGCCACGGCACTCATCGGCTCTTCTGTGTCCCTGCAAGCCACAAGCCTCATGTGAACACCTCATAACCAACGAGCTCCCCTGCAATCGCGCTCTCTGATGGCCTTGATTGATGGCGTGCTGCTGTTGTGCTGCTGTTGTCTGTTTCCCCTGCAGGCCCATGACAAGGGGCTGCGTGCTGTCAAGTTCTCGCACAATGGCTCATTCCTGTTCACATGTGATGACACAGGCGTGGTAGGTGAAGCCGGCGGCTGGCCCCTGCTACCTGTTGGCCCAGAGCATCAAAGCACAGATGCATGCAGCCACTTACAGCACCAGCAGTACTGCTCCTGTCCATGCAGCCGATCAGCTTCGTTGCACATGGATGGGCATGTTCCTGCAACCCTGGACCCCACAGCACACGCCGCACCTTGTGCTGCAAGCTTTTGCTGATACCTGCAAGCTTGTACAAATGTGCCTACCCAGGCGCACGGTTCAGCGGAAATTTGAGCCCAGCGTGGCAGGCGTCCAATGCTGCTCCTGTCCTTGTGCTGCTGCAGCCCTCATGTGTGTTTGCTGTCATCTGTGCTGCCGCAGGTACGCATCTTCAAGTCCAACCTGGCACCGCTGTCGCGCATCGCAGCACACCAGGAGGCCTGCAGGGCCGTCGCCATCGCGCCCGGTGACGTCAAGTTTGCCACCTGCAGTGACGACCAGTCGGTCAAGGTGTGGGACCTAGCAACCTGCGAGGCAGAGAAGACGCTGACTGGTGGGCTGCCTGGTCCGGCTGTGCTTGCAGCCCCTGGTGTGCTTTTGCCGTGCGTTGCAGTCTCATGCGGCCTTGGCTGGGCTGTGCTGTGCTGTGCTGTGCTGTGCTGTGCTGTGCTGTGTTGTGCTGTGCTGTGCTGTGCTGTGCTGTGCTGTGCTGTGCTGTGCTGTGTGGGGGTGGGGGACCTGATCTTATGCTGCTAGCGCAGTGTGACCTGCCTTGACATACTGCACGCGGTGAACGGGCTTGGAGCATGTCCTTCCAATGCGGGTGTAGGGCATACACCTGCTAAGCAGCCATCTGTAATCTGCTGTGTCGTCAGCTGGAGCCTGCAGCTCCGGCATGTGAGGTTCTAGCATGCATGTATGCTGCAGGCCATGGCAGTGACGTGCGCTTCGTCGACTGGCACCCCAGCAGCTCCCTGCTGGCCAGCAGTGGCAGGGACGGCCTGGTCAAGCTGTGGGATGCGCGCGAGGACCCCGCCAGTGCGGGCCTCGCAACGCTGCATGGCCACAAGGGGCCAGTCAACCAGGTGACTGCGGGGGGCTTGGGGCTGCTGGTCGTGCAGGCTTCAGCTGCACATCGCAGCTGACGGCGGATGCAGCAACACAGCCAATGCATGTTCAAGTGTTGGCCAATCACTGGTGGTGCGCAGCGCTGGGTGCATTGCAAGAAGTCGACAGAGTGTCAAAGCTGCGAATCTATTGCTGCTGCTGCTGCTGCTGCTGCTGCTGCTGCTGCTGCTGCTGCTGCTGTGTGCAGGTCAAGTGGAACGCCAATGGCACCTGGCTGCTGTCGGCCAGCAGGGATCAGACTGTGCGCGTGTGGGACGTCCGGCACACGAAGAAGGAGCTCAACAGCTGGCAGGGCCACACCCGCGAGGTGTACGGGGCAGCGTGGCACCCGGTGCACCTGGAGCTGCTGGTGTCAGGTGCGGCGCGGTGCAGCTGCTGCTGCCGCATCCACAATGCCTGCAGCTGCTGCTGTCAGCTGGTGTATTGTTCAGCTGCATCAGCCTGCTACGGCACGCCGACCGCAGCACACCCCCGCATGTTGTCTTGGGGCCCCTGCACCAGGCACACATGGTGCCACCCGTTGCACCTCCAGCAGCCGCAGGCACCACCCAGGCAAGCCCTGAGCTTAACGAGGGGTCAACCTTGTCGCGAAGGGCGGTGATTTCAACCTGAGAGTTAGCAACTAGGTGCTGGGGGCCGCTGCCTGGTGTGCTGCATGTGTGCACGCCTGCTGTTCAGCCGGCCGCCATGCGTGTTTGCCATGCTCGCACCCGCGCTTGTCGCCATGCATCTGACGGGGTCTGGCTGCCGCAGGTGCTGGTGACGGCTGCCTGATGTTCTGCATGGTGGGCCAGACGCAGCCGCTGACCAAGGTCGAGGCTGCGCACGAGGGCCCCGTGCTGGGTGTGGGCTTCCACCCTAACGGCCACATGCTCGCGACGTGTGAGTGACGGGCCGCGCAAGACCGCCGCCCGTGAATGCAACCTGTTGTGGCACAGGCAGGGAGGCATGTTTTGCATGGCATCCAAAAGAATCAACCATGCTGCAGCTGAGCCTGGCAGCTTGGGGCGGTGGCCTGGCTGTGTGCATGTGGGCATCAGCACATGCAGGAGCTGCACACGGCACATGATGCAGTTAACACGGCGTGCCAGGTGTGCACACACTTGCTGCTGCGCTGGCTGCTGGTGTTGAAAACTTCGTTTGATAATAAAAATATAATAATAATAATAATATTAATAATAATAATAATAATAATAATAATAATAATAATAATAATAATAATAATAATAATAATAATAATAATAACAGTTCTGCTGCGCTGGCTGCTGCCTGCAGGCTCCATGGAGGCGTGCACCAAGATGTGGGTGCGCCCCAAGCCAGGTGCGCACAGCAGAGGAGCTGGCTCCACCTCCAGGCTTCAGCTGTACTGGCAAAAACTCCACTGCTCAGCAGGTTGACACAGCCCGTAGTGCGGGCTGCGGTCGCGCGCAACATGCCGTCCACTCTTGCAGCAACCTCCAGCTGCACATCTGGTGTGGCGTCATCTGCATCCGTGCATGCATCGCCAGATGTGGCGCACCATCAAGTGTGACCCGGGTGCCCCACGCATTCACTGTGGTCCAACCGCAAGTGCATTGACAAGTTGGGGCCAGCTGTTGTTTATGACACACACTGACAGGAACAGCCAGCCTCCTTGGTCGCTGCGGCCGTGCGGCCATGCCACTGCCAACTTTCACACCACCGTTTGCCTTGCGGCATGACATCCCCCCTGCTCAACAGGCGACCCCTGGCGTGATGCAAAACAGGGGGAGCAGGACGAAGCCTCTGCGTACTCAGAGCTGCTGGCCTCCGCAGCAACAGCGGGTGCTGCAGCAGGGCAGCAGGGTGCAGCAGCAGGTGCTGGGGGTGCTGCTGCTGCCCCTGGGCAGCTGCCTGGCGGTATTTCAGTGAAGCTGCCAGGGGGCATCCCTGGGTTGGGCGTACCAGGTCTGTTGTGTGCGGTGGGAGCGTGTGTGCATGCTCAAATGCGCAGGGAAAGCTTGCTCAGTGCACTCTGTTGTGCGAGATGGGGAGCGCTGGCAAACCGCGCACCCTGCTGCTGCTTGTCGTGCCTTGCCTTTCGGCTTCAAACCATCAGTCGCAGCTGTTTTGCATGGCGGTGCTTCACCCGTGTCAATGTCTACCGCTGTGGCGTGACCAAGCACTCCATGTGTCCATGCTGCTGTGCTGTCACCTGCTTCTGCCTGGCAGCTCCCCGGCCACCAGGCATACCAGGTCCCCGACCGCCAGGCATTGCTGGCCAAGCAGCAGCAGCAGCAGCAGCAGGTATCATGCCTGGCAGTGTGCATGGCGGCATGCCTCCAGGCCACATGCAGGGTGGCATGCCTGGAGCCATGCAGGGTGGCATGCCTGCAATACCAGGCCTGCTGCCGGCTGCGGCTGGCATGCTGCCCATGGGCATGGCTGGCATGGGCATACCGGGGATGCCCGGCGGGGCAGCAGGCAGGGGCGTGGCTGGCATGGGCATGCCCCACATGGCCGCTGCTGGCAGAGGCATGCAGCATGCAGGTGTGTGGTGGGTTGATGTATGAACTTGTTCAGCGAGACACAGGACGCAGGGTAACTATGCTTGGTCATAACCAAGCAGCCCCATCTAGGGCGGTCCACCTGGAATTTTGCTTGGCTGGCTGCAATCTACTGGTGCTGCTTGATGGCAAGCGTGTTGGGGGGGGGGGGGTTGGGGCTGAACGATGTTGCATCCTAGTGAGTCAAAGTAGTAGCCATGGCTTGTGTCAGCGGCAGTTGTGTACTCCAACTGCAATACAATTGTCAGAGCATGCCTTGGTTTGAGCTTGACCCAGACAGACCTCCATCACACCTGCCCCACTTGATGCATGGGCCGCTTCATGTTTGCTGCTGCTCTCGCAGCGACAGGTCAGCACCAGCACCAGCCGCAGCACCAGCAGCTGCGGGGCTTCAAGCGGCAGCGAGATGACGCAGCAGGCGGTTTCCAGGAGCAGCAGCACCAGCAGCGGCGGGGCGGTTTCATGGGTGGTCGAGGGTTTGGAGGCCGGCAGGGGGGCATGGGTGGTGGAGGGGGCCACCCAGGCATGCACCAGCAGCAGCAGCAGCAGCAGCAGTATGGAGTAGCAGGTGGAGGCAGGGGTGGTGCTGCAGCTGGCGGCTACGCAGGCATGCACCAGGGGCAGGCAGGGCACCACATGCAGCAGCATCCGCAGGGCGGGCATCAGATGCAGCAGCACCAGCAGGGTGGGCATCACATGCAGCAGCATCAGCAAGGCGGGCGCGGTGTAGGGTATGGGCGGGGCTATGGCCGTGGTTTTGGTGGCCCTGGCAGGGGTGGCGCTGCACCAGGCAGGGGAGGCGTGGCAGCTGGCAGGGGAGGCTATGAGCAGGGCAGAGGTCGGGGCAGGGGTCGGTGAGCCGACATCTGGCTGCCTATGGGCAAGGCTGGCACTGCGATTTGTTGTTCTGCTGGATGGCTTGTGCCTACAGGCATGCACATGTGTGCAGGAGCTGTAGCAGAAGTGCAGGTGATGTCAGGCTGTTGACCTTCCTGATGCCTGCTCAGCGCGCTGACTGGTCGCTACCAGAGAGGCTGGCGGACAGCAGCAGCAGCAGCTGTGTTTGAAGCTGCAAGTGGTGGATCAGGCGCATGTTCTGGTGTTGCCTCTGCTGAAAGGTTCAGGGGATGCACCAGACAGATGTTGCCCGACCTGATTGTTCATCACATGTCATGACGATGAAGGGGTTGTAACCAAAGCTGTGCCATCACATGTCATGAAGATGAAGGACCAAAGCTGTGCCATCACATCAGCGTTTGTGTGCTGTGGGTGCTCGAGTTTCCGAGTCGCCGACGTTGAGCGTGGTAATACGAGCTGAGGTGGGTGGCACGGGGCGCTCGTAAGGGGCATGTCATGTTATGCACGTTGGCGCTCGAGAGATGTGTGAGGACACGGTGGATTCCCGCCAGGCACCAGCGCAGTTTGGCAGTTGCATGGGTGCCTTTGACGTTAACGAACACTCCTAATCGTGCTGACCTTCTTATCAGAGGTTAGAGTCTGCCCTACCTGTACCAATTGTGGTGTTAGCACGTAGGCTAGCATCGCTCTTTACAGCCTGCGCTGACATATCGGTACACAGCCCCTTACTTTTGTTTCCATCAAGAGATCAGTACAGATGATGTTGCAGCAGCAGCTACTGGTCTCAGTTAACAAACACCCCTGGCTTCTCCCTGCGCTAGGCCTTGCACTGTTTGTGCATAGACACTTCCTTTCGTCTAATAGGCAGCTTGGCACGCCGGCACGCTTGAGACCAGGGGCTAGGTCCAAGCCACCCAAACTCAAGCGCAGGCCCAAGCAGCAGCAGGCTGAGCCGCAGGAAGCAGCAGTAGACGCAGACGCAGAGAGGTTGGACGCATCTGGTCTGGCACATGACCGTCTTTTGGAGTGGTTCACGGAGGATGAAGTGGAGGCACTGCATCAGGCCCAGGCCAACCCTGCTGCTCTGATGAGCCTGCTGTGAGTCTCTGCAGCCACTTGCAGCACTGCACAAGTTGATGTATGCTCGCCCAAAGAACCATGACATCCACTGGACAGTGCTTGGTCATGCATCACTGGCTCTTCCGCAAGCGACTGTTGGTGCTGCTGCCGTGGCAGCTGTTGCTGTGTCTGCTGGCATCAAGGCATGCAGCTGTTGTGCTCAGTCAAAACCTTCATCCATGCCTGCCGGTGCGCGCACAGCAGCACCATCCAAGCATGCACTGCATGCACTGAACCTTTTGCTGTTGCTGTGCAAGCGCCATGTACCCCCCCCCCCCCACCCACTTAGTGTACTATAAGCTCTCATTTGCATCGCTGTGCTGTGCTGTACCCTCCAATCTTTGCAGCTGTGGCAACCGTTTTGCAAACATGGAAGGTGACGAGGCCAGCAGCCAGTGGTCAGAGGAGGATGAGGGCTCACAGCAAGGCCTGCGCAGTATGTCTGTGCAGCCTCTGCAGCTTTTGCAGCACAACCTGCAGGATACTTTCTGTGCAGGAGATGACTCTTCAATGAGCACTGGCTCGCCAGCGGCTGGCCAGCACCAGCAGCAGCACAAGCAGGTCGATGAGCAGCAGCTGCAGCTGGTGCAGCAGCTGCTGCTGCGAATGGCAGGTGCACGACAGCAGCATGCACAGCAGCAGCAGCAGCAGCAGCAGCAGCTACAAGCGCAGGCTATCCACAGCCAGCAGCAGGCACAAGCAGGAGCTTACCATCAGCAGTGGCAGAGCAGGACCCTGCAGCAGCAGCAGCGGCAACAGCCACGCAGCAGTCGGCCAGCATATCAGACTATGATGAAGATGGTGACGATGACAGCTTTGACTATGCAGCAGACTACTGGGACCCAAACCACTACTGTGCGCTGAGTCCTGCTACAGCAGCAGCAGCAGGTCCGCCGGGGGCCTCCCCAGGTCATTTCCTGCCGCGCGCTGGTGCTTTGTGGGCAAGCAGCTATCCACCGCGACTTGGAGAGGACTTGGAGGTTGCAGGGGATGACGAGGGTGCGCACCTGGCCGGCGGCGCTGACCTGCCGCGCACGGCTGACCTGGCGGCTGCTGACCTGGCAGATGAACTGGCAGCTGACCTGGCGGCTAGCATGGAGCCGCCGTTCCCGGACTGGGAGCCAGACCTGGGTGACTGGGACCTTGATGCACCTGACTTTGACCCAGGGTATGACCCAGGGTTTGACTTTGACCCAGGGCTTGACTATGATGAGTTTGGAATAAACTTTGACGAGGAGCTCTGCAGGGCTGCACTGGCTGCAATGGCGCCAGCTGCTGTGCAACCGCCTGCTGCTATGCAGGCATGAGCATGCTCATGGAACAGGGGCGCGGCGGCTGGATCTGTTTGCAGTGAGGGTTGATGAGCAGTCTACTTGCAGCACCATGCGCCTTGTCCATGTGGATCGCACGTGGTATGGATGAGAGGGGCGCTGGCTCTTCTTTCTGCTTTTGTTGTCATCGCACTCCGTGCGTATGCTTCTGCTGGCGTGGTGTTTGTGCTCGGCGGCCTCGCTGGTCAGCTGACGTGCATGCATGCATGTGGCTGTATATTCAGCAACAGGCAGCATGTTGTGAACAGCATAGTTTTGGATGTTGGCCTGTTCTTGTTGACTCTTGTTCAGCAGTGCTCATGGCACAACGTGCAGGGCATCCAAGAAGAGGCCAGCTTAGCTGCAGCAGATTAGTTGTGTTGATGGTTGGTTGGTTGGTTGATGGTTGGGTTGATGGTTTGCCTTCTCAGACCTTGTCGAACCCCACGAGCCTTGGTTGGCTCCTTGGTGGGTGGGCCCGTGGCCCTACTTTGTGATTGGTACTGGTAATGGTGCAACGGAAGCTGCAAGACCATCACCAGCAGCTGCATCAGCAATAACACTGCTGCGCAAAACAACTGGGCCACAGGCTGCCGAAATGGCAGTTGTGCATTCGTGCATGGTGTTGCATTGATGGCTAGTGTTGCTCATTTCTTCTGAAAGCTTGGAAGATGCGCAATACTTGCCAACATTTCACTAGAGTATTCTAAAGCAGTGCTCCCTCCTCCTTCCGTCCCTGTGGGGCACGGGGCCGATGGCGTTGATGCTATGGCTTGAATGGGTGTTATGATGATGATGGCGGCTAGTGTTATGATGCTTTAGTAACACTTGTGCTTCCCAGGAACATCATTGCGAAACTTCAGCACAGGCCATGTCTTCATGCCGATGCGGTCCGACATTTACCTTGCAAGATTACCTTTGCAGGCAGCACACCACGTTGGCAGATGCAGGTGAAAAAAGGGCACGACTTCGTAAAGTGGCCATCTTCTAACACTGCTGCCGTCACTCTGAAAGGGCGTTCACCAAAGGATGAATCTCGAACTGCTGCTACAGAAAGCCTGAAATCGGAGCCTTCATGGCAGATCAGTTTCTTCAACCGTGTACATTCTTACATTCTACCAACGGTAGCTTACCTTCAATCTTTAAGCAGGCAAGCATCGCATAGCAGCTTGTACGTAACAAGTTTCAGCACGACCTGAAGCAGAAGCTCGTAGGGTTCTAAAGCATGGTTGGTGGGTGCAGTTACGTGTGCTGGCTGAGGAGGCGGGCATCCAGGCAATGGTTATTCCAGTTCATGCATATCATATTTTGATGCAATTTTGAAAATACCAGGGGCTCAGCCACCACTCTTATCATTGTATTGTGATATCTCGTTGTGTGCTGCCATTTTCCATGTGTGCATTTGGCGCATTATTTCAGTGCAGGTACTACTGAAGAAACTTGAAGGCAGGAGAAGCACTCAGTGCTTCTCCGAGCCCGGCTGGGCAGAGATCTGTGGTACAAGGCAGCCGTGGTTGCGCGGGCCACACTTTTACACGCGAAGGTGATATAGATTGTCACATTTACTGCAGGTTGCTTTGCAATACCGTAGTCACCCTAATGTTAAGGCACCCTAATTGCCTTATACTGACAATCTATGCCTTATATTAGGGTGGGGAAAATTTAATTTGACCGGCTTTGCCTTACGATTACGGTGCAACACACGAATATTTTTAAGCCCTCAGTATCGGCGACTTGCTTCCAAGCTGTTAAACAAGAATGCGTGGCTGCTGGTACGCGTGTACTTGCTCCTGATTCGCGATGAAGCGCAAATAACAGTAGATACAGCCGTTTCTGGCCTCAAACCCCGCCTTGTAGACGAGCTCGTGCCTTAAATTAGGGTGGAAGATCAGGGCCAAACGCCAAAACTGCCTTACAATTAGGGTCGTTTTTACCTCGTCCCTCGGTACGCCTTAGCAATTAGGGTGCCTTAGCATTAGGGTGATTACGGTGCATGTTTTCTTGCAACCCTCAGTGTGATGTAAATGGTTGCAGGTGGACTCACTTACACGTAAGTCACGTGCAAGACATACCAATGCTCTTGGCGCAGATGGGAGAAAACGGAGCGATTGCCTCAATTTTCAAGTCTCTCCAGCATCATGGGCGAATGAACTTGTTGGTTGCAGCTCGGCAAGACAATGAGTACCAGCGTGTGAGCGCAACTGCATGCAGGCTGTTTTCCGCAGTCGCAGCCTGCGGCATGTCACGTCTGCAGGTAGCTGCTTGTAACGTTGCACAAATTTCAGTTCTCTGGTGAAAAAACACCGTGAAACTGACAACATAACTGGCTAACAGTTAAACGGGGTATACACGTCACTCTTGGGCACCCAACCCGCCCAAAACGGGAAGGGACGCCTGCGCTTGTTCGTCTAGCTATTGTTTTCTCAACGCCTTTGAACGCCGTTGCTGAAATCATTGTTGATGATAGATCTTGTGACCAGCCTTCTCGTTTCTCTTAGCTCACACCAAGATCGCCCTTGCCTTGCAAGGGCGTCTTTAGCACAAGTATCTATAGCGGTGGTAATATATCTAGCTTGTTACAGAGGACTTTGAAGCGCGCGATATCTCGAGCTTTCCCTTGGACTGCACACCGGGTCTCTATCAGGTAGACAGCATTAGCCCCGTTGAAGCTGCACGACCCTGTAAAATAGCGTGATCTGCTGGCTGGTGAACCTCGGTAGCTGCAGCGGCAGCTGTATGCTGCAGGCCCCAGCTGTGGCTCACCAGATGTGTCAACAGCGCTGCCGGCTTCACATCACACACGGGTGGCTTGCAGACGAGTGTAGACACCTTGGAATCAATGATAGTGCTTGATCCGCTGCATGCATGCACCTCTGCCGTTATTCAGCGTTCCGAAACCAGGGCAGCAGCAACAACAGTAGCAGCCTTCTAGCTGTCTGATCTATATTGCCTGCAGGTGTTGCGTTAGGCATGCCCGCCCTGCCATTTCAAAGCCATGTTTGTAACTTGTTTCTATGTGCTGTGCTTGCTGCTGCCCTGCAGAGCAAGACCTGACGGCAGCAGTACACACCATGAGTGCTGCCACTTGGTATGTCCTTCCAACCTCCTGTCTGCCTGGCAGGAGCCAGCAGCAGCCGCACCCACAGCATACATGCCTCTGCCAGTATCAATTCATGAACGACAACAGCAGCTCAAGCAGCGCAAGCTCCTGTGATGCTGCTCTGCTGCCCGGCCAGCTGTGTCATGGCGAGTGGGCGGCACCGCTTCCGTTGGGTGGCAGCACCAGCAGCAGCTGTACCAGCGGCGGCAGTTATGCTGGTAGCGGCTATGGCCTCAGGGAGTCTGGCGCAGCAGTGAGCATGTTTGGCATGCCGCACGCTGGCGCAGCAGCATCAGCCGCCACATCACCAGCAGCTCCGTCAGCACCGCGTGACACCATTGCAGCTGTGTTGGCACTGCTTGGAGGACACAACCTGAAGGCAACATCAAGCAGTCAGGCTGCCTTTGCAGAAGACACCGAGCCCTTCGTGCCGCGCCGCACAGCCAAGGCTGGTGTGTGCCCACCCCCGCCCAGGCGGCCCCGGCCTGCTGTCATGCTGCTGCCTGCCAGCGAAGCGATGCAGCGCATCAACGGCACTGCTGTGTAAGCGGGCAACACCTGAGCAGCTTATTGAATGATGTGCTGTATGTGGTAGCAGGGTCGTGTCGGGGAGTTTTAAGGAGGATCCTGTCTTGTGCAAGGAGCAAAAACCTTGGAAGTGTTGTGGCTGCAGGCATGGACTTGGCCAGTGCCAGCAACACCAAGGACTGTCCTTGCTGCTGGTGGGTTGGTGTTTGTCTGCAGCATGGATGGTGACTCATGCGTGGTGGTTGTGCGGGTTCGGGTGGCGAGTGAAGTACTGTTGGTCATGGCGCATTACGGCTGTACTTGCTGGCTTGCCTGAGGCCGGTGTGGCGCAAGCTGCTGTTCTCCCTGGGTGCCGGCAGCAACAGACTTTGCTTGATGATGGCGCGGCTTGGTGTCGATCGTTCTGTGGATTTTGAAGGCTGTGATGGTAGATCTGCACGTGATGTTTAGAAAAACGACTGCTCAACTGTGACTGTTCACAGGGCGCCTGCTTGGTTGGCCATGCACTGCCTGCCTGCAGCCCCAGCTGCATTGCAGCACTGCCTGCTTGCCTAAGAAGACAAACATCTGTGCGCAACATGGACCGCTTGTACCATGACATGGGCAGAGTATGTACATGTAGCAGCTGCAGATGCACACTGCTCGCCGCACATGCACCTGTGGGTGCCTGCTGCTTTGGCTGTGCTCTGTCAGTGAGCTTTTGAGATGTGATACCTCCAAACAGAGGAGCATGCGTGCTTCATGGTTATATCTGTGCTTGATCAAGCGTAGGCATGTGGCTCTTTTCCCGCCAGCACTACCAGCTGTTGGCCCTGCTGATCCTGCCCTGCAGGTAGGGCCGGTGGCTGCGCCCAAACTGCCGTGTTGGTTGTTTGCTCAGGTTGGTGGATGCTCCTTGCTTTGGCCGATTCCAGCCCACATAGTGGCCAGTTGTTGTGGTTGCACATGGCATGTCTTGCAGGCACTGCATGGGATGGTAGCCAACTACTCCTGGGGGTAGCCGCTTCGGGCACTGAGCCTCTAGTGTTGCCTGTGCCTGGCGCGCTCAGTGCTGCAGCTGGTGGTCTCAAGGGGTGTTGACAGTTGCTCATACTGCTTTTAACGCACGTGCATGCCGTTTGAACCGGTGTGCATGAGCAGCACGTCTTGCTTGTCTGCATGCTGTTGTTGATAGCTCGCCTATTCAGGTGCATTGATAGTGTGTGTGTTAGGAGTGGCACTTGTTCCCGCGTCTTTCCAACGTGGTTTGCTCATGGTTGAGCTGGCAGGGTATGTTATGGCCTCTGCGGCCATTCACGTTGGAACATATGGGCTGGGGCTTTCATCAACATGTGTTGACATGCTTTGCAGGCGTGAGTTGCATGCACACATTGCCATTGATTTGGGATTGGAACTTGCGGCTTGCCCAAGGAGGCGGGCTTGGGCGGGGCGCTGATGTGTGTTGCCATGAAGGGGCAGGACTTGCAGCCATTTATATTGCAGCTTGTGGGGTTTGATTTTCTGTTGACCATACGGGTGCTGTCAGCCCGTACAAACGTGTAAGTATGCGGTGCTTGTGGCAATCTGCGGCTGCCATCTGTATTTATGGTGGGAGCTGCTACTCGCAGAGCATGCGTGTTACCATGTTGGGACGTATTTGCTGCTCAGCAGCATTGCTGGTATTCGATTGTTTCGAGCAGCAGGAATGTTGATGTCTTTTTGTCAGACTACAGAGAACGATTGTGATTATTTGCAGAGTATCCCTCCTTGTGACACACGTCCGGCGCGCAGCATTCGGCACACAAGACACCCTCTGCACAGCACAGTGCACCCCCACATTGCGTGCGAAACGCCGTGCACACTTGGCACAACGGGGAAACGACGCGAGGAAGTGCTTGATGGCAGGTTGTTGTTGCTGTGCTGCCAGCAGTACAGTGTTCTATGAGCCGCAGATTGCTGCTTGCAACTGTCACGAGTGTAGGAGGCTGTGTTGGCGGGCACGATTGTAGTGCAGCCCAGGGCCTGTGCTGGTGTGGGATGCGGCATGCTTCGGCCGGCGTGTTGGTTGTTATGGGGAGGGTGGCGCATCAACAGACGTTGCGAGTGTGGGCTGGGCAGAGACGTGGCAGACAACATGCTGTGCAGCAGGAGCGGCACGTCCGTGGGTTGCCAGCGGGGGGCTGCTGTGGTCCAGTTTGGAGTCCCTGGATTCGGCAGTGTGTGTGGCCACTGACGGGCTCAGCTTGCAGCTGCGCATGCGAGTGGGCATTGTGGCACATCGCCTCTTGCTTTGACCACACGACTGCTGAAAGAATGACGGGACTGGCACCAGAAGTCTCCGCTTGGTGGCCACGATTGCGTGCTTGAGGCTCAGTGCTGGAGGTCTCGCATGGGTGCCCTCAGCTTGCTCTGCCCTGCTCTATGGGCTTGCTGCCCCCCAACATGGCGGATCGCCGTGGCCAAACTGCTGTGACTGTGTACATGCACACTTGCAGCAGCTGGCGTGCTTGTGCTGCAATAATGTCTGCATTATTTATGCTGTGCATCAGCGGTATGGTGCACACGTGTGACCCAAAGTGCTGCATGCACTCATGCATAGCAGCACTTCTTCTTGCACGTGCTTACGCACTCTGCTTGGCATTGTGTCTCCCAGTACACCTTCTGTCGTACTTTGCTGATAGTGCTGTGCTGCTGCACTGCTCTCTATGAGTAGAAGAGCTTCTGTGATGTGTGCCGTCGCTTGCATACCAGCAGAACATGGCTGCTTTTTTTGTCAGCAGAACATGGCTCAGTTTGCTTGGTGGTATATGTGCACAGGCCACGTTGTAGTGCAGTTTTTTACAGGAGGAGGCAGCTGCATTTGCAGGAGCATGAGCTGGTGCCGTTGTTGCGGGGTGATCTGCTCGCAGGCATGCCTTGCCACTCCCCGGCGTTGCTTACTTCTAGTGGTAGCTTGCCAGCAGGTGTGTTGTGCGTGCTACCATGGCGTGGCGAGCGCTTTGAGTTGCACTTTTGCAGGTGTGTTTGTTGCCGTGGCTGTGCCTGTTGAGCCTGCAGCATGGGGTCTCGCTGTGACTGGCGTTCAAGCCAAGGCCCAGTGACACGACGCAGCGCGCTGTGAGTAGCAAAGAAGCATAACAACAGCGAGTGCAGTGTTGCATCTCCGGGGCAAGGCGGTGTGCGGTTGTGGTGAGAGCGGGGGCTGATGATGTGCTTTCCCATTTGTTGGCGCGCACTGCTGATGTGATTACTGTTGCAGCGGAGCGTCGTGTTTCTTGATTGCGGTGTGCGCCGCCTTTTGTTGAGTAACACAACTTGCAGGCTCATGTGAATCTCCTTGCAGAGGATGTAGCATGTAGCATGTTTGGAGGTGCTTCTCATGCTGCTGCGTGTGCCGGCAGCAGGTCCGCCTCTTTCAGGACTTCACAGTTTTGAACGCAAACATTGTGCTGCTTGCAACAGCAGGCCCTGGGATCTCTAGCTTTGCTGGAGGAGCCTCAACTGTGGTCGGGCGTACGACTTGGTGCTGCTTGACCTGCTGGGTCACACCACAGAATGGTGTGTGGTGGCGGTCCCGCACGCATGCGCGTGTGCGGCATCGGGCATCCACCGTGAACACCCGGACTGTTCTGCGTGAAGTGGAACACAGTCTGCCTTTGATTCCATGCATCCTGCAGCGATGGTGCTGCGGGCCGAGTGTGCAAAGGCCTTCTGTACAGTCACACTCGGTGAGGCTGGTCTTGAGGCCGGCCCTGTGGTCGGTCGGCTTCACGCCTTGCTGCATGGCATGACTGCTCCAGCGTCAATCGCCACTAATACGTGCTGACAGGCACACGCACAGGTGGTTGCAACCTGCAAGCCAGCTGTGCAGGTGTGGTCAAACAAGTTTAATGCATGAGGTTGGAACGGTCAATCCAGGCGATTGACTTGGCGGTGGTAGCAGCTGCACCATGCAGACAGTGCTTGGTGGCTGACTTTGTGCGCTTGATGCATGGGACCCGGCCATCATGCGATTGGTTGGAACGCTGATTGGGTTTGTGCACCTGCTGACTGCTTTCAATGCGTCACCATGCTGCCATTGTCAAACCTTGGCAATGCTGCACACTCCTGCAGTGCTGTAGTTGCTGGAGTGTGTTCCCGTTGGAGTGGTGGTGCACTTTCGTGACTTATATCTCAGTATAGGTTGGACGGGGCGGGTTGCATTGCAGTCTCAGACCAGCGCTGTGTGATTGTACTGCTGCTGGCAGGCAATGGTGAAGCTGATGCATGTCACGTGGTGCAGATTCTGGTCTGGTAGTCTCGGTGATGGCAACCATGGCTAGGCAGTGTTGTACTCCTACCATTGTACTTGAGCAGCACAGAGAGGATTATCAAGTGCAGCACAGCAGCGAGTCGTGGTGTTTTTGGTGGTGGCTGATGTGCCTGCAAGTGCCTGCATTTCACAGTACAGTACAGCAGTACAGGTCATCCTGTGCTGCACAGCAGTGCAGGGATCGATTGTATGAACTGTGGCCACCACAGTCCAAAACAGTAGGATTACACAGCAGCAGTAGCTAGCCTCGTCTGCTGGACTGATGCATCACTGCTTGTGCGTGCTTATTCTGGGCGGTCTGCAGCATGGCTTCGGCTTGCAGTCTCGGGGGATAACGGTCCGCTCTGGTGGCTTGCGCCTTGTGATGCTTGCAGTGTGATGCCTTTGTTGTGCACGTGCCTGCTATCTATTCCCATGCAGCCGCGACAGTGATGACGTGGGTCACAAACTGCTGAAGACGAGTGTGGTCCCGCCGTGATGCTGCACTACCAGCCAGTAGCTGACGTTTGTTCCGGTTGCCCGTCTCTGGGTCAACATGAGGTTAGTCTTTGTGCGCTTTGTTCACTTTGTTGTAGCCGCTACTGTTCTCGTCAGGTGGGATTGCCTGCATGAGGCATGCTGCTGCATGCAGTCTATCCTGCATCAGCTGCTACACTCCTCTTGTCTCCTTCACTGCTGAAAGCAACTGCTACGGCTGTGCACCCTACCGTGATTTGCACACGCTGTTTTGGAAGCATGGTCATGTCAGTCAACGGCTGATGAAGTAGTGCTCCTACAAAGCAGTGCCCTTTGCACATGCTGCACAAGGCTGTCGAGCACAAAATGACGCATATTATCTGTTCATCATCTGTTCGGGCCCATGGCAGGTGTGTGCAGCGTATGGGCACTACCTGCTAGTGTGTGCCGCCATGTGCTGTTGCACTCCTGCGTACTGAGCAGCATATCAGAGATGCGGTGCATGTTGTTTGCTACGCCGTCGTACATCATGGCTGCGCCTACACACATGCTGCACTTGGAAGACGGTCGGAACAAGAGACAGAATGAAGTAGGAAAGGGTGGTGTTCGTGGTTGCTTTGGCTTCTGCTGTGCTTGCTTTCGCAGGCAGTCACTGGCCCCAGTACAAACACGCGTTTGAGTGAGCGTGCTTGTTGTTTTTGCCCTGGAAGTTCAAGCCATTTGCATAGACTGCATTGTGCTTGCTTGTTGCTGGGTCTGCTGTTCTTCCTCACTTAGATACATGTCTTTGCAGATGCGCTGTGCTTGTCGTGACTGCTGTTACGGAGGTGGATTTCCTTGAGTGTGTCCACGTTGCTGGTGACATGATGGGGTTGAATGATAATCGCAGTGTTGCCACAACACGGCTGCCAGTGTACTGCATGCTAGTGCCGTGTCCTATCACAACACAGTGGGGTAGTCGTTGTGGCAGGCAGTGTAGACTACTGTATTGATTTTGCTCAGTCTGCTTGTCAGTTCAGTGTTGGTGTTGCTTGATTAGTTTGAAGTTTTGTACACAGCAGCTGCATTGCAAGTAAACGGCTGCACACTGGCAGCCAGGTGGGTTGAAACAGTTGTAACCTGAAGTTGTCACTCCAGGAGAGGTGAACGGTCAACCAGGTCAGCAGCGAAAGTCCAGCAGTGAAATATTGACCAGCAGCAGCAGACAAGTGTCATCATCATCATCATCATATTATAATATGGGTAATTACCCATTCAGGCCATAGCATCAGCGCAATCAGCCCCGCGCCCCACCGGGGTGGAAAGAGGAGGGAGCACTGCTCCTGAATGTTTGCATGCATTGCGCACATCCCAATTGGAAGACTTGACAAGAAAAACAGCAATACACGGTGACACCATCCGACATCTTCCAGAACAGCCCCAAATATCATCAGATACAAAACGCAACACCTTGGTAGATGAATCAGCCATAGACAAAACGCTGCGCAACTTTTCAGCGCAACCAGGCAGGGATCTGATCTCAGTAAACATACTATCCCTCTCCACTACCCCGCAGACCAGAGTGACGGTTGGCAACTTGCAGGCGTACGTATACGTGCATCCTCCCACCACAAACCACACACACACGCATTTAGATACCATGTCTTCCTGCGATCCTTATCATCAGATACCAGTGCAGCTTTGCATGAGGGTGGTCTGGTGACTCTGCTTCGCTTTCCTTCTGGGTTAGAGTGCTGCTGCTTCTTACACACACCTCTCTGCTTCTCCTGATGGTCGGCAAAGACTTGTGTGTGGCGGGGGCCCCACTTTAGCATGTAATACTAGAGACTCTAGCAAGGAGTAGAAGCAGACCTCTTTAGTTCAAGACAGCCATGGTGGCGGGGGCCCCACTTTTGCATGTGAGTGCCGCATCTGCTGCATTGAAATGTGTAACATGTCTTCTTGCAATCCTTATCACTTGTGAACTACATGAAGACAACCACCCAGGGCAAGTGTCACAGACACCTAGCTAACAAGGTGAAATGGCGGGCTACCTCAAGGACAGCATAACAGTTGAACTTGACCGGTGACTGCCAGTGCTCGCTCCCGGCTATCATGGCAGTGAGCAGCAGTGACCAGGTTAGAATTCTGCGCAGGTGATGCTGGAGAGGTGCTAGCAGGAAAAGAAGCAGAGACGTTTGGTTCAGGACAGTTCAGGCGGGGGGTGGGGCATTATAGCATGTGAGTGACGCAGTTGCTCCAGTGTGCTTCGCAAAAAGTGTTTCGAATTCCCTGCAACCTCTAAGCATATCAGGCGCACGACGTTTTGGTGTGCGCTCCGGGGCGCTGCCAGCTGCAGCTGTTTCAGAAATTGTGGACGGCCGCTAACCGACAGCTGCTCCGCAAGCGAGTGGGTGTGTGTTCGCTAAAACCTGCGCTGACAACTGTTGACAGATGCTGACTCCAGTCGAACACTCGGCAACTTGGCCGCCTGCAGCGGCAGTTGCTGACCGCCAGTCACTCGGCGAGCCGTGCCAGCTTGCTGTTGCAGCGCTGAAATTTAATAAGCAGCAGCTCCACAAACTGGCTGAACTGTCCTGCAAGAAGCAACAGACCGACCGATTAGCGTTGAAATGTAAAAAGCAGCAGACCGACCGACCAAGCTCTAGTTACAGAAGCTCGCTTATACTGCAGCCTAGCAGGAAACACAAAGCAGGGAGGCGCACAGCGCCGGGCAGGTGAAGATATTGCACAATGCGGCATGTGGTGCACTCCGGATGTGCGAGTGAGAGACACTGGTAGGTCCGCACTGTACCTGTGCACCATTTGGAGAAGCACAAACAGCAAGCAACACCATGTGATGATCACGGTGCTCGAGGTCCGCACACTGTACCTATGCACCCTTTGGAGAAGCATAAACAGCAAGCAAAATCGTTTAACAAGCAGCATCACTCGTGCCTGGATGATCACGGTGCTCGTGCTCTCACATGTAGCACCAGTTCTGCAAGCCTTGCTGTGATGGCGGCAGACAGCTGCTCTTGTGCAGAAATGTGCACACACGCTGCATCCAAAGCATGAGGGCCCCGTCCCACTTGCAGTAGCAGCTAGGTTGAGCAGCACACATTAAGATGTGGATTGCCACCTGTCGTTTGACGGCGTGTTGAGCAACACCGGCCATGTGTGGTCAGCATGCTGCCTGCAGCCGGCTAAGTGCTGCTGCTTTACTACACGTCCACAAAGACCAACCATGTGCTGCACATGCCAGTGCATTTCTGCACAAGAGCCGAACGTTATTGCAAACATGGCATCCGCGATTTGGCACGAGCACTCACTGGGATGCACACAGCTACTCCTCATGCACTTGACAGCTCTGCAAGATTCAGCGGCTGCACCCAGATGCACTTGCACTCAAGCAGCTGTGCGTACTCATAGACTACTGCAAGAACAGACAAGGCCAACACACCAGCTTGGAAGCAAACTAAATTTGTTGAAGAAATGTGACCGGCAAATGCGGCGCACTGCGGCTGCTGCGGCGGCGGCTGCGGCTGTGTGTCTCCAGCAGCTCAGTGCGGCTTTGGCACATGGCCATCAACCTACACACCCAGCAGACACGAACAAACAAGCACGCTCAGAATCAGGCGGATACTTGCAGTGTGGAGTACGCCTACTGCTGTCAGCACAGACGGCAGCAGCAATAGCGGTTGCTGCCCGCCAGGCACAACTGCAACACAGCTTCCTCATGCACAGAGTTAGATGCAGTGCTATCTGTTAATAGGACACTCTGCTTTCCCAAGCTCACAGCCAGAACACAGCAGGCCCCTGCTCGCGGCATGCTCGCTACGGTGCCCCATAACACCGCACACGCACGCACCCTGTTATTTCTGCTCCTGCTGCTGCGCGTCACCTACATAGAAGTTGCGCGTGGCCGAGGGGATCTTCACTCGCAGCCCGTCAAGCTCCTTGGTGGCAACCACCTGGCAGCCCAGCCGAGACCTGCGGCCGGCCACAGCGGCAGCAGCAGTAGTAGCTTAGTCAGTACACTTGACGCAGTTCATCACGCTCCTGCCACCTGGGGGCAAGCACCTGGCAGTACAGCCCAGACTTGAGGGCAGCCGCGACAGCCAGCAGCAGTACAGCGGGTGTGGCTCCAGGTGCTGCCACTGTCAGCCGCTTCCAGCAAGCACGCCCCCTCCAGCCCACGCTGCAGCAGCATGTGCCAGCCCATACGCTGACCACAGCTGTGATCGTGCTCGGCAGCACAAGGGCCTACAATCCCCTACCACTGCTGCTGTGCCTTCGTATGCTGTGGAATCAGACCCAAGGGTCCTGTATGCGCAGCACATAGCATCACCAGTCCCAGCTTGACTAGTGTCCCAGCATAACTCATGTCCCAGCATAGCCAGTGTCCCAGCATAACCAGTGTCCCAGCATCACTGTACGTAGCCTGCTGGGGCTGGCCACCCATGCTGTTCCTGTGGCGCTCACGTCTCAGCCAGCCCAAAGGCCAGGTCCAGCATGTCCAGCTCATCCTCAGTGGGCTCCGGGATGCGGTGGAAGTAGTCCTCATCCTGTTATGTAACATGTTACATAACATGATAGTGACAACAATGCAGCAGGTGTTAGAAACCCCACTGTGATGTGACAATGCGTGGTGATGGTGACGCACCCATGGACCTCACACCAGCACACACAGCCACGCGCCGCCTCTGCGCCTGCACGCATGAGCAAGCACCTGCCATGTTTCTACAACTGCTATTACTGCTGCTGCTGCTGCTGCCGCATTGTGCTCTGCAAGCAGACAGCCCGCTGCTCTCACCTCCACAATGACGTGGCAGGTGGAGCACGCCAGTGACGCCTCGCAGGCACCTGCACAGCAGCACGCAGGCAACCGGTCAACGGTGCGGGCGTGCCGCACTTGGGATGCCAGTACTGCCGGTGATGAAACTGTACGTTCTGCACAGTATGTCTATGCTGGCGTGCAGTCTCCACAGACAGCCCATGCTAGGGTTTGACCCCACTTTGCGCAAGACACATGTCCGCACACCAACACTGGCAGCTGCCCTACACCAGCAGCTGTGCATGGATGCTGTTAGGCATGCCTGGCTTTCCAGCTACACAAGTAGAGCCATATGACTCAGTGCTGGACGCAGCCGCGCTGAGCTACTGCTGCAAGCATAACTCTGTCACGGCATGTGGGAGCTGCGCTTGCATTGCCGCAGCTGTGCTGGATCTACTGCGCACCCTCCAGTTCCACATCATTGTCGTGAGCGACTTCCAACAAGTGCTTGCCAATTGGCGCCTTGACCGTTGTCTCACTCCCGTCCTTTTCAGACACAAAAGTAACAGAGATACTGCAAGCAGCACGACACATGCAGTGTTGCTGCTGACCTCCCAGACAGCACCTAGACAGCATCTCGATACAGATGCATATGTTGCTAAAGTTTTAGCTGCTGCTCACGTTTCAGCTCCTTCGTCTTCATCGCTGCCATGCCCGTGCGCTGTGCCTGCGCTGGAGTGGAATGCTGCTGCTTGGCTCTGCTGCTGTTGCTGCCCCCAGCGCTGTGCTGGGCTGCTGTTGGCTGCTGCTTGAAGACTGCTACACGAGCAAGCCGTTGCTAGCTGCTGCAAAGGGGCTCCAAATAGGCATCTATGTAGTAGGCTAGGCAGCACAGTGCGCAACATGGTAGCGGATTTATGCTGGTGACAGGGGCGTATCGCCTGGGTGATCTCGCAGTAATCATGTCACTGATAAACCACCACTGTGCTGCAGAGCACGTTGACCTACCCGATTACATCGAGCAGGCTGTACTGTCACCACCAGCTGAGTGCCGTGTTACTTTCGCCCCGAAGCTCTGACTCCTGTATGCTTTCGTTACGCATCGCAAATTTTTCCGATGCTGGATCGTCGTTCAAGGTTACCCGCCCACCACCACTGACCAGCACTGTGGCCGTGAGCGAGTGTGTCGCTCATGCTTGATGCAAAGCTGTGAATTGTTGCTCCAGAGAATTCGAAATATCAGGGTGATTCACAAACTGTTTAGCAATAGCCACAACACATCCTATTGGACAACAGTGAACAGCAGCAGCATGCAGCTGAGGCACTCACTAGCCTTGCCAATGGCGGGCAGCAGGGCTCGAATTGCACCCAGTGCAGCGTTTCAGTGCCGCAGAATGTCCAGAACTGTCAGCTTCTGCAGCGGCCTAGGCAGCCTGAGGTGCCAGCAGCAGCAACAGCAGCTTCAGGCTAGACGATGCGGTGCGCTGGCAGCAGTTATACGAGGTGAGACTGCTGCTGTTGAAAGTTGTTGAACGTGGAGAGTGCAATAGCGCTTGTATGTAATGAGGTAATGCAGCTGCCGCTACCAGCAAAATGCGGCTGTGGCGGGTGCCAGGTCAGCTGGTATGACTGGCCATGTGCGGCGGTGTGAGCTGCCCTCGAGTTTGAATTGTTTGATTTGACTACCGCATTGGCAGCTGAAAGTAGCCAGTTGAATTGAGATAAGAAGAGCTACCTCCCTGTTTGCTTATAGCTGCAGGTGCCCAAGTGGTGCAGTCAGTGTCAGCGGCATGTCCATTAGCGTAAAAGCAGTGCTGCAGTCGCAGCGGCACCCTGCACCATCTGCCTTATGATGCTGGCGCCGCCTGGTTCTTGCACACATCTTTGTGTCAGCAAATCTCACGAAAGTGTTGTATTGATTCTGGCATTTTTGGGGTCAACCTCTGCGTGTTGCTGTCTGCAGAGGCATCCAGTGCCCCCAGCAGCAGCAGCAGCCAAGCAGAAGCAGCCAGCAGTGGCAACGGCACACCGCCAGCTGCAGCAGCAGCGGGAGGCAGGCCAAATATCCAGCTTCCCAAGAACTTCGATCCAGCTGAGCGGGAGCAGCAGCTGTACTCATGGTGAGCTGCAGGACTGGGCTGGTAGGGCTGCAAGTGACACACTTGCATGCTGTTGCATCGCAGTTTGTTTTTCCCTTTGTGCATTTACTGCAAGCAGCACAAGCAGCAGTCTGTGACTTGTGGCTCTGCAACTGACGGTGCTTAAGGGTTTCTGCTTCGCTGGAGTAAAAGACTGGCTGCACAAACAGTACGACTTTTAAGGTGCTGTGTTTACAATTGACAGCGCTTGAACAGTTGCAAAGGGCAGTGGATTTCTTGATGGTGATGCCTGCTGCCATCGTCCCTTCCCTTTTCCACATACCAAGCTGAAGTTCATCACTCTGAACTTCACAGTAGTGTTGTTAACCTGCGGAGGTGGGAGTAGAGCGGCTTCTGTGCCCTTTACCCTGCTGTCACTCGCCCTGCCATTCCCAAACCTTATTTCTTACCATGAACTTTTCACCTTGAACTCTGCATGTCCTGGTGTGAACTTCCAGGTGGGAGGAGAGCGGCTTCTTTGCCCCGGACCCCGCTGCCACCGGCCCCACCTTCACACTCCCCATGCCGCCCCCCAACGTGACCGGCAAGCTGCACATGGGCCACGCCATGTTTGTCACGCTGCAGGATGTCATGGCCAGGTGGGCAGCAGCATGGCCAGCCCAGCAGCAGCAGCAGCAGCAGCAGCATGTCAGGTGAGCGCCGGCACGGCGAAGCAAGCAGTATCTGCGGCAGCAGCAGCATGTCATGGCTGGGTGTGCAGTGGATGAAACAGCAGCAGCGGTGGCAGCAGCAGCAGCAGCAGCAGCAGCAGCAGCAGCAGGGGCAGCAGCAGCAGCAGCAGCAGCCTGCAGCATGGGGCCCCCGCGCAGGCGCCACCCTGCCTGCAGCAGGGCAGGCCAGCAGCTGCAGCAGGATGCTGTGTGGGCTGTGCTTCAGGCGCATGCTGCAGGTCCATGTATGCTACATGAACAGTATGGCAGCTTCCCCTGCCGGCAAGCATCATGCAGCGCCTCACTCACCCTGCCTGCTGTGCATGTATGTGCTGTAACAACACTTGTGTGGCTGTCCGCGCTGGCAAGCATCATCGTGCTGTGCCTCAATAGAGAGAATAAGTGTTCAAATTCCCGCCTCCCCAGTGGGTTGAGGCGCGTTGCCGATGCCACAAACGTGTGGCCTACAAGAATGATTATTATTATTATCGTGCTGTGCCTCGCTTGCTGCGCATGCTGCTGTGCAGGTATGCGCGCATGGCGGGCAAGCAGGCGCTGTGGCTGCCGGGCACCGACCACGCGGGCATCGCCACCCAGGTGCGGGTGGGGGGGGGGGGGCGGCCGACGGTGTGCAGTGTGCAGCGCAGTGTCCAGCTCAGCTGCGGTGCCTGGCTGAAGGCCTGGCTGTCAGCAGTGCAGCGTAGCACACCCTTGCTGCTGTGCGCGGCGCGGCACAGCTCAGCTGAAGGGCCTGGCTGAAGGCCCGGCTGTTGGCTGTGCAGTACAGCACAGCCATGGTGCAGAGGGCGGCGCACAGCTCAGCTCAGGCCTGGCTGTGAGCTGCGCAGGACAGCACAGCCATGGTGCAGGAGCGTGCCCACCAACAGCAGCAGCAGCAGCAGCAGCACGTGTGCTCAACAGTCGTACCTGCACGTGCACACATACCTCGTCGCCATGCAGCAGCTGCAACACCAACAGCACCTGGCCGGCGTCTTGCCTGGTGTCCTGCCGACCGCTCGCAATCCTGCGCCTGCAGAACGTCGTCGAGAAGCAGCTTGAGGCGGAGGGCAGCAGCAGGGCAGCGCTGGGCCGCGAGGCGTTCGAGGCGCGGGTCTGGCAGTGGAAGGAGCAGTACGGCGGCTTCATCACCAACCAGCTGCGGCGGCTGGGCGCCAGCTGCGACTGGGGCAGGGAGCGCTTCACGCTGGACCAGGGGCTGAGCGATGCTGTGGCTGAGGCGTTTGTGCAGCTGGCAGACAAGGGTGAGGGAGGTTCAGGGGGGGCGCTCCGTTGTGTGAATGACAGAGGTACCTAAGGTGTTGATGGGGACCTGTGTGCAGCTGGTGGAGGCAGGGGGGTGAGGCCCTGGGGAGTGGTGCGGTGAAGGAGGCGGCTGCGTTGGGCTTGCAGGGAGCAGGCAGCGCTGCACTGTTGGCTGCTGGGGTCTCAGCGTGCAGCGGCAGAGGCGTTTGGGCTGCTGGTGGACATAGCTGAGGGAGGGAAGGGCAGGGTGCCTCCTTGCTGTTGTTGGTGTTGCAAAAAGGTGCCCCCAGCACCAAAGGCCAGCATGTGCAGCTGTTCACGCGCACAGAGACAGCTTCTCACGTGTCTGCTCCGAGCCATCTCCCCTGAACATGCTGCTGCTGCTGCTGCCGCTGCTGCTGCTGCCGCTGCTGCTGCTGCCGCTGCTGCTGCTGCTGCTGCCGCTGCTGCTGCTGGTCAGGCCTGGTGTACCGGGGCGCGTACATGGTCAACTGGAGCCCGCGCCTGGGCACCGCCGTGAGTGACCTGGAGGTGGAGTACAGCGAGGAGCCGGGGCACCTCTACTTCTTCAAGTGAGCAGCGTAGTGAGGCCGTCTGCTGCCGTTTGCTGCCACCCGTGGTGTGCAGCTGCCTGTGACTTGCCCTGGATGCGCAGCTGGGGACGTTGCACTGGCTGCAGGAAGTGCAGGGTGGCGCGGGCAGATGCCAGATGCAGCAGCAGGTGCAGCAGTGTGGCACCGCGGGCGGGGCACAGCAAGGTGTGGCGCTGTCCCTGATGGTGTGCTTGTGCCTGGCTAACTACCAAAAAAAACGAAAGAGGTAAAATCTGGCCCCACGGGTACCCTCCTTGACCCCAGGGTCAGGTTCGAATGGTACGGTGCGTGGAGGCACACAGGGTCTCCTTGTCGTCACACACGCCCCCTGTCCTCAACTTACGCGGGTGCTGAGCCTGCACACACCACGCACAGCTCATTCGTCCATTCATTGTGCCTGGCTGTAACGGACATGGTGCACACACCCAGCCCCTGAGGGCTGTGCAGTGCAGGTTGCACGCCGTCATGCTGCCGCTGCACTGGCCTGCACACAGGACGGCGCAACCCAGCCTGTGCCGCTATGTGCTGCGTCGTGGCCTGCCACGGCCCTGGATGTGGTGAGCCTCACCTCCTGTGGCTGCCGCCTCATCAGCTGATGCCGCCTCTTTGTCTCCCTGCCTGCGCTGCGCCTCGTTGCAGGTACCCTCTGGCAGACGGCGGCCGCGGCGAGTTCCTGCCCGTCGCCACCACCCGCCCCGAGACCATCCTGGGCGACACGGCCGTCGCCGTCAACCCCGCGGACGCGCGCTTCGCGGCCTTCGTGGGCCGCCGCGTGGCGGTGCCCCTGTCTGGCGGCCGCACCATCCCCGTGATTGCCGACGGTTACGTCGACATGGAGTTTGGCACGGGGGCACTCAAAATCACCCCAGGTGTGGACGACGGGGACAGGCTCCACTCATCTGCATGCAGGGTGCAGGGGGGTGTTGGAGAGCTGCGCAGCGCTTCAACAGGCCCCCGTACATGCACACACGATGCAGCATAGGGCGGCGGGTTTGAGCGGCATACACAGCAGCTGCAGCCGCGGCGTCCAATGTTCCTGATCTGTCGTGTCGGTAACCTGTTGCTGCTTTTGGTGCGCACGCTGCCGCTGCGGCTGAAGCCTTACGCATGGGAATGCTGTGGCGTGGCCGTCTTGTCTGCTGCAGGCCACGACCCCAACGACTACGAGATCGGCAAGCGGGTGGGCTTGGAGACCATCAACATCATGAACAAGGACGGCTCCCTCAACGCAGCAGCAGGTGCGGTGAAGCCCCCCGTTGGGTGGCACGGATGCGTCTGTGCACAAGGCTTACAGGGCCACAGGCCGCCTCTTGCTGCCGCCAGCTCCAGCACCTCTGCATGCGGTGCAAGCTGCAGCACGACAGATGCGGCGGTTGTGGCCCTTGTTTGCCGTTTCCGAGGTTGGTAAGTTGCCTGTCTGCTTGATGATGTATGGCTGCATGTTGTGGACGCTGCTTGCAAAGGCGTCTGCGTGTATCGTTGGACGGCTTGCGTGCACCGCGCTCAGGTGTCCTCCTTCTTGCGCCTGAGCTGCCTGCATGGCCTGCATGCGCTGCCTGTGCGTGTGGTGGTGCAGGCGCCTATGCTGGGCTGGACCGCTTTGAGGCGCGCCGCCAGCTGTGGAAGGACATGGAGGCAGCCGGCCTTGTCATCAAGAAGGAGGACTACACCACGCGGTGGGCACAACCAAAACAGCTGTCGTGTTGCAATTTCCACCGCCACAGGGCGTTGCTGCGCTCACCTGCTGGTTGAGCCTCAACCCTGCAGTAGCTAGGCGGTCGCCTGCCAAGGCTTGGGAGCCACACACGCGTTGCAGTGGAGGACGGGACAGCCCACAGTGGCGGCTGTTTTCATTGCTGCTGGCGCTGCTGCACACGCACACACTGAACATGAGCGCTGCCGTGCCGTGCTTTGTGGTGCGCAGCGTGCCTCGCTCGCAGCGCGGTGGCGAGGTCGTCGAGCCGCTGGTCAGCGAGCAGTGGTTTGTGCGCATGGCGCCGCTGGCCGAGCCTGCACTGGCTGCTGTCGCGGACGGCTCGATCACGATCATGCCGGAGCGATTCGAGAAGATCTACAACATGTGGCTCGAGAACATCAAGGTGAGGCAATAAGGGATCCACCGCAAACCTGCACCCAGGGGGGAAAGGGGGGCCGCAGCTTCCAAAGCAACCCCCACCCCCCCTTCGTGCTCTCCCTCCCCCCTGGGCGTAGCTCAGTGGTAAGCCCCTTACAACATTGCTTGACAATGTGTCTGCCTTGTCACTTTCCAGTGTGAACAACAAGCACTATACCAGTTATTCCTGCAAGTTCAGGCAACCCACTGGAGCTGTCTCGCCTACACAAGCTGTGTCTCTGTCACGCCTGCCCTGCTAGGCAAGCATGTGGCTGCGTTGGGGTGCACTGCCACTCCTAGCTGTGTCTCTGTCACGCCTGCCCTGCCAGGCAAGCATGTGACTGCGTTGGTGTGCACTGCCACTCCTAGCTGTGTGCAATGCCAAATGGTGTGCTTGAGGATGCTGCCGCTGGCTGCATGCCGTGTGGCACTGCGTGCAGGACTGGTGCGTGAGCAGGCAGCTGTGGTGGGGCCACCGCATCCCTGTGTGGTACGTGCACAGCAGCCAAGCGGACGCCGAAGCAGCAGAGGAGGGGCGCAGCGACAGGTGAGGTTGGGCGACGATGCAACAGCGTGTGCTTTGGTGGCTGTTTCCAAAAGTTTCAGGTTGCTATGGTGTGGCTGTTTGATGGGTCGGCCGCTTGTGGAACTGTAGTATGCTGCTGTTCCTGCTTTTTGCTGTGGCATGACTGCGCCTGCACATGCGCCAAGGCAGGTTGCCCGCTCATTCGCTCCACGGCATCTGTCACAAGCGCCCTTGTGCTTGTGCCCGCGCTCACCCCTGCAGGTATGTGGTTGCGCGCAATGCAGCAGAGGCAGCAGAGAAGGCTGCAGCACAGTGGGGCCAAGGGCTGGTGCTGCTGCAGGTGGGAGCATGGTGCAGCAGTCAAAGGGCAGCCGGGCACAGCCAGTGCGTGCCTGTAGTCACCACCTTGTGTGGTCGTGCTTGCTTTGTTCGACTTGTGCAGGATGTTACGAGCGCTGGCTGTATGGTTGATGTGCGTGTATGCATGTGTGTGCATGCTGTGGTGCCAGATCGCACAACATTTTACCCCAAAGGCGTCAACAAGCTTGATGATGTGTTCCTGCAAGGCCTGCTGCACTGTACACCAGAATCAGCAGTGCAAGTTGATCTGCCAGCGCTGCTTCTCTGAGGGTCCAGCATCGGCATCCCACTGCCCCTAGTGCTGGTACTCAGACACACTGGCACTGCATGCGTGCAAAGGCGTGCCGCGCAGCCTGCCACCCTCCCGCATGCAAGCTAGCTCAGCGCATGTCCACCGCCCTGCAGGAACCCGACGTGCTTGACACCTGGTTCAGCAGCGGGCTGTGGCCCTTCAGCACGCTGGGCTGGCCCAACAGCAGCGCGGCGGACTTCCAGCAGTTCTACCCAACACAGGTCGGGCAGCTGCAGCGCCACAGCACACGGTGCAAGGCGACGCAGCCGCGCACTGTTGAGTGCATGCTGAGGAGCGGCCTGACGTGGCTGCCTGGCAGGCTGTCCTGCCCTCATGCTGATGTGTTTGGGGCCAATGCTTCGCGTCTGTGTGGCCCTTCCTATGTTACCTGCCAGCACAACATGCCTGCTGCTGGCTGCTGCGCCGCTGCTGCTGCTGCTGCTGCAGGTGTTGGAGACAGGGCACGACATCCTGTTCTTCTGGGTTGCGCGCATGATCATGATGGGTATCGGGCTCACAGGGCAGGTGCGCAAGGATGCGGGCGCGGTGCCAACTGCAGGGCTTGGTGCACCACCGCTTTCAGCTACAGGTCCCTGCCGCTGCTGCAGTGAGAAGATCAGATGCGGAAGGTTTGCCCGCCGACGTTGTGTACTTTCATCAGTGCCGGGACGAGCTGTGCTGCTGTTGCTGCCACAGCACGGACAGCACAAGCAACGCGCTGCTGCTTCTGCCATGCGCACGGTCAACGCGCGTGCTGTGCTGCGGTGTGTCGCAGGCCCCCTTCCACACGGTGTACCTGCATGGCTTGGTGCGTGACGACAAGGGCCGCAAGATGAGCAAGTCGCTGGGCAACGTGATCGACCCGCTGGATGTGGCGGCGCAATACGGCACGGACGCGCTGCGCTTCACCATGGCCACGGGTGCGCCTGCCGCTGATGTGTGGCGTTGTTGCACCGTGTGCCCAAGTGGCTGCGCCGCAACGGACACCAACTGCCGCCTGCTGCGCCAGTCGATGAGGGTGGCAGGCTGTAGGCGCCTGCATCATGAGGCACAGTGCAGCCGCGTGTGTGGGGGGCAACCACGGTGTGGGGCGGGATGGAGGGCAATGGCTTGACTCCAATGCACTTTGGCGGCAGCTGCAACTGTCTCGGCGCCGCTGCGTCCTTGGTCACGCTCCGCCCTGCCATTACCATTTCTGGCGGTGTTTCTGCGAGCTTGTTACGCTCAGTATGCGTGTGTGTGCAACATGGTGTAAACTCAGCATCACGACCCAGCTGCGCGGCGCTCATGTGTTGCGCTGCCCTTCTCAAGTTTGGTGCACCCGTGTTGCATGCTCGCCCACCAACCTTGCAGGCACCACTGCCGGTCAGGACCTGAACCTGTCCCTGGACCGCGTGAACTCCAACCGAAACTTCACAAACAAGCTGTGGAATGCCGGCAAGTTCATCCTGTTCCAGCTGGAGGGTGTCGGTGATGCGGAGTGGCAGCAGCTGTCGGGCGCAGACTTCAGCAGCAGCGGCAGCTGGCAGGGACTCAGCCTGAGCAACAAGTGGGTGCTCTCGAGTTTGCACCAGGTGCGCTCATGCTGCCATATTTTGCTGCCCAATTGATGCCCTTTCTATGCCTTTTCAAAAATCTAGAATGCTAGCATGCAGGGGCTGGGCATGCAGGGGCAGGTTGTGGACGTGTTGCTGCCGCGGCATCAGGTGGCACGGGTGACAGCTGTGCGCTAAAGTGGTGCTGTTGCTTGCACACCAAGTGAAGCTGGTGCTTCCTGCCTGTCGCCTTGCCGAAGTTGAGTTTGGGCTGCTGCAGGCTGCTGCGGGCTTGTTGCACCAGCAGCAGCCGCTGCCAACATGGCTGAGCGTGTGTCGTGTGCAAGCTGTCCAGCGTGCTCTGCACAGCACTGTCAGCAAACAGATGTGCAAGCGCCGCAGTCCTCAAGCTTGGCGGCAGACTAGTGTGAATCGCTGCGATAGTGCCTGAGGTCAGGTTTCAATCCTGAAGATGTATTGTATTGTATTGGAGTGTGATGTTGGACAGCCAGCCAGCTTACCAGCAGACCCCAGCCGCTGACCCTCTTTGTCCTGCCTGCGTGTTTTCGTGCAGCTTGTTGACCAGGTGACGTCGTGCCAGGAGCGTTTTGACTTCAATGAGGCTGGCCAGGCGCTCTACAGCTGGGCATGGGGAGAATTTGCAGACTGGTGAGGCGAACTAAGACTGTGACAGTGACTGTGCAGAAGAGGCATCGCATGGGCAAGCACACCGCTTGCAGAAGCACATGTATTACAATGGATGCCACAGATGCAGAGGCGCCCGTGATGCGCAAAGAAGCGTTACCTGTGCATATTTTGGTGGGCTGTGCTTGCAGAAGTAAGTACAAGCCAGCTTGCACACGCAGCTGCCTCGCTCTGGCACTGCTGGTTCCTACTGTGTTTGCTGCTGCTGCTATGTGCTCAGACTGCTGATCTTTCTGTCTTTGCTGCTGCTGCTGCTGCTGCTGCTGCTGCTGCAGGTATGTG
Organism: Scenedesmus sp. NREL 46B-D3; assembly: GCA_014080715.1. Classification (NCBI taxonomy): domain Eukaryota; kingdom Viridiplantae; phylum Chlorophyta; class Chlorophyceae; order Sphaeropleales; family Scenedesmaceae; genus Scenedesmus; species Scenedesmus sp. NREL 46B-D3. Next base: position 226,099 of record JACERP010000080.1, on the reverse strand, counting down.
GAGGCCTCCAAAGCTCGCCTGTACAGCGCCAACTTCAGCAGTGGCAGCAGCGCGGAGGACGACCCGAATGCAGCGGGCGGCGCCGTCAGCAGCGAGCACCACGCTGCTGGCGCCACGCGCGGCGTGCTGGTGTATGCGTTCAACGTGCTGCTGCGCCTGGTGCACCCCTTCATGCCCTTCATCACCGAGGAGCTGTGGCAGGTTTGTTTGGCGCCGAGCTGTGGCAGCCACACAGTGATGGCGGCTGCCAGTACGCGATCGTTGATCTGCCACAGGTGCATTGCTGCCGGTGGCGCTGCAGGCTTCGTGGGCAGTCTGCTGCGATCTACAATGCAGAGCTGGTTGCCAACCTCAGCACGTGCCGGCGCCTGCAGGACAACTGTTGCAAGGCATTGTAATAGTCTGCTGCAGCTTGTTTTGGCACTTGATTTGCACTTGACACCAGCCGTGTCCTCCTCTCAAATGCCCGCATGGTGGGATGGCACACGCCCACTCCACTACCCACAGCACCGTCGGCGTCGCTGCTGCGCAGGCGCTGCCGCACCAGGGCGTCACTCTCATGAAGGCGCCCTGGCCCACGCACGCCAGCGCCGTGGACGCAGCAGCAGTCGCGCAGTTTGAGCAGCTCAAGGAGCTGGTGCGGGGCGTCAGGAATGCGCGCACCGAGTACGGCTTGGAGCAGGCACGCAAGGTGAGCGAGTGCAGGGCTGCTGATCAATGACGCGGCCGCGACCGCTGCATTTCAACCGCGCATAGTGCTGATGAGGGGGGGCGGGTGCAGCGTCATGAAGCAAGCTTGCAGAGTTGGACACCAGGCTAATACATTCAATGTGTATTGCACTGTTTCTTCCTTTGAGCGGTGGCTGGTATGGGCGTTGCACTTGTCGGTCTCTCAACTGGCGGCAGATGTGGGGCTGTGCACTGCTCGGCTCTGCACTGCTTGGTGCGGCAGCAGGGGTAGCTGCTGTGCTGGGTGGCATCAGAGTTTGCTCAGGTTCTGTTAGCAGCTCAGCTGCAGTCATTGACCTGCTGCCGTCCTGTCCGTCTGGTTGCGTCTGCCAGGTCGCTGCTGTGCTGGTGGTCAGCGACGCTGAGCTGCGGGCAGTCATGCAGCAGGAGCTGCCTGTCATCTGCCTGCTGGCAAAGCTGGAGCCAAGCAAGGTAACAAGGGCCTGCACTTGAAGCCTCGTGTGTGGTCCCCACACCGTAATATCGCCTACATGGCCGTAGTTTTGGCAGGCATCACAGGATGCTGTTGTGTCCACCACCGATGCGAGTCCTTGTTGAAGTGTTAGGTTTTATGACAATGCCCTGGAGCCAGCCTCGCTGCGTGCAGCGCAAGGCCCGCAGGGTGCCTGCCTACTAGCTAATGAACTTTTCATTCGCAAAGTTTACCGTCATGCTGTGTTCCGGCGCCACCTGTGCTGCAGATAAACCCACCAGCTGATCGCGTGTCTGGCGCAAGCTGTGCTGTGGATCAGCACCTTAGCCAAACTTCTGTCTGGCGCAACATGTGCTGTAGGTCAGCACCTTGGCTGATCTTGTGTCTGGCGCAGCATGTGCTGTGGATCAGCACATCAGCTGATCTTGTGTCTGGCGCACGCTGCGCTGCAGGTGTCTGTGGTGGGCAGCGCTGCCGAGGCGTCCGCCTCAGCCCCCGCGGGCGGCTCCGTCAGTGTGGTGGTGAACGAGGGCCTGCAGCTGCTGCTGCCGCTGGCTGGCTTGTTTGACGTCGACAAGGAGCTGGCGCGGCTCACCAAGCAGAAGACCAAGGCGAGTTTGGCAGGAGCGCCGTGTGGCGGCAAGCGGAAGGAGTAGGACGGATTGATGAGTTATGAGGCTGGACGGGTGCAGCACAACTCTGCAACTGCAGCTGTGCTTGTGTACAAAGCTGGGATGCGACATCACGCATAGGTGGTCTCACTGCAACTTGCAGCTGCTCGACGCAACATGTACATTTGCCTGCAACCTCCCTGTTATGCGCCCTGCAGGTTGAGAAGGAGTTGGGCGGCATCATGGGCAGGCTGAACAACCCCAAGTTTGTCGAGAAGGCGTCTACAGACTACATCGCGGAAGTGCGGGGGCAGGCCGCAGACGCGCAGGACAGACTCAGCAGCATAGAGCAGAAGCTGGCGCAGGTGCAGGCACTCAAGCGGCAGTAGCAGCGGCAGTAGCAGCAGCAGGAGCAACAGCCGCAGAGGATAGTTGGATGGTCACAAGCTGAGGGCTGGCCAGAGCTACTCTGCTGGCAGCGAAGCTACTCTGCTGCTGGTGCAGTAAGGGAGCAGCAGCAACATGGCAGCAGCAGTGGCTGCAACAAGGGTAACAATACTGGAACCAGTGGCCTGCTGTCAGGCCAATGCTTGGCTTGCAGGGCCATTGAGTGGCTTGGCAGCAGAGCCATTCTTTTATTTGGGTCACTGAAGATGAACTTCATGCATACCATACATGCTCTTTTCAATATTTTGAATCAAGCGCCAACTGTCAGTCGGCAGCAATCATCAGGCACAAGACGTGCCATTCTGGCTCAGAGCCATGCTGACTCAGCGGCAAAGCCCAGGAGGAAGCTGGGCATCAGGTTTGTTTGGCGGGAAGTTTTGTCATCAGTTCTGGTGATGTAGATTGTGTCCACCTTGTGTAGCTGTTGGCTGTGCACGGTTGTGCAAGTAAAAAAGCATGTGCCGATCTGGTTGCTAGTACTGCCCTGTGCGTCGTGCTCAGCCTGCCTGCTCACTGAGCACCCCAAATTCAGGGCAGGCATGTTGGCCTCATGATGGGTGCCCGTGAGCCACGTACGGCAGGTAGGGCGGCGGCTTCATGAAGCATGGTGTGCTTCTGACATGATTATGATACTGGCTGCGCTCACGTGGCACAAACAGGTACTTGGCTGCCCCAACACTCGGAACCAGCGCCTGTTCACCTGCCACAATTACTGACCATAGCACTGTGAACCACATCAACGCACGACAACAGGTGTTCCACTTACTTTCATTAGCACACCAAGCTTTGTAGAAACACAGCGGCCTCATGGCGCAGAATGCGGTAGCACCGCACAAGGGCCATCTTGGACACTGCAGGTCACGTGCTCCTGTGCGTTCAAGAAGACTCAATGCAGCAGTAAGTTATGATGCAGCCAGTCGAACCGAGATTAAACCTGGCGTTTTTGAAGGGTGAGTGGTTGCAACATCAGCACCAGCATGGAGAGGGACGCATGTGTTTGACAAGCCTTGAGCACAGTGCGCTTCTCAGGACTCTGCAATGTCGAAAGGTTGACAGTAACATCTGTTTGTAAGCCCAACAACTCAACTTGGCTGCCTACACAAGACTGCATCAACGAGCTATGTGTGCTGGCTGTCGTGCAGCAGTTGCACACCTCGACGGTAGATGTCATTCTCTGGTTTGCAGCTGCTTCAAGTCGCTTCACTGTTTGTGTACGGCCTAAAATAGTTTTATTTTGCGTTTCATAGCTCCAGATACAGTTGTGTGCGTGATCCTGCAGCTTGAGCTGCAGTGCAGGTGCCTGGCTGACCTGTCATTGCAACTTCAGTGACCACTGCTGTGTTTGTTGCTGCAGGTACTGGCAGTGGCAGGGGCACAAGATTAGATACCAATGCAGTGGGGACAGTGGGGAGCCGGTGCTGCTTGTGCACGGATTCGGGGGCAACTGGTGAGCACAGCAGGCTGCACTGCGCAGTGCACCAAGTGGCACGAACCTCTTGCGTTGCAATGCCAGAACGTTGATTAGCAGCCGTCAAGAGTGATTCTGGTGCATGTCACGCACACTACAATATTGTAATGGAAGGCAGGGCAGCGGAGGCCAAGCTCACTCACACTGAGGCTGGGCAGCAGTAGAAAGCACAGCAATGGCAGTGACGCTCGCTCCTGCTGCCACAAGCATGGCTTCAGAGTTGACCGCCAAGCGCAGCATTGCGCCATTGCAGAGATGAAGCAGCAGCTTTTGGTACAAGCCGTAGGTCTCAGCCGTGTGTTGCAGGGATGCTCTTGAAGGCAGCATCAGCGGCAGTCACATGCCAGACTCTGCAGAGTTGGCGTTGGATGCTGCACTGGGTGGCGTGGCCTTCACTCACCTTACCGCAGTGAACACCGGCGCAAGCCTGTGAGAAGCGCGGACAGCAGGCACCAGTAAGCAGCTTTGTTCTCAGTAGGAAGGAAGCAAAGCCGCCTTGAAGGGCAGACAGAGTCATTGCCGGCGGCTCTCCTGCTCACGCAGTGACCATTGGCGCAAGAACACGCCGGAGCTGGGGCAGCGCTTCCGGGCCTACTCCATAGACCTGCTTGGGTACGGCTTCAGCGACAAGCCGGACCCCCGGGGGGCGCCGCCCAACGCCATCTACAACTTTGACACCTGGGGGCGGCAGCTGGTGGACTTCACTGAGCAGGTCATCGGGGCGCCAGCCCACATCAGCTGCAACTCCGTGGGAGGTGCGCGTGGCTGGGCGCTGCAGTGGTGGCATAATGCAGCATTTGGGGTCTCAGCTTGTTGGCTGTGGCAGAGCATATGGCGTTGGGACCGCTGATAGCGACAGCAGCGTGCCGGCAGCAGCAGCAGCAGCGGCAGATGTGGTGGCGTGACTTTGGAGAAATCCGCTGCACGTTGAGCTCCGCTCGCCAGCGTGCGTTACGAGCCTGAGGTGCACACAAGCCATCTGGCTGGCCCCCGCCCGTCTTGCCTGTTGCATTGCGTGAGCCTCTACCCAAGACCTAAGGCAGCAATCATCACAGGTTTGGCCTCAGACGGAGGTCTTGCACTGCCAAATGCGTGTGCAGGCCGTGCTGCCCCTGCTCCAGCTGTAGCGTGCAGCTTGTGTTGGACAGGTTACAGTGTAGAGGGTTTGTTGGAACCGCAGCAACAGTGACACACCGGTTGTTTTGCTAAAAAAATAAAAAATGTGCACTGTGGCTGCAGGCCTGGCTGGGCTGACGGCCGGCATCCTGCGGCCGGACCTTGTGCGTGGCGTGCAGCTGATCAACATCAGCCTGCGGGGGCTGCACGTGGAGCGGCAGCCGCCTTGGCAGCGCCCGCTGGTGGCGGCGTTCCAGCGCCTGCTCAAGTGAGTGGGGTGAGGTGTGTGCCTTGTCCTCGAGTTGCTGCCCGGTGCTGCTGAGCCAGGTGCACGTTGCTCCGACTCTAGCAACCAAAGGTTAGCGTGTAGTGTAGGGGCGGCACGAGTCCTGTATGGGCTTGCGCGGGGCAGCTGTCGGTGTGTGTGCGTGCCGGTTGCCCCCGTCATTGGATGCAGTGGAGTGTGTCGCACGTGTCACTGCAGGGAGACGTCCCTGGGTGCCGCCTTCTTTGGCAGTGTGGCCACGCCCAGGACGGTCAAGAACATCCTGTGCCAGGCCTACGCCAACGACGCCGCAGTGACGGACGAGCTGGTGGACGCCATCCTCAAGCCGGGGCTGCAGGTGCGGCTGTGCTTAACAAGATAAAAAAAAATCCTCAAGCCAGGGCTGCAGGTGCGGCTGCGGCTGTGCAGGCGCAGCGCGCCGTCTCTTTCGCTGCAGCAGCAGCAGCTGGCAGTGGATCAGCTGCTGGCGCCTGCGTAGCTGCCACAGCAGTGGAGGGTCCTGGAATCTGCTGCAGGGCTCTTGCACATGTGGCCCTCAGACTGTGCTGCAAGCAGTCCCTCATCTGCCTGGCTGATGGTCCCTGGGCAACACCCATGCAGTGCAGCCTGGCAATGTTCGGTGTCTTTGCAGCAGGTGCAGCCCTCTGTGTGGGCCGACGGCGGCAGTGCAGCCGCCTTCAAGTTCAACAGGAACTGTTGAACTTGGCCTGAACCGTGTCCTTCCGCACGCGCTGTGCAGCCGGGTGCAGTGGACGTCTTCCTGGACTTCATATCGTACTCCGGCGGGCCCCTGCCTGAGCAGCTGCTGGCGGCCACGCCAGCTGGCGTCCCGGTCAGCATCCTGTGGGGCGCGGCGGACCCCTGGGAGGACATGGCGGAGGGGCGGCGGCTGTTTGCGCACTACCCTTGCGTCACAGGTGGGCGGCTCAGGTCATCTGGAATAGATATGGGAACCGGGATCTGATCTGTGATACTTCAGTGGGCCTGAGGACGGTGGCAGTAGTGTTGGAGCAGGTGGCAGCTGGGTGGGGCCTGGGCGCTGGGCGCAGCCCGCTGTGGTGGAAGCGGTGTATGCGTTGTGCAGAGGCAGCAGTGCCTTGAGGCGTGTCGTTGGGAGCGGCAGACGCCAGGGGCGGGCATGGCTGCCTGGGCACCCGGGAGCCTTGTAGCCCTTTTCGACCTGGCAGTTGGTCGCAGGCTGTCCGTACACAACCCCTGCGCATGTGTGGTGCGACAGTGGACCCTTTCAGCACCTGCTGCACCACAAGCGTGCGGTGTGTGTTTGCGTAGCGTCCATAGGATCCATAGGATCATGCGCAGCTTACCCATAGCTTATCCATAGGATCCATAGCTTATCCATAGGATCCGCAGGATCATGGGCAGCTTACCCATTGCTTATCCATAGGATCCATAGGATCATGGGCAGCTTAGGCGACTGACATCGCGCAATGGTGGATCTTTTGCCGATCTACAACTGCTTGCTGCTGCTGCTGCTGCTGCTGCTGCTGCTGCTGCTGCCGGCGGCGCAGAGTTTGTTGAGCTGCCAGGTGTGGGCCACTGCCCCCAAGATGAGGCGCCCCACCTCGTCAACCCACTCATCGAGGCGTTCGTGCTCAGCACCAGCGCTACCAGCAGCGTGGACGGCGGCAGCAGCAGCACGGCAGCAGCACAGCAACAGCAGCAGCAAGGTGTGACTGCTGCGTGAGCATGGTTGCTCTCCTTGCATTAGTTGCACCGTTAGAGTACACCATTACATCAGGAACATCAACCTTGCGGTTTGCGCTGTGAAGCTGTCAGTGGCAGGGTTGCTGTGCGCAGGCAAATTTGCTGGGGTCAAACACCAAGCAGCGCATGCACAGCGCCGCCTCAGGCCGGTCAACCTTTGACCTGAGCAACCTTCGCTGCTTGATGTCCAGTCTGGACTGGTGACAGATTATGAGAGCAGTTGTAACGAGTGTCGTGCATGACATGCGAAGTTCACCTGTGCGCCAGACAGAAAATGCACAACAAGCTGTGCTGCAGCTGTGAAAGGGCACTGTAGACGCAACAGTGGCATTCTGTCTGAGGGTTCTGGATGCTGAGGTGGCGTGGGGAGTGCTGGGAGTGGAGCGTGTGTGGGTGTCGCATCGTCATCATCATTACAGACACCACTGGTGTCAGCGACGGCATCCAATGGTAGCGTGCTTCCACTGTCTGTGTCATGGGCTGTTGCACCGTGACCTCCGTGCTGCTGAGTAACAGCATGCGAGAGGGTGCCTTGTGTTGACTCTTGAACACTGCTGCTTCAAGTTGTCATCTAGATGGTCAGATTTGACCAGCAATACGACCAGACATATTGTTGTGCAGCGGGAGTGTGCAGCTGAGCTTGCATAAGAGTGCTGTAACATAGCTGATATGGAGGTGACACTGGCACACCCAGTTCTGTTGTGGCGTGCAAAACATTGGCAGAGGGTTGACTGCTCAGTGCAGGTTTAAACTCTAGGGAGTGGATTGAATGCAAAAAGTATGCATTGCAAGGAAGTTGACGGCCGAGGCGTCAGCACACAAGGCGAATCAGGCAGCAATAGTCATCTGTGCATCGTCTAAGCTGACATAATCATGCTGCAGCAGGGCTAGTGACTAGTGTGCTGCTGCTGCTGCTGCTACCACCCAGTCACAGAGGAACCCCTGCTAAAACGCCATAGCTGGGTCAAAACTGTCAACGGATTCCTTGCAGTGAAGGGCGCTGCGTTGAGCGCAAGCAAGCTGGACGACTGCAGTGCCGATGAACTGAGCAGCGAGCCCTAGCAGAGCAGCAGCAGGCAAAATGCTGCAGAAGAAGTCATTTGTAAAAAAAACCAGGGGAGGAAAGGTCGTCAAGGTGCGTGGTGCGGAACATGCTGTAATGCTGCTGTGCCTGCTCTGCTGCTGTCCTGACACTGCAGCATGGGTGCTGGCGACGTAGGTCGTTAGGGAGCACTACCTGCGGGATGACATATGGTGCGCACATGTTTACTTTGCTCCAGCAGAACCACTGCTGCTGCTGCTGCTGGCAAGCAGGAACATTGACAGCAGCAGGCTTCCGGCAGCAGCAGCAGCAGCAGCAGCAGCAGCACCCTTGCAGCGTCTTCTGCTGCAGCAAAGCAACGGATCAAAGCCCTCAACAGCCACACCTGTCAGCTATCACCTTGTTGAGTGCATGCTACACTTGATTGCTCTACAGCTTGCTTTCAGCCTACCGCACGACATCGCTCGCCCCCGGCAGCGTCTTTGCAGGAACAGCACCTCGTGTTGGGGGCTGCATTGAAGCTGTTGCAGCAGCTCATGCACATGCTGTCTGCTGACTGCTGGCTGCCTGCACAGGAGTGGCTCGCCCCTGGACCCTGGCTGTGACCCGTCGGCACACAAGCTAGCACCAGACGCCCAGCACTACCTGGTGATCGACACCAATGTGGCGCTGCACCAGGTGGGCCTGAGCACGCGCGCAACGCATGGCGCTGCAACAGCAGCCGTCAGCACCTGCCTGCCTTGCTGGCGAGCAGCTGTGGGCACCGGAACAGCAGGCTGCATCAGCAGCAGTGCCAGGTGTCGTACTGCAGGTGGGCAGCTGCTGGGAGGTGGAGAACTGTGTGTTGCCGGCTTGCCCTGCTGGCTCTGCCGAGCTGTTGAGTATGAACCTGCGTCGTGCTGCTGCTGCTGGTGCTGCTTGCAGATGGACTTCTTGGAGCACCCGGCCATCGCTGATGTGGTGGTGTGCAGGACAGTGGCGGAGGAGGTGCGGCGCCTGGCACCAGCAGCAGCAGCAGCAGCAACGGCTACAGCCGCTTGCCTGTTTGCATGCCGGCAAAGAGCAACGCCAGCAGCAGCAGAGTGCGTGCCAGCAGCAGCAATGGCTACAGCCGCTCACCTCTTTCGTGCCGGCAAAGAGCAACGCCGGCAGCAGCAGCGTGCGTGGCAGCAGCAGCGGTCACGTCATGTGACAGCAGCCACCATCTGTGGTGTGGTGGGGTGCGGTGCAGCGCAGCGCTGGTGGGATGCTGCAGGCTGGCTGGCAGGCGTCAGCTGTGGATTGTGCAGCTGCTCGGCGATGTCCCCTGCGGGACCAGCATTGCATCAGCAATGCTGGCAGCACTCTGCCTTGCTTGTATGTGCTGCTTCATGGCTGGCCGCCTGGCTTTTTATGGCTGGCTGCCGCAGCAGCAGCATGACTGCGGCTGCTGCGCCTGGCTCGCTGCCCCGGGGTGCAGGTGGAGCACCGCAACAAGGCTGGCGGGCAACGCCTGAGGAGCCTCTGCCAGAGCGCCGCCAAGCGCTTCTACGTCTTCTCCAACGAGCACCACAAGTGCGTGCTGCCCTCGCGGCGCTGTGCGGCTGGGAGGAGCGTCCAGGGGCTTGTGGACAGTGCCAGCAAACGTGTGCAATGTTCAACCTGTGCAAGGCGCTTGGGAGTACCTGGCCCAGTTAGGTTGCGGGTCTGGCGGCATGCGGTTCCAGGGCAACGGTCAGGAGCTGCACTGCTTGCAGTTTGCCAGTCTGCCGGTTGTTCCAGGCATTGCCCTGCAGGACAGCAGCGCTTGCAGGACAGTCGCCCACTGCTGCAGTGTGCTTCATGCACTGCTGCTGCTGCTGCTGCTGGTCCTGTTGCTGCAGGGACACGTATGTGAAGGAGGAGCCTGGGGAGTCCCCCAACGACCGCAACGACAGGGCCATCCGTGTGGCAGCAAAGTGGTGCGCCAGCGTCCCAGGCCCGTGACGTCATCCTGAGTGCTGCCAGCATGCCACGTCTGGCACATGCGGTGCTGCCCGTATCAACGCCGCTGTGGTGTGCTCCTCCTCACCATGTGGCGCAGCCCAACTCCTCACACTGCCGCGCACGTCTGCCGCAGGTATGCTGAGCGGCTGCCGAACATGCCCGTCATCCTGCTGACGAACGACGCTGGCAACCGTGCAGCGGCAGCAGCCATGGGCCTGACCGCGCTCAGCCTGGCGCAGTATGTAGGCAGCAGGGGTGACGCGCCCGAGCTGCAGGACCTGGTGGCTCGGCAGGTGAGGCATACTGATGAAGCGTGTGTGTGTGTTGCGGTGATGCACTGCTGCTGTTTTGCTGTGGTTCACTGCTGCTGCCTGTTTGACTCGTCCGATGCTGCCCGACACACACAGTGCATACGCTGTGCGTGTGGTGCGGGTTTTGGGTGCTGTGGGAATGCCTGTGTTGGTGCTCAGATGCTGAGTGCCTTCTGCAGCCAGGGTTGTTGTAGACTCCTCAACTGGTTTGTGTGCTGTTGGGTTGTGTCAGCGTGCTGTCAGGCTCGCCGCTCCGCTGGCTTCTCATTGCAGGCCCACTGCTGGAGCGAAACCTGCAGGAGGGGACGGTGGCTTGCCATTCCGTGCATGCCGATTGTCCACATGGACCTCGAGCGCATGTTGCGTGGTGTGCTTGCAGGAGTTCATGGACGAAGACGAGGCCGCGTTGGCAGCAGAGGGCATCAAGACAGCAGGCGCAGGCGGAGGCAGCAGCAGCAGAGGGGGGCCTGCAGGACCTGGCCCAGGCAGCAGCAGGGATGCCGCAGCAGCAGGCGCAGGCGCCGGCTGGCAGCGTGTCAGCAAGCGCAAGCGGGTGTATGAGCAGCACAAGCCGATGAGCGACATCACCGCAGGTGGGCGCGGCGCGGCACTTCCGCAGAGTTCTTGCGCTGCTTCACCGGGCACTGCGCCGTGTGCCGGCACCTGTGTGTCAACAGGGCTGCTGAAACTGCTGAGGAACCTTGGTCGTCTTGCTTGCTTGTTTGCTTGCTTGCTCGCTCGCTTGCTTGCGTGTTTGCTTGCTTGCTTGCTTGCGTGCTGGGTTGCTTGCTCGCTTGCTCGTTGCGTGACACTCTTGCCAGGGCAGACACCATGCCGTTGTGCTCCCCTCACGTCACGCATAGCATGCACGACGATGCCTGTTGTGCTCATGCATCACCGCCCTGCCGTGTGCTGCCGCCGCAGGCATTGCTGCGGGGCGCTACCACCAGGGTGCGTTGCGCGTGAGCCGCTTCAGCCCCTTTGAGGGCTGGGTGGCCAGCGAGGCTGTCGGCGCAGACATCCTCATCAGCGGCCGCATCGACATGAACAGGGCCATGGACGGTGAGGGCAGCACCATCATCACGGTGTCGTAGCCGTGGTGCTGCGTGTGTGCACGCTGATGGAATTCTGCAAGCGTTCCGATGCGTGTGGTGCGGGTGTAGCCGCTGGCTTGCAGCAGCCGTGCGCAGCAGCGCGTCATAACGGCGGTGCGACGCGTCACGACTGCCGCAGGTGACATCGTGGCTGTCGAGCTGCTGCCAGAGTCGCAGTGGAAGGGCGCCAGCAAGACGCTGCCGGGCAGCGCTGCTGCTGCAGCGGGCGACCACTCGCCGGGCAGCGACGGCGCGCCTGATGACGAGAACCAGGGGGAGATGGCGGCCGAGATCTTCCAGGTGTGTGTGGTCTGTCGTCATCGGCGCAGCGCTTGAGCTGGCAGCATGCTTGCCGCATCTTGTTTTGTTGTTTGTCCATGCTGTACAGGTCTGTCAGTTGTTATAAGCACACACGTAGACAGATGTATGCATCGCACATGGCGGTGCGGCAGATTTGTGCACGTGGGTGTCTTTCTGCACATCGGCCAGCACATGCAGCTGCCCGCGTGCGAACGCGCCCGGCCTTTCCCGACCTCGCCTGCCCTGCTCGCGACACTCTTGGCACCCGGCAGGTGGCGCCTGAGGAGCAGCTCGAGGGGCCCGCCGCGCTGGCGGCGCCGTCAACAGACGGCCGACGGCCGACGGCGCGCGTGGTGGGCATCATCCGGCGCAACTGGCGCACCAGGGGCTACTGCGGCAGCCTGAAGCCGGACGAGCTGGGGCCCGGCAGCAGCACAGCCAGCCTGCTGTTTGTGCCGGTGGACAGGCGGTACCCCATGATACGGTGCGGCGGCGGCGACCGTCGGTTTGCTGGCAGCTGCGTGCTGGGCTGCTGCTGCTGTGCATTGCACCCTGACAGCAGCAGACTCGCCACAGCGCCTGGCGCCGTGACCAGCAGTGAGCGGCAGCGACGGTCTGCAAAGCTGCATGCCTGGCGTGACAAGTGGTCAAGCTGCGCCTGCCGCTGCGTTTGGCTTTCTAATTGCTGCTGCTGCTGCTGCTGCTGCTGCTGCAGGCTGCTGACGCGGCAGGGCGGGCAGCTGATGGACAAGCGGCTGGTGGTGGCCATCGACGGCTGGGACACGGACAGCATGTACCCTAGCGGGCACTACGTGCGCACGCTGGGGGTCATTGGCGACAGGGACGTGGAGACGGTGAGTTTGCCATGCAATTGCCGAAGATGGACACTGCTTCAACATGCTGACGGTCTGCCGGTGTGTGCAAATGCCAAACCGTATGATTTGCCGGGGTGGAGGACCGACACTGCGACGCATGGGTTGCGCCCGCTGTGCTCGCAGGACGTGCTGCTGATCGAGAACGACATCAACACCGCGCCGTTCTCGCCCGCTGTGCACGAGTGCGTGCCGCCGCTGCCGTGGGCCGTGACGGAGGCCGACGTTGCGGACCCGCACAGGGAGGACTTGCGGGACCGCTGCATCTGCAGCGTGGACCCGCCCGGCTGCATGGACATCGACGATGCGCTGCATGCAAGGTGCGTGGGCTGATGCGCTGGTGGGAGCGGGCTGCTTGCGCTGTGGCGCCGCTTAAGTGTAAACACTAATCTTTGAGGCTGCAGCCAGCCGCCAGCGTCAACTAGCCTGCTCGTGTTTGTCTCGAACATCGCCTTGAATAACATATGCCCTGTGTCACATATCTCACAAGGCTTTTACACTGCTCGTTGCTTCCTGCCCCGATCCGGTCTCTTCTATTGGTGCACCACACCTGAACCCAAACCTGACACGTATTTCCATCGCCAATATGTGCAGGCAGCTGCCCAACGGCAACCTTGAGGTCGGCGTGCACATCGCTGATGTGACGCACTTCCTGCTGCCTGGTACGGCCATGGACCTGGAGGCCGCCTCGCGCGCCACCACCACCTACCTGGTGCAGCGGCGCATCGACATGCTGCCCAAGCCGCTGACGGAAGACATATGCAGCCTGAGGTATGCACAGGATCCTCAACCCCTGAGGCCGCCTGGCGTGTGTGAGATGGGTGTTGATGTGTGCAGCTGTGTGTGCAACTGTGACACGTGCCAGGGGTGGTGCCAAGGGGAGCAGGAGCTTCGGGGGCTGAGCTTCCTGCTTCAGCGCCAACCCTGTGTCACTACCCGAGCATCATCACGCCAAGCCCCTGCGGCGACTGTGCAGGCATTGCGCATTGCTGCTTCACCCAGCCACAGCAGGTGTGCATTTTGTGACACCCGTGGTGCTGCTGAGCGCTGCTCGGCCAAGAGCTTTGCATGCTGGCATTCAGCAGCATCATTGCGCAAGCAGGGCCGCCTGAGGCCTCCTCGTGGCCCAAATTGGGATGCAGGACACTCGTGCCGTGTTGTGCGCGTGCGTGAGCCTCTACATGTCCTCCTGCACTCAGCGAAGTCCGAGCCTTCACCGCCCAATGAATCGGTATGTTGTTACTCTGTTATAACTGTTACAAAACTCAAGTGCTCCTGACGTCGGCGCAGGGGTGGCGTGGAGCGGCTGGCGTTCAGCGCCATCTGGGAGATGACCCCAGCAGCCGAGGCGGTGTCTGTGCGCTTCACCAAGAGCGTCATCGCCAGCAGGGCAGCGCTGACCTATGCAGAGGCTCAGGCGCGCATTGACGACGAGCGCATGCACGACGAAGTGACGCTGGGTGAGGATCGTTTGCTGGTGTGGAAGCTGCAGCAGTGTGCTGCGCAGTTGCGGCTGGCCTCTGGATGCGTGCAAAAGGGCAGGCGGGCTCATGCGGTATGAAGGGTGGAGAGCGCATGCATTTGGGCGCGCAACATGCGCGTGGTGGTTGAGGTGAGTTGTGGTGCACCTAGCTGAGCACAGCTGACAGCAACGCAGTGATGTTCAGCAGCTCCAAGCTGAAGAAGCTCCGTAATTGCCTGCATTGTCAGCTGCCAAGGCACCCTGTGCCGTCACCTGTGCAGCTGTCTCTACGCTGACACGCCCCACGCCGCCTGTGTTCTACGGCAGGCCTGCGCCACCTGATGAGCCTGTCCAAGCAGCTGCGTGCGAAGCGCTTTGAAGCTGGTGCGCTATCGCTGGCTAGCCCCGAGGTCAAGTTCAAGATCGACACGGAGACGCACAACCCACTGGACGTTGGCATGTACCAGGTGGGGCACAAAAAAAATGGCCTTTGCGCTGCTCCAAGTGCATATGCGCACGGTCCAGCCTGGGTGCCTGGAGTGCATCTGTGATGTGCTGTGTGTGCTTTGGCGTGCTGGTGCCCTCAGTTGTCATGCAACAATAGATCCAAACTGCCCACCATACCAGACCCGTCGCGCGGCACTTGATCCTGCAAGGAGGAAGTAACTGTTGATTCCCGCGCCTGCATTGGCAGCAGTGCAGCTCGTCTGTGCTGCATCACGCTATGCACGTCAGGCGAGAGCAATGCTCAGGGCAGCTGCAACGCAGCAGCAGCTGCTGCGGCTGCACCTCCTGGGTGTAAGGCATGCAGGTGGCCGACCGACACCAGCTGCATGTATTCAACTCCAGGCACATCACACCGTCGCTGTGCTGGCCTGTGTCAGCACTCCAGTGCGGGTACAGTCGATCAACGCACATTGTACCAGAAGACCTGGTGCTGCTGGTGGCTTTGGCTGCATCCCAGCTCGTCGCGCACTTAAAGACACGGCCCTGCAACCGCCGCCTACCTTGGCAGCGCTGGTGGATCACCCGAGGCTGGGAGGTGTGTTGCTGCTGACACACGTGTTTGCCTTGTCACGCGTCACTCACATGGTGACCATTATTTGCGGCTGCCGCCTGCCTGCGCAGACGCTGGACACCAACTCCATGGTGGAGGAGATGATGCTGCTGGCAAACGTGGCGGTGGCGAGCGCCATCTCGGCGCGCTTCCCCAGCTGCAGCCTGCTGCGCCGCCACCAGACGCCAGGTGGGCGCCCACGCAGCAGTGCTGACTCAGACGTGCTGAGTCAGCACGTCCCTGTGTGGTGACAGCACCTGCAACGCCGCGGTCATTTCAGTCGAGGGCCGCAGCACCTGCTGCTGATGGGTGTCGGATGCCGGCGACTGTCAACCAGCACGCGTCGGAGCTGCTGCTGCTGCAAATAGGTGCCACTTTGGCCGTTCCACATGTGGCTGTTCTGTGCTGACAAGCTGCACTGCGTGTGCTGTGCTGGTGTCTGCCGTTTGTTTTGCAGAGCCGCGCCAGTTTGAGCCGCTGCTGGCTGCCGCAGCCTCTGCCGGCTTCACCTTGGACTGCAGCAGCAGCAAGGCGCTGGCCGCCAGCCTGGATGAGGCGGCGCGAGCAGACGACGCCTTCTTCAACAAGCTCGTCCGCATCATGGCGACGCGGTGAGTGCCGCGTTGTGGTGCACCATCAACATGGTGCGGCATGTGTCACTGGCACGCATGCGGCGGCAGCACTCGGGGCTCGGCAGTATGTCGTGGAGTGCCAGCCTGGGGCCAGCTGCACTCAGTCCCTTGAAGCAAAGTCAACTCAAGGGAGGGGCGACTTCATGATTGGTGGTACGCCGTGTATGCGGCCGCGCTCTCTCGGTAGCCATGTCATCATCAGATTGCTGAAAATTTGCATGCCTCCTGCTCTGGCTGCTGCGCTGACCTCCTTGGCATCTGCACTGCGCGCTTCTCTCCTGCTGCCTGCCTGGTCAGGTGCATGACGCAGGCGCAGTACTTTGGCAGTGGGGAGGTCGCTGCTGCAGACTACCGCCACTACGGCCTGGCGTCTCCCATCTACACGCACTTCACATCGCCGATCCGCAGGTGTGCGGGCTGTGTGCTGGGACCCACAGGCGGGGCATGCCTGATGCGAGAGCGATGCACTTCATGCACGGCAGCAGCAGCAGCAGCAACAGCAGCAGTGCATGCGGCCATGCTGTTGAAGTAGTCAGCACTTGCGGCTTCAGCCCAAGGGTGCTGTCAGCTGCACTGCAGCAGCAGCATGGCGCTTGTGGCACGTGATGGTGTGGTTGGTTTGGCGTGTCCCTGCAAGCATGGGCCCACACGGCTGGGCAGGTACACAGATATCACCAGACAGTGCACAGACCGCTGCTGGCGTCGTGGGCGTTGGCCTGCAGCGGGGTGTTGCGCGCTGGCTGTGGTTTGTCTGTCAGCAGTTCCACAGCCAGTCACATGGTTGCTGGTTGATGGACGTCCTAGCCACCGTTGTACAGCTCATCATGCCCTTGGCTATCCCGACTGTGCTATTTACCGGCCAACGTGTCGTGCATTGCTGCTGACGCTAATCCATGCAGGTACGCGGACGTGGTGGTGCACCGGCTGCTGGCTGCTGCCATCGGCATTGCGCCGCTGCCCGACTCCGTGCGGGACAAGGTCGCGCTGCACGACTGCGCAGCCAACCTGAACACGCGCCACCGCAATGCGCAGATGGCGGGCCGTGCCAGCGTGGAGCTGCACACGCTGATATTCTTCAAGGATGCCAGCACGGTTGCAGATGCGCGCGTGGTGAAGGTGGGTCATGACGCGTGTGTTCATGTGCTTCCTGCGAGACAGGCAGGGTGCTGCCTTCATGGGGCACCCAGAAGACGGCTGGCGTGTGCATGTGAGTCCTGGCACAGAAGGTCACAGTCGATGGATGTCAGTCGATGCTGTTTGGTCTGAAGCGCTGCAGGCTGATGTGTTGTGCTTCATGACGTCTGCTGCTGCAGGTGAAGCAGAACGGGTTGGTGGTGTTTGTGCCCAAGTACGGCATCGAGGGGCCAGTGTACCTCACACCCAAGGATGCAGCAAACAACGCTAATGCGACGCAGCAGGTGAGGAGGCAGAGCTTGGCATGCGGCTTTGTGAGTGGCTGCTGCAGCTTGTCCTGCAGTGATGTCGTGTGGCATGCATGCCATATGTCAGCTGAGACGATTGGTGCAGGCGATGCAGTGGTCAACTGCTTGCGAGCTGCCTGTTGGACCGGCAGCCTTTCAAAGGCGGGAGTCCTGCAGGGTTGATATGCAGCACACTTGCAACTTGCCTTGCATCAGCGCTATACTCAGGCAGCCGCCAGGTCTGTTTGACTGACGCTGCCGCTGCTGCTGCTGCTGCTGCTGGTGCTGCTGCCTGCACTGCTGGTGCTGCTGATGCGGCTTGCAGTTTGTGCTTGATGAGGAGAAGCAGACAGTGGTCAGCGCAGACGGCTCCATCCGCTTTGCTGTGTTTGACAAGTGCGCCGTGCGCATCACAGTGGAGGAGGGTGCGAGCCACAGGCGCAGCCTGCTGCTGACGCTGATACCGCGCAGCGAGCTGCCCGCATGCGATCAGCTGGGGTGAAGGTCGCTGCTGCTGGCACAGCCGCGTGCCGCGGGCCAGCTTGCCGGCACAGTGCTGCTGTTCCTGCTGCAGCAGCCGGAGGACTGCAGAGGATTTGAGTGGCAGGCATCGGTGTGGCGCAGCGTGCAGCTGCGGCTGGCCACAGCCAACCTGCTGCGGTGCAGCAGAGGCGACGGCAACAGCAGCAGATGGTTTAGGGTGTGTTATACGACAGCTTGGGTTGAGGTCCCCTCCTGCTGTGATCTGGGCGACTTTTGCCGCTGCACCATGCTGACCCCATGAGCCTTGTTTGGCTCCTTAGTGGGTGGGCCAGTGGCCCTACTTTGGTAACTTGGTAACTGGATTTCATGCACATAACAGGTGTGGTGAACATGGACGCATGCTCTGTCTGCTGGTGGTGGCGTGCGCAGTGTTGCAAGTTCAGACAATCATTGATGATATAGTTTTACATCGGCAACTGTCTTGCAGAAGTTGGGGCATCGATCGCACGTGGCCGGGCCCCACTTTAGCATGTGAGTACAATGCGCAGTACAATCTGTAATACATGTCATATTGCACCCCTTATCAACCGCACGCAGTTTTGAAAGCGATGCACAGCAAAAGCCAACGAAGCTGCACCACGGCAGCGGCTACCAGCGATGATGCAGGGGTTTAGGCTTCCCTGCGCCATACTCAGTGTTGGGCTTATGCACATAGCCTGCCACCACGTTTCCTAAAACACTTCCCAGTTTGAAATGCATGTCTTGCAACGCATTCATTGCTGAATACGGGTCTTTTACCGACAGTGTGAGCAGCTTCATCCGCCAATTCAGCGAGCAGCTGACTCATAATCTCAAATCGGCACAACCAAAACTAATTTGAACGCTACCCACATTGGCAGCTTGACACCGCGTGCTTGTAGTGCTGCTGAGCTAGTCTTTCCAGGAGCCAGCACAATGAGGGCTGCTGGAGCCGTGCTTTTGCTGATAGCAAGCATAGGTAGGCTAACAATTTACTGCGGTGCAGCGGCTGCTGGCGCAGCTCAGCAGTGGAAGGCGCCGCTTTACAGCAGCTGATGGCGCCAAACTGTGGCACGCTCTTTCCGCTGCTTCTGTGCAGGTGTCGCGCATGCAATCACTTTTCCGTCACTTGAAGATGCCGTTAAGCAGACGCCGGACCTATCAATGTTGACGGGGAGGATAGACGCATACCCATCTTTCGCTAACCAGGTCATGGCTGCTGGCTTTGTCGGCACATTGTTTGCTCCTTTGGATTCGGTGAGTTTCGCATAGGTTTATTGCAGCCTGCTAAAAAGGCAGCTGCAGCAGCAGCAGTAATGCACATCTCTGGTAGAATGCTTGTTTCAGCCCCCAAGAAGCAGCAGAAAGGCGCCAGCACAGCAGTTGTGAATACAGAGGTCAGCTCACACTTCCATGCACTTGCCATACTAGCAGTCATCAAGGCACACCACATAACTGAGCAGCCTACGATGCGTAAATACAGCAGCACTGAGCAGGCTGGCACAGCACGGCAGCTCTCTAGCCAGCAGATGGCAGCACACATGCCGCTGCTGCGTGCTACCCTGCAGCAAAAGTAGCTCATAACAACAACTGCAGGATGACCTGATTCTCTGTGACAAGATACAGAAAGCAGTCATTTAGTTCCATGCAAATCATCACGTTCCCTCACCTCCTGCTTGTGGTGAGCTGTTGTGTTGTCTGCCTGATTCAACCCGCTGTCCTGCAGGCCCTGAAGCCCATCGAGAAGTTTGCTTCGATGATGCTGAGCAACCCCTCCACGGCAACAGATATGCTGGGCCTATTTGTTGTCCCAGGCACACCCTTGACACTTTCCGACCTCAAGGACGGAATGAAGCTCACGACGCTCAACAACCAGCAAGTGACCGTGAACATCAAGAAGTGAGTGCTGTGCGCGACCCAGCTGTGTGCAGTTGTGTTGTACATGGAATGCTGTCTCTTTGGCAGAAAACACAGCTTGATTTGGGCAAGAGCGCAGCCGTGAGCCCCTTTGTTGTGTGTGTGACCTCACATCTTCCCTCTCATGCAGCCTGCTGGTGACGAGAGTGCCAACTTTCAGTGCATCACAGACAGCAGCAGCAAACTGAGCGTGCTGCGCCAGGGGCACCTGCCTGTTGTCGTGACTGCCGCCATGGTACAGCTCACCTGTGACTCACTTCAGTCTGTCTGCTCCTTTTGCAGGGCTGCTGACGGCCAGCCTATCTACTACATCAACCAGGCCCGCATCGCGTCCGGCAACATCTATGCCGGCCAGTCCATCATCCACCAGATGGCAGGCGTGATTGTGGCGCCCTCCAAGCAGCTGCTGCTCAACGCCGCCCTCAAGACCTCCAGGTGGTCTGACAACAACCCCCCGGCAACTGTCGACCTGTCACCCAACGGCCCGGAGCAGGAGATTGTGGAGGAGCCGGCTGCAGAGCAGCCAGCAGAGGCCGAGCCAGCAGCGGACGTGCCAGCTGCTGAGGAGCCAGCGCCTGAGACGGAGAAAGAGCCTCAGGCACCATCCGACAGCGACATCACATATGAGGAGCAGCCACAGACCGCAGATGAGGGCGTGTATTATCCGTTTGACAGAGATGCCGAGACGGAGCCTCCCCAGGAGGAGCCAGTCCCCACAGCACCAGCAAACGATGATGAGGCCACCCGCGCAGCGACTGCAGCGCCTGCTACCCCCGCCCCGGCTACCCCAACCCCTACTCCTGCTGCACCCACCACCAGTGCTCCTGCACAGCAGCAGCAGCAGCAGCAGCAGCAGCCTAGCGTACCAGCGCCCTCCACGTTTCAGCAGCAGCCAGACTCCAGCATCATCCTGGAGTCGGGCACAGCCGACGTCAAGACAATCAGCGCTCCAGCGTCCACCACCTCGGGCAAACCCCAGTCCCTGCAGGCCACCACAACCGCCAGCCCTGCAGGCGCGGAGCCCGCCACTACAACAACAACCACAACGACTGCTGCCACACCTGCAGCCAGCACCACCACTGCCACAACTTCTGGCCCAGCAGCAGCAAAGACAACCTCTGCCAGCAGCAGTGTTGTGGTCAGTGCCCTGGCTGCTGTGTTGCCCGCTGCCCTGGCGCTGTTGATGCTGGCATAGGTCCCTGCTGCTGCGTGCACGCTGAGAACAATAAAGAACAGGACAGTAAAGATCAGGCAGCAGGAATAGCAGCTTATGGTACAACATTGCAAAGTGAGCAGACACAATGAACTGTGTAGCTTAGGACCTTCCTTGATGTCAGTTAGGTGTTGTGTGTGGCTCAACTTGATAGGTTCAGGGCTACTGCCGTTGTGATGTTGTCTACCGTTGCAGGCAGTGGTTGAGATTGCGAATGTATGCTTGTGCAGTCATGTCCTGCCTGGTGTCCATTCAGACTGAGCAACCTTTCAAGTCAATGTTCTTGATGTCATAGATGCTGCGGTCAGCATCAAGAAGCTGTCTGGTTGCCGCCCTTTGTGGCCACCAGTGCAAGCTTGGCTTGGGATGCCAGGAACATCTGTTATGTGAGCATCATCTCAAGCATAGCATGTACTGTGCGGTGTCAAAGGTGACACGATGTCTGCAATACTGACTGCATCACCTCCTGTAAGCAGAGTGTGTTTTGACCTCAACATGTTGCACAATGAAACACACGTTGCAGCTTGTTATCTTCAGGAACCTGGTCATGAAATATGGTTGGCTATGCTGCAAACAGAGCATGCTCTGCTAAAGTTGCCCCACCAGCACGGCGGAAGAGAAAGTCAGAGTAGCATTTGGGGTAATCGGCTGATCCAAAACTGTGTTCTCAAATGTGTTCAATTCAATTGATATCCCTCTCAAATTTAAGACATAGCAGTTGACTGCTCGATTTATTTGCAGAAAACTGCTTGCAAATTGGCATCAGCAGCACAGCAGCTCAATCACAGTGTGATGGCATCAGCAGCGTAATTGCCCAGTGACGGTGGGATGGTGGCCGCTGTACAGCAGTGGCCGCTGTTCGTCACATTTGCAGCACCGTCAACTACCGCATGCAACCACTGCACACAACATAGCTGCGCAATCACAGACTGGTGTGCAACAGCAGCCACTTGGCGATTGCAGCCTGTCGACTTGTCACCTGCCTGAAGCTTGGCAGATCAGCAACAGGCTGTGGTGAATTGCACCATTGGAATGCGAGGATGCAACTTGCGGCGTACAGATCAAAGTTATTGATGGAGCGCAGTAAGGATCAGGACACCGTGTACAACCGAGATTTTGGGGTATATCACTGACATGTTAAGGTGCTGCACCTGCTGCAAAGACTTTCAAGATATTACAGCAGCACCCACAGGTGGGAAGTTGCCCACCCGCTGTAGCACACAGTGGCAGTGGTTTCTTTATCAGCGCAGCACACCATCACCCCCGCCAGCACTGCACACACAGTACATTCAGGTGTCACGAAGAGTTGCTAAAGCACTGCACCCACTCACAATGCTGCTGTCCCTCAACTCAACTCAGTGCTACATGAAACCACAGCTCCTTGATGTGCATGGCACAGCAGCTTAGCAAACACGCACGGACGCGGAGGCATGACATCAGCAACAACTGTTGCAGCTACACAGCACAGTACAAGCGTGAAGGCGTGCTTTGAAGCCAATGCACAGGATCGTGAGGCAGGCCTGCACACCCTGAGGCAGCATTGTTGGGAGCAGCATGCATGCTTCAAAAGGTGTACGCGTGTTGCACATGTACTTGACAAATTGACACTGTCATACTTCTGCATGCTTCCACACCTGTGATGCCAGATGCACTGCCAGGTGGGGAGTGTACCTGTGCGTTGCTGCATGTGTGAGTGACACTGCAGGTGGAGGCCACATCTCATGCCCTTGGCAGGCTGTCATATCAATAATGATGCTGTTTTCAGTTGAAGCAGGCCGCACCGCTCATGATGCTCCCACCAGTAGAAGCACATCGCAGGTTGCTGGTCATGAAGATGATGCAGTCGGATAGACAAGATCACACACTGCAGGCAAAGCTGTGGCACCAGCTGCCATTGCTAGTCAAGGGCTGCAGCTGCCTGCGGCATTCAAGTTATGCAGTGCTGTGATGCATTCAAATCGCTTCAGCCAAGTACAACACAACATTATTGGTTGGTCTTCAACAACTCTTGATTACCCTACACTATATGCCAAAGCACCTGGTAACTGTGTGGGTGGGTGGCACAATCAAGTACTACAAACCAGCCATCACAGCCGTTATGAACGGCTGCCCCGCTCTCCTGCCATGGGCATGCACAGCACCATGCAGCAGGTGAGCAAGATTAAAAGGTGCCTCAGCCGGTAGCACATCTTCACATCAGGAACATGCCCGTCGACGGCAGTGCAGCGGTGCAGTGCTGCGGAGGAGTGAGCAGCAGCTGCTACAACAAGATGCAGGCTAGGCACATGGGTTGCTACATGTGTACATATGCACACCACTGAGGTGCTGCGCGGTGTGGTGGGGTCCTGACGGCGGTTTTGCCATCATGCAGCGTGTTGCCGCCACAGTGGCAGCAATCATCCAGCTGCACAGGCAAGCATCAAAGCAATCATGTAACCGCCAGCTGACACAAACAACTGACAAATGCAGTCCAACCACCAAGTCAGTGCATGAGCTGGTGGCTGCATTGTGCAGCACCATCAGCGGCTGGCGGCACACAACGGTTACTGATGCAGGAGTTGGGTTCTCCTGCATGCACCTGTCTGCTATGTGCTGAGTACCTGCAACAGCAACCCACGATACGGAACAGGTCTCAGCCGATAATCTGCCGTGTGGTACTCAAAACATAGTTGACGCAGGTGCTGCCGCAGCAGGTGCCTGCCCTGCCATCACGTCAATAAAATGATAGGCCAATTCATCTGCCGCAACCAACCATCACATCAGGCGCAGACCGGCAGCCGCTTGCAGTACCAAGGCCATACCATACCACAAGCCAGATGCAGCACACCAGGTTTGCAAGCTTCAATGATGATGTAGCCTAGCTACACGAAGCCTGCTGGGACCAGAATGGGGTGCACGTTAGCTGGGCCAGGTGGTCTGAAACCACGTGGCCAGGGATTTGGGTGCGCATGCCTGGCGTATAGTGTACAAGGAGGAGCTCGGAGCAGCGGTCAATTGCCGAGCACTCCTCAACAGCAATCGACACACAACGCATGCTCCTCAAAACATCAATCATCCTGCGCGCAGTGAGCGTGGCGCCAACAGCATAAGCAGCAACAGCTGCATGCCGTTGCTGCCGCCACACAGCATCATGCATGATGCATTGTGCTGCTGCTGGCAATGTTCAGTGCTGCCAGCGACGGGCAGTCCCAAGCAGCCTGGTACTTCCAAAGCTGCAACATGGCGTAAAAGCAGCTGGCTGCGTAGGAACACAGCAGCTGCTGTCAAAGCATCAGTTGTGGCAAGCAATGTTTGCCTAGGCACCCCTGCAGCACACAAGTGAACAACACAAAGTGAAGTGCGCAACCACAACCAATAGCACTTGATCAGTGCCAAGGAGGAAAAAGTATGCAGGGGTATATGCTAGTAGTGCTGCCTATAGGTAGGTACCTATAGGTAGCTACCAAGCAACCCACAAATGCAAGCAAGCGTTGTTTGCTGGCTTCATATGACATCAGCGGGAAGAGACCACTCTGGGTAGGCGAGCCCCGCATGCAATGCGCATAGCATGCATGTACACATGCAGTATGCTGTGGACTTACTCGTAGATGGGTGCCAGCACTTGTGACATGCCCCACGGCAATCAAATGCGAGGGCAGGTTCCCACACAATGTGGCAAAAAAACGTGCCACTGCATGTGCATTATCAGCACTTGCTCAGTGCCAAAGTGTTAAACACGCCTGCGCAAACGCACCAAACCATGCAGGCATGCAGGCATGCCCCAAGCGCCCGTCCAGCACAGCGGTTCACAATGTGGCTCAGTGGGTATGGCCGCAGCTCCAATCCCCTGGCACAGCCATGGCACTGCACGGGGAGCATGAAGTTAACGCACCTCGAATGACCCTGTGTAAGTTCCGCAATGCAAGCCGCACAATGTGTTGGCATCATTGCAGCCAAAGGTGCGGCTGGTCTTCGAGACAGAAACCACCCTTAACCTTCGGCATCATTGTGCCTGCCGTCCTGTTCCTGCAAACCACGACCAGACTCTAACACTGACCGACTCAAAAGGTACAGCTACTGCTCCGAGCTACTGAGTCAGTAGGTGCCTCAATCGCTACTAGCAAGTAGCACTACCATGGAGTAAACACAAAAGCAGTACATCGTATTAAAGTGCAACTCTTCTTGGCGGGCTGCCACCTCCATCATGATGCCTACAAGCTACTCAGCTGTGCCAGTGACCCCGCTGGGTGGGCTCTGTAGCTGCCGCCACGGCGCCACCAAAACACACGGGCAACCCGCCCGCCAAACTGGGCCAGTATATATATGTCTTAGATAGCACGCCTAGCTGGCGCGTTTCTGTGCATTAAGTAATCGCTTGCAGGGCAACCAGATGGTTGTGCAGCGAGCATCTGTGCTGGCCAGTCTCCGGCTCCCAACTAAAAATGACCTGGCACATCAACCGCCCACATTGCTGCACAGCCAGCCTCTGTCGCAGAGTGCGGTACTAACATCAGACAAGCCAGTCAAGTATCACAATAGGCAGACATCTGCGGCCACGTGCAGCATCAGCTGAGAGCATCATGGAACAGCAGCAGCAGCAGCAGCAGCATGCTGGGAGTGGTATGCTGCAGCAGATCCTAGCCGGTCAATTCATGGTGTGCAGCAACACAAGCTGCCGTTCATAACACCAAGAAACCAGCGTCCCTGCCATGTGTGTATGTGCCTAACAGTGCTCCAGGCAGTGCAGCTTGCTGGCGTTTTCCGACCTGCACGCACTGCTGCCACACCAACCCAAACTCGCACGCAACAGACAGCCGCGCATGCCCGCCAGTGGCTGGCAACCACCGATGGACTGCCAACCCATGCTGACTTTGGTGCTGAGCCACACCCCAGGCAGATATGTCACACCGGTGCCCCAGCTACACACGGTGCAGTCCATCTACTGCTCAAATGACCATGGCCCCTGCCGCAGCAGCACCTCGGCCAGTGCAGCGTCCTGCTCCTCATCGTCCGCCCACATCGCTGCCACGTCAGCTTCCGTCAGCGAGCTGACACCGCCCAGTCCCAAGTCCTGCAGGCCGGTTGCAGGAGACAGCGACATAGGGCCAAACCCTGAACCCATGATGGGCGTGGTGCCAAGTGACATAGGGCTGAGGCCGCATGCTTCTGCAACGCTGCGTGCCCAGTCGGCAGTTGTGCCCTCCTGCTTCCGCTGCTGCTCCTCCACTGCCGGTGCTGCAGCTTGCAGGACACTGGACGCGACCTGCTGCTGCTCCCGCTGCTGCTGGGCGGCAGCAGCTAGTGCTGGAGCCAGCGCACTTCTACTGCTGCGGGCTGTTGGTGGCTCATGTCGCTGTTGCTGCTGCTGCTGCTCCTGCTGCTGCTGCAGGGTCTGCACATATGTGCTCATACTTGCCGGGTCCAGTTGCGGCTCTGCAAAGCGCCCCATCAGCGGCTGCTGCATGCCCTGCATGGGGGGTGCACCTAGGGCAGCCGGCACGGTGACGGCGGCGCTGCTGTTGTGCAGTAAGGGACCCTCGCAGGTGCCTGGCTGTGCAAATCGGACCATGGCCGCTGCAGCTGGCCCAGCAGCAGGTGCTGCAGAGGCTGGGCCTTCTGTGTCTGGAGAAGCAGGTACAGCAGGGCTGCCAAAACCTTGCCCGGGCGGCAGTGCAGCTGCTGGCTGCTGCTGCTGCTGTTGGTGTTGCTGCTGCTGCTGCAGTAGCAGGCCACCATGCTGCTGCTGCTGGTGCTGCTGCATCGGAAGCAAGGGTGCTGGTGCATGCTGCTGTACTGGACCGGGTGGGGGCAGCAGCTGCAGGCTTGAAATCTGTCTGGAAAGCTGCAGGGGCAAGCTTGCAGGACGGGCTGCTGCTGCTGTGTTTGGGTCAGCAGGTGGCATCACCTGCGGGTTGTCAGCCAGCTGCTGCTGCTGCTGCTGCTGCTGCTGCTGCTGCTGCTGATCTGCATAAGGCAACAGCAGGCCACTGCTGCTGGTGCTGTCGTGTTTGCTGAGCTCGTGTTGCTGCTGCTGCTGTTGCTGCTGCTGTTGCTGCTGCTGCTTCTGCTGGTAAATCTGCTGCTGCATCTGCAGCTGCTGCTCTGGTGTTGGCAGCCATGCCCACGTGTCTGGCTGACTGAATCCCTGCAGCAGCATCACTGGCTGCTGCTGCTGCTGCTGCTGCTGCTGCTGCTGCTGCTGCAGGGGTGCTTCCCCAGCGCTGACCTGCAGCAGTGGCATCTGGGGCAGCAGGCCCTGCAGCTGCTGCTGCTGCATTGACTGCAACTGCAGCAGCTCAACTGGCTGCTGCTGCTGCTGCTGCTGCTGCTGTTGCCCTTGCAGCTGCTGCTGTTGTAGCAGGGCCTTGAGTTTCCTCCTGCCCATGGGGATGCCTAAGATTGGTAAAATGCAACAGAACAGTCGCAGTAGTGTAAAGTCCCATTTGGTGGTCACCCTTGGCAGAAAGGAAAGGTGTTGTTGTAAGCAGATATGTGGTGGTACGATGCTGTGTGGCAGCACCGCATTGTCTACATGCACATTGGTTTGATAAGCAGAACCAGGAGCAGGTCCGTTGTCTTCCCAACCAGGGTTGGCTTTAACTGTGTGCCCTTGCAGGACTAGCGTCGACTGGTATGTTGCAGCCCCAAGCTTGTGACAGTGGTTCAGTGAGTGCGGGTATAGCAATGCCACCCAGCTGGCCAGTCCAACCAGTCAAAGTGATATTTGAACTCACCCTTTGACCATGCCGACACGTCCACGCCAGCTGCCACCAGCACATCCTCATGCCGCCGCACATAGTGCTTCCTGCAAGCCATGACAGCGCTGACTCAGCGCTTGACTGGTCACACCTATGCCTTGGCCAGCTATTCTTCGGCAAAGAATTTGGTAGTAGCGTTCAACCGAGCAGGGTTCAACCAACTAGTAGTGCAAACCACCCTTGCCTGTTGCCAGTGACGGTCACGCGCATGCTAACAGGCATGAAGAACTGTTGAACAGCTGCATGCAGCCAGGCCACACACAACCGTGGCCAGCCAGTATCTAACGCATCCTGCATCCTCTGCATGCATGCTGGCTGTACATGCACAACAGCTGCAGCGCTAGCACACGTGGGCACAGCCAGGCATTCGAGGAGGGTGTGTGCAGGGTGAAAGTCCAAGTACTGTGCGGAACGGTGTGGGCCAGCACCACCTGGACATCTTAAGGTTGTTAGGCTGTGTGGTGCAATGCTCCTTGACCAGGCACGTGTCCGCCGCATGCAGCAGTGCCACACCACCCTGCTGCCACGTCACCCTGCCGGCCTAGGCCCACCTGAGGCAGTCTGGGTGGTAGGCCGCGTACGGTGTGATGGTCTGGCTGCACAGGTGGCAGCTGATGCGCTTGTGGTCCACGATGGACCAGTGCTGAGTCATGGCGCCGTTGAACAGCGCGGCGCAGCGGGAGTGCATGTCAGCCAGGCGCTGCTGGTGCTGCCGGGGGTCCTTGTAGCGGCCTGCGGCGGCAGCGGCAGCAGCAGCAGCAGCAGCAGCAGGGGGAGCTTGCGGGCGTAGATGCATCGGTACATCGCATCCTGCTGCTGGCATGCCGCCCAGA
Source organism: Scenedesmus sp. NREL 46B-D3 (assembly GCA_014080715.1). Classification (NCBI taxonomy): domain Eukaryota; kingdom Viridiplantae; phylum Chlorophyta; class Chlorophyceae; order Sphaeropleales; family Scenedesmaceae; genus Scenedesmus; species Scenedesmus sp. NREL 46B-D3. Next base: position 197,927 of record JACERP010000080.1, on the reverse strand, counting down.
GCAACGCAGATGGTGGCCGCATGGAGCGGCAGCAGCTGCAGCAGTCGCAGACGCCACTCCAGGACATCATGTCCATGATGTTAGCACGATCAGCCACGTCACAGACTGCCGCACGTGTGGCATTGTATGCAGCCAACACTCCTCATTGTGGCCGGTTGATGTACGATACCACCTCAAGTCGTGGCTGCGTCTCAACATGGGATATACCTGTTCCTGTTTCGCAACCAACGGCACACTGTTGCTGCTGCAGCAGACTCACCGTCAGCATGCCTGGTGCCGCTGCCCCTCCGGCCCACGCCCTCAGTCCCCTCCCCGGCCGCCTCGCCGCCGCCAGCAGCGCCCGGCACGGCGCCGCCCTCGCCACCAGCTCCAGCAGCAGGCCTGGCGGCGGCGCTGCTGCTGCTGCTGCTGCCGCCGCCGTCGCGGCCAGCCGCCAGGCCCTTTGAGATGGGCGCACAGCTCTTGCGCCAGAGGTCCACGTCCACGCCGCGCTCCGCCAGCCAGGGCTCATGGTGGCGCACAAAGTGCTTCCTGCAGGCGCAGTCGAACATGTTACGTGCACGTACATGCAAGCAGTCGGTGTCTGGTTGGACATGATGTGCAGCGCTTTGTCCAGGCGCCATGACACCGACCAGCAGTATAGGGTACATGCAATGCGGGAGCTGCAGGAATGAGGGCAGCGTGCAGGGGCGCGAGAGGTCGGTGGTGCAACAGACACAGCAGAGGCATGCTGTCACAACGTACAGGCGATGCCCTTTGAAAGCTGCGCATCGCATTCACACTAGGAGTACTCCTCGACAATGGTACAGCCCTTGGCGGACGCAGCCGTCCAAGCTTATGCACTCTAGCATTCGATGGCACCGCCGCCATCACTCCCGTAGCCCATGCGATCACATCAATGCGGCACGCCCCTTGCCGGTTCTCCCTGATCTGCACAGCTGCATTGACCTCATCAGCTGTCGATCAAGGCAGCACCATGTGCATGTGTGCCAGCTGGCCCTGCGAGGGGTCGCTGCCGCACCGCCCGCCCACCTGATGGCGTCGATGTGGTACGCCTCATACGGCACCACCGTGCCGGCGCACACCAGGCACGTGACGCGCTTGTGGTGCTCGATGCGGAAGTGCTGCGCGATGGCGCCGCCAAACAGCGCGTCGCAGCGGCCGCGCATGTCGGCCAGGCGCTGCTGGTGGCGCGGCTCGTCCTTGAAGCGGCCTGCGGGGCGGTCGCGCGAGCCAACACACGAACACACACGAGGCGAGGGGGGTGGGGGACGGTTGCATGCCGGCGAGGCCGGATGGGGGTGGGGGGACCGGTGTTGCATTCACCATTCTCACCACTCCACCATCTGCATACTTGTCTTCGTCTCAGCTTTGGTGCGCGAGCCAGCCAGGGACAGCTGCAGCCCCTCCAAGCTGCTCTCCACCACCAGCCAGCAGCCAGCAGCCAGCAGCCAGGTTTGGCTGGACCTGCTGCCGCCACCCGGCTCTGCTGCTGCTGCTGCTGCCAGGTCACCGCTGCTGCCCTGGGCAAGGATGCCGCAGCTTGCCTGGCCTGCAAGCTGCACAGCCAGCTGGTTGGTGTTCACCAGCAGCAGCTGCTGCTGCTGTGGAGCTGCAAGCATCCACGCCTGCTGCTGCTGCTGCTGCTGCTGTAAGTCCAGTGGTACACCTGATGCAGCATTGCGCAGTCCTGCAGGAGGCATGCCGCCGCCCCCACTGCTGCCGCTGCTGCTCTTGTTGTTGAAGCTGCTGAGGTTGAGCTGCTGCAGCTGGTCCAAGTGTGAGCAATGCCACAGGCTTCCCCACCACCTCCCTGCTGGGTTTTGGAATGAAGCCCAACGACGCTGCCAGAGCCAGGCAGGCTGTAGCTGACCTGCATTCCATCGTGGGCCTGACTTAGCAGGCTTGGTGGCTGCTGACTCAGCATGCCTGCTGTCAGGCCTGGCTCCATGCCGCCTGCTGCAGCCAGGAGCCCAGCAGCACCAGCATAGTGCTGCTGTTGCTGCTGCTGCTGCTGCTGGCTGCTGCTGCTGCTGGCTGGTGTTGCAGCTGCGGCAGAAGACCTGGCACAGCCACATCAGCTGTGCTTGGACCCGCTGATGCCGCCATGAAGGGGCTGACATGGCCGCCCACTGCAGCTGCTGCTGATGCTGCTGCACCTCAGACCCTCCAGCCCAGGCTGCGCCAATTGGTGCGTTGCTGCTGCTGCTGCTGCTGCTGCTGCTGCTGCCACTGAGAGCGTGGGCTGGTGTCACTGTCGCGCTTGGCTGCTTTTGAGCCTCGCGAGTCGCTGCCACCTGAACCCAGCACACCAACTTGCCGCAGCAGGGGCAGACCCTGCTGCTGCTCGCCTGGCACTGCTGCCGCTGCTGCTGCTGCTGCCGGTGCCGCCGCCAAGCCCTGCTGCAACAGCAGATGCTGCATGAGCATTTGCTGCTGCTGCTGCTGCTGCTGCTGCTGCTGCTGCTGCTGTGCTGCCTTGCTGTGCTGCTCAGGGGAGTCAGCTGCATGCCGTTTTGCTGGGCGGGCACCGCAGCACCACCCACAGCTGGCCCTTGCTGCTGCTGTGTGAAGCTGCTTGCGTTGTTCCATGCCTGCTGCTGCTGCTGCTGCTGCAGCAGCTGCTGCTGAACAGATATTGAGCCATTGTCAGTGGCAGCCAGCAGCAATGGTGGCAGTGCTGTTGCCTTTGCTGCTGCGGTGGCAGCAGCAGCATGGCCGGTTGTTGGATGCTGGTGCTGAGCTTCGTGACTGCTACTGCTGCTGCTGGCACCATCGGCAGAATCACCCCTGCCATTGGCAGCTGCTGCGACTGCTGCTGCTGATGCCGTCACTGCTGCTGCTGCTGCTACCACTGCAGCGCCAGTCCCTGCGTCAGAGGGTTCAGGGCTCGGACGTGCCAGGTCGCCGCTGATTTGGGCCCCGTGAAGGTTTAGGGTTGAGACAATGCGGGTCTCTGAGAGGTAATCACTGAGGGTCCAGGGTGGCGAGCTGGCAGTTGGGGTGAGGTGCAGGCGGCAGGCGGCTGCCGCTGCTTCAGGAGTCAGCATTGCGTGCTGCTCTCTGAAGTACTCAAACGCCTCCTTGAGTGCGGCATCTGACAGGATAGGCACAGGATTGCCGTAGCTGTGACAGGGCAGATTCAGCACCGTGAGAAAGGGGGAGACGGCGACGCAGTTGGCGCGGGTGGTTGCAGCAAAGCGGGAAGGCACTTGCTGCCTGCCAGTGTTGCGCCACTGCAGCGTAAAGTACCGTACTGCTGTTGCAACTGGTGCTGGGAATGCAAGGACTGCAAGCACGTGAATGCTGAGGTGTTCCAGCTGCGCACGTGTCTCCAGGTGCCAGGCTCACCAGGTGTACTCCAGCCTCCACCAAGTGTCCTGCCCCTGGCTGACGGTGATCAGGCGCTTCATGGTGGTTGCGAACTCAAGCAGGCTAGTTGCCTCGCCTTGTGCAGGCAGCGTGTAGGGGCCCAAGTGTACATACTGCCCGCCCCCAAAAACGCCTACAAGGTGCACCCGGCACGTCTTGCACCGTGACGTTGGCGAGGTGCCTGAGGACGGGGAGTGCCAAGGGCGGGTCGGCAGGCGGAAGTGAGGACGGCTAAACTACTGTGCAGAACGCTTAATAACTTGCAGGTAAAGCTCATTGCAAGATCTTGTTCAGGGTTGTGGCAGGCGTCTTGTTGGCACGCCAAGGAATGCTGCTGAGGAACTGCTACGGGAACCTTCGTGTACCAAGCAGCACAGTTATGTGTGACAGTCGCAATGCTGATATAAGCACACCCGTTTGGTCCCCATGGCGTAGCAGCTCAGATTGCCCGTCAGGCGCTGCCTCAGTCTGTTCCATGGCCTGCTTGCCCAGCTGGCTGATGAACTAGACAAGTAAAAGAACAACAGTGATAAGAAGCACGCAACGGAGTCTAGCACGCGACTTTCAGAGTGTTTGTGGTGGTGGGCGCAGTTGGGCTGCAATGAAGCGGTCCTTGGACTTAGTGTCACTGAGGTGTCCTCAATTACCCTTGTGGATGCGATGTGGAGTGCTCGAAAACTGTCACGCTTCACAGCGTCCCATCCCCCGAGGAACGCCTGCCCAGATTCTAACAACACAGCCAGCATCGGTTGCAGCAAGGATACAGCGATCTGAATCCCACCTTTTAAACGCAAAACTCACTCATTTTGCACCAACATCAGCGTTGCGTCAGACAACCAAATCTTGCCGCTCCACTTTCTGAAGGCTTCAACGGAACTGCCTAATGGTGTTCGCTGGATGACCATTCAAAGAAGTTCAACAAGTATTGCTGCTTGGCTTGCGTGCAATGACGAGTCAAAACCCGATCTCAACATCATAAGGTGATCACCAGTCCTGACTGCTGCTGCACAGAAGTTGATCAGCAGGATGGCAGCTCCTTGTCGACATTGAGCCAAGTACAGTAAGAAAGCTATTACAATGTGTATGGGTATGCACAGCGGAGCATGCATGCGGCTGGGTCCTTTGCTTTGCATGCAGTTCCGTGTCCATGAAACATCAGCCCAATGGCATTGTTGAACAGGCACAGCAACGACAGACAGCGTCACAGTCTTCAGTCACATGGCTGATTCAGCAACCAAGCAATGCTATTGATGGTGCACGAAGACACTGTTTGTTCTGTTTGTGACAGGCAACAGAGGTGGGCCCAAACTGATTCCTGTGCCATTAACAGCATACAGAGAGCGCAACAAGTAAGGTAGCATCTTGCCCTGCACGGTCACGTGCCAGCGCTGCGCCGCAAGCAAACAGCATAGCGACCCAGACAGATGTTGCCCCAGCTGTGCAACCGTGCAGCAACTCACAGCTGGCACACTGAACAGATGCTTGCAGCAACTCACAGCTGGCACACTGAACAGATGCGTGCAGCAACTCACAGCTGGCACACTGAACAGATGCGTGCAGCAAGTCAGTTCTGCACACTGAACAGATGTGTGCAGCAACTCATTTCTGCACACGGAACAGATGCGTGCTCACAGCTGGCACACTGAACAGATGCGCTGGCAAACACAGGCCATCAAACAAAGACAGACTGACACTGCATCCATGATCCGCGCTGCCAACATCACATCGTGGGCAGCGCACAAGTGTCTCTACTGTGCTGTCAGCAGCAAAAGCAGTGGCTAGCACAGCAGCCAAGCGTGCATGCCGGTGGGTTACGTGGAAGGCGCGCACTCCACATTTTGGAAGTTACATGGGTAACTTCGCCGGTTTGGGGAGCCAATGACAGGCTCATTGGGCTCCATTGCTTAGATGCAGTGCCAGGTCGATTCCACTGGCATGCGCCCGGGCGTCGCATGTCTTACGGTGCAGTGTGCGCGCCTCTCACATGCACCCGCCCCGTGCCCCTGCACACGTCGTACGACACGCATACGCCATCCAGGCCAACCACATAACGCCCCTGCGTGCTGCCGGCTTCACCGCCACCGGCTGCTGCTGCTGCTGCTGCTGCTGCATCTGCGGTGTTGAGACTCTGTCCGCCTCTTCTGTCAGCAGCTTCACTGCTGCTTGCTGCTGGGCCTTGTGCGTCTCCCAGCTCTGCGGGTGAGCTGCTGGCTTCAGCCACCTGCTGCTGCTGCTGCTGCTGCTGCTGTGTGCTTCTGGCATGCACTGGTAGCACATTCCTCCTCTGGTGCAGTGACCTGATGTCACGAGCAAGCACCTGCAGTAAGCCACAGCAACACAGCGGCAGACGTATGCACTCGCAAGCAGCACAAGGTGCACCGCACCAACACCCGAGGCAATGCCTGTTGCGTTTGTAACATGATGTCTTCAGCATCTTTTTGCTTTCCATGATCAGTTGTCACCAGATGATGAGGTGACAGGCAAGGTGCTGAGGAACTGCCACTTGCCGCAGGTCGACGCACCAGCTGCAGGAGCAGATACCAACATCCGCCTGCTCACCCATCCAACCAGCAAGCGCTTGCCTGTGCTCAGGAACCACCCCACCCTCGGCATTGGCATAGCTGACACATCTGCAGCAGAACACCCGCAAGCAGCTCACCTGCTCAACCAGCTGCAAGAAGTGCTGAGCTGTCGGGTAGAGTGAGCAGCGCCGCCCGGCCGCCCACGCTGCCGTCAGCTGCTGCAATGCCGCTGCATTGATGTCGACCCCTGACAGCGCCAGGGGCTCGTCATCGGCCTCAGCCTGCAGGCAAGTTGAGATGTGCACCGTTTGATGCGACTGGCTACAGCTACTGACTACAGTTCAATTTGAATACTTAGTCCGTCCGTAAACAGTTACAAGTCCCCGGAGCCAATGACAGCGCCAGGGGCTCGTCATCGGCCTCGGCCTGCAGGCAGGCAGCAACAGATGACTCGGGCACAACGACAACGTTGGTCAACCTGAAGTAGCAGCGCTGATGGCTCCTCATCAGCCACAACCTGCTGACAGGCAGCAGCAGCAGCAGCAGCAGCAAACAGACAGGAGGCTTTGCCTGTCGCGGTGGTGAGTGCCGAGCCAACGCCAGCTGCGGCCGGCGGCTCCCTGACAGCTTCCGGCAGCAGCAGCGCAACAGCATGACTGTAGATGCATGGCGCAGGAGGCTGATCTACAAACTGACAGTGCAAGCCTCTCAGCCTAGCCTAAAGATTCTATCAGGCACCACTCGCCATCGCTGCAATGCGCTGCCACAGCAGCACAACTGCTTATGTTGCGCCCTTACCGTGACCCAATCTGGCGCTGTTGCGGCGGGCAATGCGTCGCTGAAGGGCACGTATGGCTTCACATCCAGCACCGGCGAGCCGTCAACGATGTCAACGCCACCCAGCACCAGCACACCAGCTGCCGCGTCCACCTCTATGACCTGATTGGTGCCAGCAGCAGCAGCAGCAGCAGCAGCAGCAGCAGCAGCAGCAATGCAGGCAGCAGTGCAGGCAGCAGTGCAGGCAGCAGGACAACGGCAGAGTCACATGACGCTATCATAGGGGCGATCAGCCGGCAAGCGCAATGCACGACATGCAGTGCCTGGTACTTGACAGCTGCTGCTGAACTCCTCCCATACAATGCCCGTGGGTTTGCCGGGTGCCAATGTTGTGTTGGCTGCCGGCCCTCCTGTACTGTGCTGAGCCGTACTAGAAGGCCACAGTATGGCCACATGCTTGTGGGCTGCGGTTGCTGCCAGCACAAGCAAATGCTGTACTACCTAACAGCTTGTACTGGCGTATGTGCTGCCTGATTCAGACGCGGTGAACGCCATGCAGTGCTGTTGCTGTGTGGCTGCTGTCTGTGCTGTCTCCTCCGCATGCGCTCAGCACCTGCCTGCTGCCGCACAGCATGGCTCACCTGTGCTGTGCTGAGGCCTATGGGCACAGGCCTGTGAGGGGTGCGGGTGGCCAGCACACCCATCTTGCCGCCGTTCAGGCGGGGCACCTTAACGTGGCTCTTGATGCCTGTTGAGTGCAGCGCATGCTTGCTGCTGCTGCTGCTGCTGCTGCTGCTGCGGCCGGCACGTGCTGCTAGCAGCTTCGCTAGGTCTGGCGGTTGGGGTGTGGGTGGTAGCGCAGGAAGCAAAGGCAGAAGAGGGGCAGCAGCAACAAGTATCAGGCAGCAAAGCGTGACCAAGCTGCTGAAGCAATTGCAGCAGGAATTGCCGCGCAAATGCAAGCAACGATTTAGCTCTCGTAGCACTGCCGCAGCACGTGAAAGTGACGTTGCAGTGGCATGATGCTTCTTTCAACACGCTGCACGCGCATACCTGTGTTTTCGTGGAACACGTACAGCACCCAGCAGTGTGAGAACTGCTGCAGCCCCTCCAGGCAGGCCGGCGGCGTGCCGGGTGCCAGGCGCAGCACGGCACGAGCGGCAGGCACCAGGTGCGGCTGACGGGGCGCGCCAGTCCTGCACACAGCCCGGCAGCAGCAATGCTCATCAACGACCGAGCGGCACCATGATGCGGGGGCCTCGAGCGCCGCACAGCACGCCTGACAGGCGCCATTGGCGGCGTGAGTTGCAGTGAAGGCCGGCTGGTTGCAACTGCTGTTTTAGTGAATGCATGTACGCTGGCGAAAGCAGGGCGCAAGGTGGGACAGTCGCAGTGCAGCACACGAGGCGAGGCGGCAGCTGTCATCAGCAGGGCAAGCCGATGCTGTTGCCGTCTCCCGCCAGGGATGCACAGTCCTTTGTAGGCGCGGCATGAGCTGCTTGTGCAGTGCTGTTGGAAGTTACCGCAGCGACCAGAGCTGCTGTGCCACAGGTAAGACAGCAGCGCATATCACACTGAGGTAAGGAGTCCTTTGCAGCGCGCCAGTGCTGTGCTGCTGCTGCTGCTGAGCATTCACACACGCCAGCCAAGCACTGAGCACCAGCACTTAATGGCATTGCATACGCCGCATGCTGTAGCCCCAACAGCATGCAGCGTGCAGGTCACACCCCAGGCAGTTGTAAAGCTTGTTGCTTGACCGGTTGCACTCGATATCACCAGTAAAGCGATCGCCAGTCATCAGTTTGCTCGAATGATTCAGAGGGGGCGCCGACTTCTGCAACTTAATCTGAACCAGGCAGAACATGTCCCGCTATTCATAATCCAAAATGATTTAAGGCTTATGTTAGCCTTGTCCTGTATCAAGGTCTATCTTTCAATCATACATACCATGTGTCTTGCACACATGTGACATACATGCTTCCTGTACATTGCGTAACTGTTGATACAATCTGTAGACATTGTATTGTTTGGTGCTGTGGTATGTCATGTGCTGGCAGGGCTTCTAAAGCTGTGTATGGAGAGCATGCGGCAAGAAAACTGCAGCACCTGCAGACGCCTTCAGAAGTGATGACTTTAAACAAGTCGGCAGGTTGCGTTTCCTTGTATGCACTTGTGGCGACACAGTACCATAAAAGGCAAAAAAAACATTTCAGGAACAGCTGGTCGTGAAAACAAATGAAACGCCACCAACAAACACCTTTTGGGGTGAGTAGAATGTCAACCTGCCGTGGGCTGAAGGCGCCCACCTGCTCGTGAAGCAGGACCGCAGGGTGCCTATGGCTGTGAAAGGAAACACAACAAGCTCTGGCGGCTTGACTGCTGCTGCTGCTGCAGCTGCCGCCCCATTGCCGCTGCTAGTACCTGCTGCAGCACAACCTGCTGCTGCTGCTGCTTGTTGGCCCTGCTGCAGCTGCCTGTGCCTGCTGCTGCTGCCAGCTGCAGATGCAGGTGCTTCAGCTGCTGCTCTGCTTTTATGCGGCCTGCCCTATCAGCCGCACGCTTCTGCTGCTCTCTGGCTAGGCTGCTCTGCAACAACAGCATCAGAAGGAGAGTGTGCTTTGGCTGATCACATATGCCTGGGCAATTCCCGTGCAGCTGTTCAGACAGATACCACAGATCCAGATGACTCTGTCTCACTGCGTACGGCTGACACCCTTGAAGCACACAGTAGTGCACCACCTATTATGAGCCCTGACAGCGAGCTGTTGTGTCATGCTTGACAACAGTGGTGCAGCAGGGCACCAGGAGCAGCAGCAGCAATACAGCAGCAGCACCACCAGCAACACACCTGCAGCTGCAGTATCTCCTGGGCCGCCCTTCGTGCGTAGTAGTACCGTGTGGCTGCTAAAGCTAGGGCTGCAGTCACGCCAGCAGCTACAACAATGTCTCGGTAGCCGTTTGCTACTGTCATGGCGGTCGGGCTTAGAGCCAACCAAATAATCCTCAAACCAGCTGTCAAGAACTAGACCAATTATCTCAGGTGACAGCCCCGCTGCCGGAACTGTATCGCAGGCGGATGATCGAAACCCTCATGTGTCTCCATGCCAACTTGTCGCCAGCTGCCCTTGCGATGGCCGTCTGAGCAGTTGAGGGGTCCTGGGTCTTGTCACGATTGGCATAATCAAAGGCTTAGGTGACTGCTGCACGCCTGAAGCCCTTCTCTCAAGTGGTTTGTGAACAGGAATCAGACAGGGCATAGTTCAATGAAAAGGGTCGCAAGAAGACATGTCAAGAAGCAGAAAGAGGACATGTGTTGCACAACACAATGCAGCAATTGCGGCACTCACATGTTGAAGCAGGGCATGGTGCAGCACCACTGATATACCACATCCATGGGCACAAGGTACAACGCATGCCACTGCAACCATCGCTGCAATACAGTTGCTACACCAGGCTCAGCCGTGGCTTGCCCGAGCTTGGGTGCTTGAGCAGCGCACTCGACCAGGCAGTGCAAATTCCCTCTGCAAAAGCTTGCTGTTGTTGGACAACACACAGAGTTTAAGGCTGTTGACACGACACCCTTGGCAGCCACGATACACATTATGCAGCACAACTATCCACAGATCCTGCAAAGTAGGTGCACCGTCTGCTGCAGAAGTGGAAGCCTAGGTCATCTTCTGTGCAGTCCTTGAAGGTTCAAGGCAAGCATCACATCGCTGAACAGCCCATCCATCTTATCTGTGACACTGAAGTTCTGCTGCCACCAACACAGCGCACACCTCCACCACCGCACCCTCACAGCATGCCTGAGTGTGACAACAGTCTGACGTCCCGCGCCGGACTGTGCCTGCTGACATGTTTTGGCATTGGTAGCAGCTCTACTAGGGGCCATCATCTGCAGCGGCCTGCTATATTGTTTCTGGCAACCCACCCTGCCAAACTCAACCTGGTACTCTTGAATAGACATCAAATGCTCTGCCTTGCGGTCAAAATACAACTCTGCCAAGCACGGCTTCATTCCTCTATGTTCCATGATGGACGTTAACGTGCTTGGATGCATAGTACTACTTGACTAGTCAAGCCCAACTTTGTGCAGACCAACACTGCCTCAGGTGCAGCACAACTGCCATACTTACACAGAGCGATGCAATGTGAGAACATACATGCAGTGCACCAGCTACCACAGGGAACAGCAGTGCCAAGGCTGCATGGTGAAGCATGCAGCAACTTCAAGCTGCAGCAAGTTGCCACAATGTGCCCAGAACATACATGCAGTGCACCAGCTACCACAGGGAACAGCAGTGCCAAGGCTGCATGGTGAAGCATGCAGCAAGCAACTTCAAGCTGCAGCAAGTTGCCGCGCCGTAAAACATGCAGACCGCCAGCGTTCAATGCGCATGCGCTGAAAGGCCTTGCTGCAGCACCATTGCAACGCCGCGCGCATGTCGCAACAAGCACCAGTAACCGACACGCTGCTCATAAAGGGCATAGCCAGGGAACAGCCACCGCCATGCTGCAACACATGAACAATTTGGGCCGCGTGCTTTTGGAGTTGCTCAAATGCGATGCGAATAACCACAACATACTACTGGCTCCAGCTGGCGAAGCTACAATGCATTATGCTGCTGTGCTTGCTGCAGCACCACATTTGCATTGCATGTCAAGGTACGAGCAGCATCAGCCACCTCATGCAGCAGTCACCAAGCTCACATGGAACACAATGTACAGCCTCTACAGATGCAGCATGCTGCGCCTGCAATCAGCTGCCACCAAATGCCATGGCTGCAAGCCTCCAGCCACCGTCGAGGGATGCAGCACATCTACCACTACTGCACAATGCTGCACTCTCTGTACAGCGTCAAAGTGAGCTGCAGCACGAACCTCGCAGCACCTACCCAAATGCAGCAGTGCTGAAGCAAGTCAAAGTAGCATCCTGCATGGTCATCAACATGTTGCTGGCATCCTTCGTAGGCATCAAGTTCTGGCCGCCACTGGCACAAGTAGCGGCATGCAGATGTTGCCAGTGCCACATGCCGGGAATCAAACCCACAGCCACATCGCACACAAGCAGCCAGCGTCGATCGCGACAGCCAGCACAGACAGTTCACAGACCATGCATTCGCATCATCCTGCACTACCATCAAACAAAGCATGAGCATGTGCATGCCATCTGAGATGGCGAACGGCCTTCGTATAAATACACCTCTCAAAAGCAGCCATAGTGGTCCGGCGGCATAGCGTAGCATAGTAGAACGCAGCAATGCATAGCATGATTGCAATGCGGCGCAGCACTTTGGTTGCAGCAGGCCCAATCCTGGTGGCATGCACAAGGCGACAGAGCGCCACCTAGCAATAGCCTTGCTGCATAAATCGGCAGCCATTCACTCAATATCGTCTGGGGTGAGGCAGTACAGGTTGCCCAACTACTGTGTGTGCAGCACAGCCATCATGGGGTGTACTGCTACCAAGACCGCATGTTGGCTGCATGCCGCCAGCCAACTCTGGCAACAGTACACCTTCCGTCATCCGTTTTGCACAAAAGCACAAAAGGGCGGTGAGCTGCTTCTGCCACTGATGTATGGTGGTGCAGCGCAAGCGTATGTTCCAATATGCAAACAATGCAGAGTCACACAAACCATCTTGAAGCAGCCACGTGCTGCAGTGGTACCTCGACTGCAACAGTTGCAGGTGCTGCTGCTGCTGCTGCTGCCCAGGCAGCGACCCTTCAGCTATTTTGCACAGACAAGTGAACCAGCAACAACAACTGGCAAACCAGCACTCTGATCCAGATGAAATGCTGGACTCTCATTTCTGCTAACACCCTGTAACTGCTTGATGCAGCAACCACCAAGAAGACTGACATCAATTGGAGAGAACACTGAATTGAGTTTGCCAATGCCAACAACGTTTGCGACCGTCAAAAGGCAGCTGCAGCTGCATATCCCAACGTGGCAATAACCCAACCCACAACGCGCCCGCATCTTTGCTACCGATACCCTGGAACAACTGGGTTGTGCTGGGCAAGAAAGTTTGCACCAAAGCAAGTGAATGCACTGCTGTGGTGGTGCTGCACGCCCCCTCTATCTGGCACGCTGCTTCGATCAAGCACATGCCCCTGCCCCATAGCCCGTGCCCACATAAACCAAACACCACACCCCCCCAACAGCACCCGTCGTCAGGCCCACCAACCCCAGTCGCCTGTGGCGTCCGCCACTGCACACACAACGCCTGCCGCTGCTCTGCCGCTTGGTGCCAAAGGCAACAGCAGCGCCGCAGCATAGCCATGCGGAGCACTGACCAGCGCCAGCCACCGCACATGCGCCTGCCGCTCACTCGCAGTTGCCGCCGCCGTTCAGGTTTGCGCCTCCCAGGCGCAGGCCCACGAGCTTCAGCAGCGTGTCGAACATCTCGGCCATGAAGCCCACGTACATGCAGAGCACGTACAGGTCCAGCACCTCCATGCCGGGCGCCATGCTCTTGCTGGCCATGTAGATGTGCGTCATGCTGACGTTGGGGTCGCGGAACTTGTCCCCCTCCACGCCCGCGCCATACCTGTTGGGAGGCGGTGCAGGCAGACGCGTGTTGCACGCGGCACAAGCGGCAGCGGCATGCTTCGTTACCAGAGTGCGGCGACGGTAGCGCGGGCATGTGGCAAACAAAGGTCGCATGTCCACTGCATAAGAAGCATGCAACCATGCCTGAGCCTCATGCTTCGCCGTTGGCACGAGATGAGTAAGTAGCTGCAGGGTGTTCCACTCTTCATTTCTTGCAGACCGCCAGATCAGGGCATGCAAAGTCACCAAAACCTTCTTGACATGTGTTGTAGAGGGAGCATGCAGGATCACCAACACACTGCACACACACCCGCAAAAAGCTGCCTGGTACTCGCATGCAGGCGGCCTCCCCGCGTGTCCTGGAGCCTGTCCTGGCCCGGCCATGGCACGCCGCGCCGCGCACCTGATCTTGCTGAACGCGAGGTTCTGGAACGCGTACAGGTTGTTGGCGCAGTGGTAGAAGTACAGGTTGGTCCAGCGAATCCAGTACACGAGCCTGCGGAAGCGGTCGTCGCGGACGTTGAAGAAGGGCGCAAAGCCAAACGCCAGCTCGCGGCGGCCCTCCGCGCGCAGCTTGCTGATGATGTCCTCGTACAGCAGCTTGAGCGTGCCTGGCGGATCAGGGAGGGCGAGCAACGGCAGAGACGCGAGTGCGTGAGTGGGAAGAGGCGGCGCAACGAGCGCAGTGGTGAGGCAGCAGTGCCACGCTAGTCCTCGCCTAGCAGCATGTGACGAGGCTGAGACGCCTGAGCAAGGACAACCCAGCAGCACTGTTGAGTGCAACAGCAGTGCACAGTTGCTGCTGTGCGTTGCTTGCGGCGTGCGTTAACGGGGTACGCCAACACGCGGCAGGGTGTAGGGCGTGCTGGCAGCACCGGCACTGACTGCGCGGCCGCCGCCGCTTGGCTTGGCACCCACCCTGGTGCGCGGTGCGCTTCATGCGGCAGATGGACGACACGTAGCCGACTTCCTCGTTGCCCTCCCAGAGCGGGTCCAGCAGCACAAACCCTACCAGCTCAGGCCTGCACGGCACAGCAGGCTCCTCCGCCTCCTCCGGCACGCTCGCTGCGGCTGCCGCTGCTCCGGGGACTGCAAACGGAGAATCGCTCGTCTCATTTGCCGCTGCTGCTGCCGCCAGGTCAGCTGTGGGGCTGCCGTCACTGCCGAGGCTCCCCGGCGAACCCGTCCCTGCTGCTGTCGGGCTGCTGAGCTGGCCTGATGCGAGGCCTGTCAGGCTGGCCAGGCCTGACAGCTGGCTGGTGATGCTGCTGGCGCTGGTGAGCACGCTGCTGCTGAGCGAGAGGCCGCCGGAGGCGGACGCCTTGAGGCTCCTGCTGGACTTGTTGCGGGGCGGCTTCGGGGGCTTCACGTTGGCAGGCAGGCCCTGCACGGCACCACACACGACAGCGCGGGAGTGGCAGCAGCGTAGGATGGCGGCTTGGTGTGATGCAAAAAGGTGGTACAAGGTGGCAGACCAAAACCAACCAAAAGGTCGTCACTACACATTGGGTGATCAAGGCTGCCGCCGGTTGCAACTGCTGCTGCCTTGCTTAGGCTGCCCGATCGTCACACCACCTGCATTGAGGTCCGCTACGTTGGGTTGTCTGTGCTGCGCAGCACCTCAACATATCCTGGACTGCCTCCGTCATTTGCTACCGTGACATGACAATGTGACATAACATAACACCACATCACTCCACCTGCAGCACCGGGTCCACCACTGCCGGGGGCGCGTGGGCCGGGTGGTACGCCTCTGCGACGAAGACACGCACACCATGCTCCAGCTGCATGTTGTCATAGTCCACGTGGCGCACGAAAACGCGCAGCACACGCTCCGCCACAGCCTTCTTCTGCAGCCAGTCCTCTGCACAGCAGCAGCAGCAGCAGCAGCAGCAGGCACAGCTTAATGCTGCTTCGACTCCCCATCTCAATGCACAAAGCAGCTGTTGCCGCACAGTCACACCCTAGGCTCGTCCACCTCCACCGCGGCAGGCTGGGAGCACAACCCAGCCAACCTGATGCAGTCTGGTACACTGGACTGAAATGCACTCAGGGCAGGGTGCCTAAGCCCAGGCACCCACCTGCCACGCCAAACTGCGGCTCTCTGCGCAAGCGCTGCGGACCGATTGACCAAACAGCACACCATGCACCCTGCCAACCCCTTCAACCGGGCTGCGGCGCCGCTGCGCACCTGACACCTCGTACTGCAGCTTGCGGCGCATCTCCGCGTCAAACTCGTGTGGCTGCAGCTCCCTGATGCGCACGCCAGACTCTCGCGCGGCCCGCGCGGCGGCACGCACCGTGCGCGTCTTGCCGCTGTACGTCCACTGCTGCACCTGCAGCGGTCAGGGCAGAGATGTGACGAACTGTCACACCACCAGAGTGTGACGACAGGTACGCAGCTGCGCAGCAGTGGTGGCTGAAGGAGCAGATGTTGTGCAAGGAACTGCTGGACTTGCAGGAAGTCGGAGCGGGTTGGGCAGTGTGCAATAAATGCTGGTTGGGCCCCACGTTGTTATGGTTGCTGGACTGCTGCTTCTGGTGGAGCGCAGGTTCAGCCGAGTTGAATGCTGCCAAACAGATTGCCGCTGCAGTACGATACAGCAGTAGCCAGGCCGCTGTGCGCGAAAGGAGCTGCTGCACTACCTGGCGCATCTGCTGGCAGCTGCCATACCTGCAGGGTCGTCTCCGCACCGACATCGTTGATGTAGTAGCCCATGTCGTGCAGCACCTGCACAGTGACAGGCAGCAGCAGACATGTACTTTCAGCTCAACAGGGTTGACCGAGGCTGTGATGTGCATTGCTTCAAACACCTCACTTGCTGCATTCCAGCAGCGCGTAGGGATGCAGGCACGTTGCCAATCCGCAAGCTGCAGCTGGCACTGCGCTGCTAAGAACTGCTGCCTGCACAGCCTTCGCTCTGTCCGGAGGCGCAGCTGCTGTTGTAAGGCCAGAGCTGCTGCCACCGCTGCCGAGTGACTGTCCTGTTGGGTGGCAGTACCTGAGCATACTCTGCGCTGGCATGGTAGAAGTAGGTGTTGGGGAACTCCTTGATGAACATCTGGGTGATGGTGCGCCAGTTGCTGCGGTGAGTCAGCGGGTCCCCGATCACCGTCACCACGACGCGCTTGTAGATGTCGGCGACCACATACGGCAAGCTGCCCATCCCCGGCACGAAAAAGTGTATGAACTCTGGGTTGAACAGCTGGCTGTTGGCGATGGCGTTTCTGCCGTACAGCTTCATGTAGGGGCCCACCAGCTCCCAGGCTTGCGAGTTGTGACCTGTCACAGGGTTCGGGGTTAGAACAGGGTTATTACTGTTGTGACTTTGTCATCAACTGGGTCTGCCTATGAACATATGAGCTTGAGTACGGAGTACAGTGGTCACATGAGTGTGTGTGGTCAGGCACAGCTGCAGCAAGAGGCTGCAGCGAGAGACTGAAGTCAACTTGATTAGACGCAAGCAAAGGCATGTGGGCGCTGATGTGTGGTGGTGGGTGTAGGGTGAGGGCATCCAGCAGTCGCTGCATGTTCCTGGCTTGAAAGCAGGAGGGTGAGGTATGCTTGCACAACATATGCCTGCTGCTGCAGCTGCGTGTCCTGGCTGCACTGCCACAGGCTACTTGCACGCAGCCCTATCCTGGAACATAACATAATGTTGCTGAAGCCGCGCGATGTTGGTTGTAGAAGTCGATGCAAAGGCAGGGGCTTGCACTCAATGCGCGTGGCGTGTGGCTTGCCCAGGGCAGGGGCTTATGCTTGCATACTGCTGTACCTTGCTGAGTGGTGCAGCGCGGGCGACGCAGTGATGAACGGCAGCACATGCTCTACAGGGGATGATGCATTTATGGCGGTGGCATGACTTGCCAGGCTGCTGTACAACGGTGTCCACCATGCAACAGCCTATTGCCTCATGGGCACATTGCTGTGGCTGCGGAAACCTCGGCAGCACATCGCCCACTCTGCCGCACCTTTGACCGCGTCATTGTACACCATGATAGGCTTGACTGACTCTGCTGACGTAGCAACAGCACGTATCATGATGGGGCCCTTCTCCTGCTTGCCTTGTGCTTGCTTGCCTGGCGCTGCAAGTGCTGCTGCTATTGCCGGTGCTGCTGCTGAAGCTGCTGCTGCAGCAGCTGGCGAGCTGGGCCTGCATCGCTGTAGCGCTGCTGGCTTAACAAAGAGGCGATGCACTGTTGCGATGGCCCACAGTGTTCGCAGTATGACGAAAAACATGCAGCCAACGAATACCTGCGTGGCAGCAGAACAGCGCACGTCGCTCGTTCTCAGCCGTCTATTCCGTCAAAAGTCTTTACATTGTCTAAGGGTGGCTGTACCCAGCCTCAAGCCTGCGTACGCACCTGGAGTGCCTTCCAGCCAAACGCCACGCCCGCCCGCTGCACCGCCTGCATAATTTGCCTGCCAGCTGACGGCTTGGGTGGAATGCATGTTGGTACTACAGAAGCCCCCATGGCGCGTGTGTCTGCTGGTGCTGGTTGCTCCTGCTCCTTAGCCTCTCTGCACACAGCCGCGGAGCGACCGTCGCAATTATGCTGCTGCTCAAAGTGTTGAAACTATTAAATTCAATATTTAGCCGTTGATCGCTGCTATGTCGCTGGCTTGACACTAGTCATCGGCAACTAAACGAACGGGTCTCAAGTGTCAATGTGAATCAAATGGGCCTTAAGCGTTGAACGCGAACGTTGTGACTGCCGAGCAGTTTCAGCTCTGCGTCGTGAGCACGTGGTGTGTGTGCTGCGCACATCTACGTCTTTATGTCAGCTGGCTCGGCTGAAGGACACCCCCCGGCGCGAACCTCTCATCACCAGTGGCCGTTGATATTAGCTTAGACGGATTTACAATGAAGCTAATTATGCAAGAGCCCGCGGAATGGCACCTGCTCGTTCCTTCGGCATGCCAGACCGTTCACCTCTCAACTCCTGCCAGCTGGCCCGTTGGGGAACTTTGTACCCCGAACACATGCAACTCCAGCAAGTAAAGTATATTGCTTCTCCATAATGCCAAAAGAGCAACATACAACAGTCTACAGCGCACTGAGCAAGTGCAGCAGGACATGGCTGGTGACTGCACACAGTGATCACTGAGTCGACTGTAATGCAACGATCCAGAAGTGGCACATTTGTTGCTTCCCAGTGATAGTGTCACTAGTAGTACATCTGAAGTTACCAACTCTCTGAGTTCTGAGCGCTCTGAGCTTGTTGAGGTTGCGGATCCTTTCGGTTGATAGTCTCCTTCTGTTTTTTGTGGACCCCATGAGCCTTGTACAAGGCTGGCCTTGTACAAGGCCACAGCTGTTTGGTCTTTATGATTCATCAGTTGCAGCATGCAGTTTGGGTCACTAGGGGCCCTTAGTGCTCCGATGCAGCCGGCCAAAACGCTCACGCAGGTCACGATGCCAATGGCATTCAAACATAATATGCTTCTCATCCTTGAAATGCCTGCCTGCACACCGTGGCATTATCAACATCCCATGCAGCACCAGCAACGGCTTGCGCATGATTGCTACAGTGGCAGAAGCCCGTCAAACGACAGCGCTTCCTAACGTGATCTGTTGTGCCTACAACTGCTGCTGCTTCAGCACACCCGTCCCTTGCTGTGCACCAAAGCTGTCAGCGACTAGCCGCAGCTGCCACTGGCGACAGCTGCTGCTGGCGCTGTCTCCTGCAACTATGCAACTGTTGAGCTGGCTTTGCTTTCACAGCCCAAGGTGCTTGAGCCGGCGCTGCTGCCGTTGCCACCAGCTGAGTGGGTTTGTGTAGTTTGTACCACCCTTGTGAGGGGTAGTCTGCAGAGCTTGGCTGCCAGTGAGCAGGCCGAACACTCTTTATATTTATAAACTCTTTGTAAACTCTGCTAGCAGCAGCACATGAACAAGCAGGAGCAGGAGAGAAGGCAGTCGGCTCAGCCAGTGGTGCCACACCTGCTGTGAACCTGGCTCCATCGTGCTAGGTGCAGCAGCAGTCTGCTAAACTGGTGCAACTGATGTCCAGCCTGCCTATGTGGCCGGTGCAGCTGTTCATATATTTCCGCACTTTATAAGCTGTAAATGTGCTCGGTGCCAAGCATGCTGTCAACAACTCTAGTGCCTGATGCCCAGCATGCTGTCAGCAACTCCGATGCCTGACGAGCAGCCATACCCAAGCAACAATCGCGGCAGAAACGACCACATTTTGCAAGGCACTAACGCAGCCGAGTGTCTGCTGTGATCTTCTAGGCTAAACTCACTGATTGGCAGCGCGGCATGTTGCTGTTGCTGCTGCATATGTACAGCAAATCCTCATCGTCTGCATGCATGCTTATGCCGGCTGCGCCTGCTGCTGCGCCACCCCACTGCTGCTGCCTGCGGTGCCAGCCGTCACACGGCCTCGGGTGGCGCACCTGCAGGAGGGGCAGCACGTCACATGCAGCAGATCATCAACTGCAGTCAGCATGTTGCCCAGCTGCACTCCCACCCAGCAAAACCCGTGCAGGACGGCTGCCAGACACCAGTCAGTGCGTGACATACCTACTGCGCGAGTGCAGGCTGTCTGGGGGGCGAAATGCACACGTGCCAGCAGTAGAGATTGGGTGCTAATGCTGAACAGGCACAGCTGCTGCTGCTGGTGCTGCTTCGGCTAGCCTGCCTGCTGAAGGCCCTGCTGTGTGCCACACTGCTACCTGCCGTCACTAGTGCCTGCTGAGCTGCTGGTGATGCTGCAGAAGATGCTGCTGCTGTGATGCTAGCTTGGGTTCAGCGCAGGGTTAAGCCCGGGTGCCCTGAGCTGCTGCTGGTGCTGTGCCCCTTTAATGTTTCTGCTGCTGCAGCTGCTGCATCACCAGGGCACAGCACGGACGCCAGTGCAGCAGCCTCCACCAGCGCGTGCTGGTGCCATGCGCATGCAGCATGCTTCAGCCAGCACGCAGTCCACAGCTCGGCACACCCGCTGACAAACGACAGTGTCTGCTGCATGCAGCACTGCTCACTGGTTGCAGGCTTGCAGGCACTGCTGAGGCTGGTGGGCCAGCAGTGAGATGAGGCAGTTGAACACAATGGCAAGCAGCAGTGCTTGGTTGCTGTTGGTGCTGCAGGCAGAAGACTGCAGCACACCAAGGAACTGCTGCGTTGGCAGCAGCGCATGCACAAGTGCCAATGGCGGATACATCGTGTAATTGCATGTCCGCTGCCCAGTAGCAGGTGCGCACTGCTTGCAAACAATGCAAACAAGACCAGCCGTGAGTACGCATTTGTGCGTCTTCCCACCTGGCACAGGTACCAAGCATAATCAGCAGCTCCTTATGCTCGGCCGCCGCTGCAATCTGCATCCAAGTGCTGGTGTGGACGCATGTTGGTGTGCTGCTTGCGCATGGCATGCTGCGCTGACGCTACGCTCGCCCCCCCCCTGCACGAATGACCACCCCCAGGCTGGCGCTGGCAGCACACACCAAGCGCCAGCAGCGCACAGCAACCACCTGGGAGGCAGCAGCAGCAGCAGGGTGCGGCAGGCAGGGCGCAGTGAGCAGTTAGTGAAGGTCCATGTGGCGGAATGCTGCACACTGTTGCACTGCCTTCCATCTACCCAGGGCCGCAAAGTGTGCATTGTTTGCTCAGTGTGGGCTGTATTGCTGTGGCTGCGGCTTGCATGCGCGGCAGCTGTGCACACATTTCAAGCTTCACCGAAATACCAAATTACCGAATTATCAAAGTAGGGCCACTGGCCCACTCGCAAAGGAGCCAAACAAGGCTCATGGGGTCCACAAAACTCAAAAGAAGACCATCAACCGAAAGAAGCCACAACCTCAACAAGCTCAGAGAGCTCAGAACTCAGAAAGGAGCCAAACAAGACTCATGGGGTCCAAAATGTCTCTCCACAACCAAAGGGGGGAAAGGAAGGCAGAGCATGCACACACAAGCAGCCAACATATTGTATAGCCTAGCGGTAAATCCATGCGAAAGGGCACGATATCTGGTAGCAGCATAGGTGGCACGGTGAATCACGCAACAAACCAGGATGGGGGCTGTGGCCCTCCTCTGTGGGGGCAGCATACTCCTCAAACAACAGCACAACCGAGAAACAAATATGGATGTCAGCATGGCTCAGGTGGCATCAAAATGCAACATTATGCGCATATTCCAAAAGGTCCATAGGCAACCTTGTCTCAAGTGGCAAACTGGTGAAAGCTCAAAGAACTCAAAGCGCTGACAAACGCAGCACTACAAGCACAAAGGCAAGATGATTGCTGTGACAACGATGCTATGACATCACATAAATGTAACATTCGCCAGGGCAGCAACAAGCGTCGGCGCACAACTGCAGACAAACTATATGCCTTGATACACATACATGTGCTCAGATCAACCCCAATCCAGGCATGCTGCGTAGGTGCACCCATGCAGCTGTACCTGCCCAACAGAACGGCTGCACATGCAGTGTTCAGCAGTCGATCATCACAATCCAGGTCTGCAACCCAAAAAAGCAGCATGAAAAAGGAATGGCGACCCCGCTGCCAGCAGCGTGCATGCGGGTGCAACATGACTTAGCCATATCAAATCACACGACAATCTTCAAAGAAAGTGCACTGTAGCACTTTTGAAGCCATTGCTTGCCTCGCCGTTGCCCTTGCTGCTGCCGCTGCTACTGTTGCTCCCACTGCTGCTGCTGCCGCTGCTAACAGTGCAGCAGGGTGACCCTGCTGCAACTTGCATCAACCAAAAAGTGGTCTAAAATCCGCTGAAGTCCGGCAAGGGGCTAGCAGGGCAAGCCTGCTGCCATCTCCAATAAGGCACATGCTTCAAGCGCACGAATCGCTGGGCTAGTGCCCGAGGCAGGTTCGGTTCTGTACTGCTGAATTGTACTGTAGTGTATTTAAAGACGTAGGCAGCAGGTTCCTGCATGCACATCGCCACGTCACCATGCTGAACCCACGCATGTTGATACTGTTTCAGAATGTCTGCTGACCAAAACTTGACACGTATCTGCAGCACAAGTCAAATACAGAGCAGAGCAACACAGGCTGCCAACAAGCTGGCGTTAGGGAGCAAATTGCCAGGCATGCCCACAACATTCCCACACCCCAGCGCTGCTGCTGCTGAAGAGCTGTGAACAAGCATTACTCTTTACCAACAAGCCCTCCCCCCTGTGTTTGTGCAATGGAGCACCGGTGCCGGCGGTGATGGTACACGCACACATGGCATTTGCAGGAGAGACAATGCGAGCATCGCACACAGCAGGTTTACAGGCAGGAGCGGGTAAGGGTATTAGCTAAGCTAGGTTCCTAGGTAAATGCATTTGCATGGCCACAACGTTGGATACCCGTCGTGTAACATCCGAACTGTGGATGGTGTGCCAGACACTGCCGCTGCTTTTGAAATCGGTTTGCGGTACAGGTGCGTATGAAGATGATGCTTTGATGCTGGCCAGCTTGCCTGCATGGCAGCACACTCGGAGCACCAGGAGAGCTTGAGCGGGCCGCTCCTGGTCAAGCATTGCTTTGAAGGTATGTCGTTTTGCATTCACCTGGAGCCCAGGAGCTGTTAAATCCGTTCTTTTACATTTTACAGATACGTCAACTTGTCCTATACATCTGTCAAATTACAGGCCGTTTGATCGAACCACATGTGGCAGCCCTCAGGGCTGCAGTGCAACTGCTGCTGCTGCTCAACACCACAATGCTCGTGCACATCACCTGGGTGTTGCTGTGATGAAGACACAGCCAGATGCGCATCTACCTTCACCCATGCTCACCCATGATTGTTTAACAAGTGGCCTTCAGCTGATGCCGCATAGTGCTGCAGCTGCAAGCCAACACTTCTGCATGGCCACGCTACAGCTAGCAGGTACTGCGGAGCAACCCTTTCCAGAGCAACCTGTCGTGCCACACGTAAAGTCGGTGACAAAAGTAACCGCAAAAGTGTTTTTTCCGCCACGAGCTCAGCATAGCTCAAATGAACTCGGTGTCACATATCAGTACTACACATCATCAGCCAACCTCTGCTAGCTGTCCCAATGGTACAGTGGTAGCGTGCTGGCGTGTGATCCCAGCGGTCGCACGTTCAATTCCTGCTGCTTTCATACAGTAAATATCACGCGCGCGCCTTAGCCTTCAGCCGCAGCCGCAGCCGCAGCCGCAGCCTTAGCCTTAGCCTTAGCCTTCAGCCGCAGCCGCAGCCGCAGCCGCAGCCGCAGCAGCAGCAGCAGCAGCAGCAGCAGCAGTGAACAAAGAGCCCTTCTTTTTGGCTGCCCAGGCCTGCCACCACTTTGAGTTGCAAGCCCCTGCTGTGTGTGTGGTGCTGCTTGTTGTGTTTGGCTGTGTTTTTGCTGTGCTGCTGCACCTGCTGTCTGCAGTGCTGTCATGTTTGGGCTGGCAGTTGCTGCATCAGGCTGCTGCAGGCCCAGCAATGCATGCTTGACAAAAGTACATCATCTGTGGGTCACAGCATTAGGCTGGTTGGAGTTGTTGGCATGCTTCCTGCTGGTGTGACTGTTGTGTGCATCATGCATGCCAAATCAGGCAATTTGAGGCCATGTGCAGGCTGCTGGTGTTGGCATGTTCAGGGGGGTGCTGGGGGTGGTTGGGGGGAGTGGCTTTCCCTGACCTGCAAGGATCATGTAGCACACATGCATACTAATGCTGCACTGCTTGGCACTCAGGTTCTGCAGCTGTTGTGCTGGACTGGTGTTACATAGTTCACTTGAAACAGACATTTTGGCAAAGACTTTTGTCACCGACTTTATGTACACTTTACAGCTTCCTTGAAACAATGGAGTAAAACGGCCTTGGGCTTTGGGTAATTCCAAAACATTCCTTCAAAGCAATGCACCATATGGTGACCAGGAGGGGCCCATACAAGCTCTCTTGGCCCACGAGAGCACCGCGTGCCTCAACACAGTGTGCTGCCATGCAGGCAAGCTGGCCAGCATCAAAGCACTATCGCCACAAGCACCTGCCTCACAAACCATTCACAACAGCGGCAGTGTCTACAAGTGTAGCCCAAGTGTGTGCATTCACACAATGTGGTGTGTCACCACTGTGGGTTGGTGGCTTCTAACAGCTTTGCGTGCAATTGAACGTGGCCCATGCAGCGCCTGCTAGTGCACTGGGCACCAAGCAAGTGTACACAAGCACCTAACCACCGTACAGCACACTCAATCAAGCTTTTCAACATGCAGCACTAAGCCCCTCAGGACAAGATGGAGGTGCCACAATCCAATTCGCACACTAACAGGCTTTGCTTCATGGGCAGATGTCATCAGCTAGGTGCTGCAATTGAGCACATGCATACTACATTAGTAATAGTCTGCTCCAAATAGTAATGGGTCACGCCATGCACATAGCTTGACAAATCAACATGCACTTGTACCGTCAGCATGTGCACAACGCAGCATGCCTTTCTTTGTCAACAAAGCCAATGCCGCATTGTTGACCAATGAAAAATAGTAATGAGATAACAGCAGCAGTCAAAGCAGAGTCCAGTCAAATCAAAGTTAGGTCAGCGGCAGCACACACAGCGCCCACATTGGCTGTGCAAGTTTGGGCAGGTATGCTGAACTTGGATACGCAATCATTGATACTGACACCTACCCCACAGCAGCTGTGTCGTTTGCTGCTGCTTGCAGCAACACCGCTGTGGTGATGTACAGCTTGCTTTTTGCGCACCTTTGAACAAATTATGCACATCAGGCACATGCATGTGACACGCACTGAAGATGCAATTAGCTAGAGAACAGCTGCTGTGACAGGCAGCGCTGCTGCACAACAGCTGCACGTGCAAGAGATGTTGCTTATCAAATGCAGGCACTACACTTGTCAAGACAAAGGCAGATAAAATAGGAACACAGCCACCACTCAACTGCTGCGAATGTAGCCACCTTGTCGTGGTCTACCACCCGCTTGCTTCTTGACCACCCCCGCCTACAAACAACTCTATCACACGGTGGGCGCTGCATGCACAACATCTATGCCAAAAATGCTGGCATTGTACATCTTCAAACGAGATGCAAGTGGAACCCCCCACCCAGCTCCAGTCAACAAACCCCTGACATACACATGCACGGCAGCCGTGCATGCATGCCAGCACCAACAGTGCGTCTGCGTGCACGCTGCTGGCGGCTGTGCACCGCCCTTTGTGCAAGTGCGCCAGCACTGCAAATGCGTCTGAATGCACGCAGCTGTCACTAAGACTCCATGCACACAACTTGCACGGCCCACACCACTGCCTTGGTTTAAGGGTGTGGTTTGGAAAAACCCGCCCTAAAGCTGCCCACCACAGGCACAACTGCCAACCAAACAACACGCATCAGTAGCGCACGCGTTCCTCACAACCCACCGCTCCCGGGAAGCCCGGCAGCCTGCGACCATCCACCCTCAACAGCCTGTGCTGCTGAGCACCTTGCCAACCTTCCCAGTCCAAACTTGTCCATCAGCAGCCGGCAGCCACACCCTCTGCCAGCCGGACACACCACAACCGCCAGCCAGAGTGTGCGCGTGCAAACTTGCACACTCTGAAATCCGTATTTGAACAGACTACATCCACACACCCGCGCTATGCCTGCCTCACCCGCTGGCGCAGCTGTGGGTGTCAGGGCGCCGCTGCGTCGCGCGCCACAGGCGTGAGCCACATGCCCGAGGCCACCCGCAGCTCCAGCGCAGCCACCGTCTGTGACAGCACCCCTGCCGGGCCTCCCATGCGGGGTGCGAGCCGCCAGGAGAAGCAGGACAGCAGCAGCACCAGCAGCACCTGCAGCAGCGCAGCACCCAGCACCGAGCTTAGACGAGCAGAAAGCGTCGGCGGCAAGGGCACGTCAGGCACGCAATTCTGCTGCTCACATGAGTGCTGAGTTCGTTGCAACCTGGCAGCTGCCAGTCAAAGCTGGGCCGGGCATGGCTGCCCAAGCCTGCACACGTTTGGCAACACATGCATACCAAGAGGTACAATGCATCCATGTCAGCCTTCCATTGCTGGCAGAACTACACCCGGTGTGGCTGCTCGCCTCAGCCACATGGGAGCTGTGGCCGCACCTTGCACTGCACCATCGCCAGCTGCTGCGCCACGCACGCCTTGGGTCCGATGCCAAACGGCACGAAGCGCGGGAAGCCTGTGCTGGGGTCTGTGGCGCAGCTGGGGTCCAGCCAGCGCTCAGGCTTGAACTGCGTGATTCAGTACAAGCACAGTGCTAGGGTGTGCATGTGTGCGCAGTTTTGAAGGGCCGGGGCGCGACAAGCAGACGCAAGCGGCATTGGACGCGCATGCAGCCATGAGTGGCGCAAGCACGCATCAGCTGACCTGCATACTTCTCAGCCCCAAGTCTGCCGCTGCTTTGCCTCAGATGGGCGATGCACTGGCGTGGTTGCAGCAAGACAGTATACAGGGCAGGTGGTCATGCCTGCAGTTGACATGGCACGCAGGTGATGTCAGCATGTGCCTCATCCCCTCCCCCCCTCCTGCTTGCCCTGCAAATGCAACCCAAGTGCAATGCACTCCCCCCACCTCCATAATTTGTGTGCAGATTTGGTGTCAGCAGCCACTGCCTCACCTCCTTGGGGTTGTTCCAGTTGCTTGACGACATGAGGATGCTGTACAGGCAGGGGAACACAATCACGCCTGCAGGCACCCGGTAGGGCCCCACCTTGGTCACCTTCTCCGTCATGCTGCACACACCAAAAATAGAGAGGCAGCGCATCATATGACAGTGGGTGGTGTTTGCGTAACGCAATGGGTGGTGTAGGCTGGTATGCCATGCATGCTGGGCGACATGCAACAAACAGTGTCCTGCAGCAGCACCAACCAGTAGACGGGGCGAAATGCGCACGCTGATGCAACTGCACACATGATATGCACGCGAGGCAGCTCGACCACTCTCGCCAAGAACCAGTCTCATCAAATTTTGCAGCGCTGCTGTCACAGCAGCATGCTGCCTGAACATCCCACCCAGTCCTCTTCCTGGTCCAACAGCCAGCAGTCAGCTAAACCAACACTACAGCTCACTGAGGCGTTGCTGCCACGCCTGCAACAGTTAGACAGCTGCATTGCGTACTGCAGCATGCTGTTGTGGCAGCATTCCATTTTGCGTTCGTCCCACCCGCTTCCTTGTGCAACAAACACGCTGCATTCAGCGACACCAGGCTATGCTCTCACCGCGGCGTCGCTGCAACGCCCGCAGGGAACAGCCGCATCGCCTCGTGCAGCACTGCTGTCGTGACGGGCAGCTGCCGCAGTGCATCCATGCTGAGTGCTGCCTGCACTGCTGCCAGGTCACCGTTGCAGGGGAACCCAGCAGCCTGCAGCTCCTGCACAACGGCGCGCTCTGCCTCAGGGTGCTGAGTCAGCAGGTACCTGCCATTGGCAAAAACGACAAAGCGTACAAATGTGGGGTTTGATGGAATGAAATGATGAGAGAGCAGCAGACAGCTCTGAAGGATGGCCTGCCCTGCCTCGAGGTGCTGAGTCAGCAAGCGGCTGCAAGATGAGGTCGAGAAGACAGAGTTCAAGACTGAATGTTTTGACCTTTCTTTTAGCTGATTTATATCAAAGCTGACAGCAAGCATGCAGCTCAACACAACGCAGTATGACGATGCTAAGCAAAAGCTGTCCAATGTTGATATGCACAAGTACACAGCACGCACAGCAGCGGTGTACGGCACAGCCTGCCGCCCGTGCTGGCTTTACAGCTGCAGAGACCGCGACTGGAGGCTGCCTAGCGCATCAGCAACGCACGCGTCGACCTGCAGCAGCACAGCGCAAGGTGATGCCGCGGCTGCCCAGCTCGGCAGGCCACCAGCCAGCCTGCTGTGCAGCCCACTCACAGCGTCCAGGCGACTGTCCAGGGCACGGACTCCTGCCCCACGATCTCCAGGAACACCTCCGCCTGCAGCGCCTGCGTGCTGAACAGCTGCCCCGTGGCGGGCTCCCGCAGGCGGGACAGGCTGGCACCCAGGGAGAAGTCGGTCGCGGGGGCGGGGCGCAGCGACTCGATGTGGTGCGCGATCTGCTGCGTCACGGCCATCATGCGGCGGCGCTGCGCATGGAACGTGCGCGACTCCTGCAGGTTCATGGACATGAAATGAATGGCGAGAGGAGCAAGCGGTTACAGAGCAGCGGCGTACGGCGCAGCTGCATCAGTGTGCACGCACTGCCCGTGTGTGTGTCTGGGTGTGCTGTGGATCGCCACGGCCGACGTGTCGACTGCTGTGGGGGGTGCTGTACAGTGCATCCACGACTGCGGCTGCAGGTAAAGTGGCTGGCAGATGACACCATGTTGAGCTGACGCCCAGAGGCAGCATGCCCGGGTTGCTGCAGCTGCCGCTGGCCCTGCTGCTGCTGCAGCTGCTTCTGGCCCTGCTGTCCCTCACCCTGCACAGCCCAGGGATGCCCAGGTACAGCCAGCGCTTCCAGGGCTGCGTCACAAACGTGTTGGTTATTGCAATCAGCGAGCTGGCGTCTGCTGCAGTCTTGTAGACATCAAACAGCCCTTCACTTGGCATCCGCAGGAAGCCGTCCGTAAGGATGCGCATGGTGGCCGCAAATACCTCCTCATCTAAGAGCACCTCAGGCTCCCTTGCAGGACAGCTTGCAGCAAGGCTGCCGTTGCTTGCAGGGTTGCTGCTGCTGTTGCTGTGACACACACTGCTGCTGCTGTTGCTGCTTGGCTTGCTGTAGTGCACGGATGCCCCTGAGCTGATTCGCTTGCAGACTTCAGCGTAGCTTGTCACGATGGTGGGGAACAGATCCCTGCAGGCAACAAATCAGCGCTCACAACTGTCAAGATGTGGCAACACACGAGTGTCAGCTTGCGCAAGCTGCGTCAGCAACCATAAACATTGGGATGTACAGCCACAACAGCTGCATATGTCTAGGTCCGTCTGTTTCTCGTTGCAACTGCTGCTACTGCTGCAACTGCATTGGCTGCCCTTGTTGCTAAAACAAGTGCAGGTGCTCCATCCATTCCTCTTGTTGGTGACCCCTGCGCCTGCCACTGACGTTGCCAAGGCAAAGCTGCTGCTGGTCCTGCTTTCCTGCAACTTTGCGATTTTCCCTGTAAGTTGCACACAAGCGGCCTGCTTGTCAACTTGGCCTCACCTGACAGCTGACAGTGTGAAGGAAGGCACGATGGCCTTTCTGATAGCCCTCCATCGCGCCTCATCCTGCTCTGTCAGGATTGCGGCATACCCAGGCATGCCATGTGCCTGCAAAGAGCAATGCAGGCAGATGCGACAGTAGTAGCTTGAGACCGTCTATACAATGCTCTGCATTTGGGGTGTGCAGTTCATGCTGCAGCTACGGCCAGGCAGGCGCTGGCCAAAGAGTTTGCTGCCCAGGTGCGTTCCCACAGCTGCATGTCATCAGCTGCCGCTGCTTCTAACAGGCGCTCCATCGCAGCTGAACACGTGAACACATGCGCTGGTGCACGCCACTGCTTGGGTGTGTCACTCACAGCATGCAGCCCAGCAGGGCTTGCTGCGAGAGCAACGGACATCCACCTGACATGCGACCTACTGCTTCTGCTGTTGAAAAAGAAATGCTGTGCGGAGTATCTCATAGGAACCTGTGATGTGCTGCATGCAATGCCGCACTGTCTGCACCTGCTGCTGCCTGTCATCACCATGGCCCATCAGATGACTCGCTGAAACTGCACAACGCACCGCATTGAAAAGCGTGTACTCTGGGGTGCGCCTGGGGCACTCATTGGGCCCTTTGCTCAACAGTTCTGATGCAACCTGCGGGTCCGCCACAATCACTACATCCCTGTGCAGCAATCTCAGCCTCACAATGGGCCCGTACGCATCATGCCACCTGATGAACTGCTCATGCCCGTTTGACACATGCAAAGCCATCTGCAGCAGGTGTCCCAAGCCGATAAAAGGAGAGCCCCATGGGGTTGGTATCTGGAACAAGTCCAGCATGGTACACCGCCTGACCACGATCCATGCTGCCAGCACCGCAAGCAGCAGCGTGATGACATGAGTGCTGGGGATGCTGCCAGGTGCATCCTGCCGGGCAATTATAACGTTCAATGCGTCTACCAGACAACCAAGCTTGTCGACCATCATTGTTCTTGTGGCGTAACTTAGTTTAGTACTGGCCACGGCTACCGCCGTTTTGCATGTCGCACACTCATTGGCTCGACCAAATTACCTTCAAATTACAGGATTATTATTACTTCTACACCAGCTGTCGACATGTTACACGCACGAGTGACAAGTGGTGGTAGAATGACCAGCAGGACCAAGAAAACGTTGGGCCAGGCCTTATCCTCAGCAGGTACCACCTGCAGCTTGCCAATTTTCAACAGCACGTAGACGAAATTCGATAAGTGGACAAAATATCGCCCGATCGGGACCCCTGTGCTGTCGTTGACACCGCAACCATGGCAGGCAGCGCAGCAGGCTCCTCCCACGCAGAAAACTCTGCACACCTGTATGATGCCGTGGGACAAATTTGGCTGGCAATGTTTGGCGAGCATGTCCATGTTGGTGAGAGCTAGAGAGGCACCCGTCAACTGTTCTGCGCCTAACGTCGCATCACGTAGACACAAAAATGGCTGATCGCTTTGTGAATCCTGAACGCTGCGCTGACGCCAACGTACCACTGCAGGGTATTACCCTGAGGGCTGGCCTGAGTCCAAGCACAAGAAAAATTGGCAGACAGCACAGCTGGATCACGTGGATGCAGTGCTCGAGTTCGCAGGCGTCAGCAAGGCTGAGAGGGTGGGTTTCCGACTATCATCAAAAGCACGTGTGCGCGCTCAGTGGCCAGCAGCAGTGGTGGTTGGGCAGTTGGGAACTGGCAATCATCAGCAGCTGCGCAAAGCGCAAGCATACTAAGCATGGCAACACGACTGTGACAGTGCCATCATAAGTAGGCATATGCTGACAGTGTGGCACGCTGTTTGGGTTTCTTGAACCTCCTCGTAGCTGCTGGATTTGGGCTGCGGCTATGGCGGCACTGCAGTGCACATTGCAGAGCGCCTGGAGTGCAAGGCGATTGGTGTGAACATATCTCCCTTCCAGGTGAGTTCATGAGCCCTTTGCATGTGCACATGCGCAGTGAGGTGTTTCATTCACCACAGCAGCAGCCTCAGCCTCATCTGGAGTATGCGCAGCCAAACACATACCAGCTGGCTGCCAATGCTTGGAAAACGGCTTACTGCTTGCTGCTGGCAGTGCATGCACAAGATCCCACGGGCAGCAGCTTTGTTGCTGAGGCATGCCGGTGGCTAGCAGCAGTTCGGGATGTCCTTGTCTTTGATCAGGAAGTGCTGGGCTGTTGTTGCAAGCATGCTGTGAGCCGAGCTCCAACAAGCACCTGAACAGGCTGATGTTATGGCGATGTGCCTGACACAGCAGCTCGCGCATTCCCATGGTGGCGGGGCGCCGCTCAGACCTTTGAGCCTGCGCATAGACTCCAGGTGCTGGCCAAAGTGCTCGAGGTTGTAATGCACTCCACTGCGACCGCGCCCCTGCAGGTTCAGGCCGCCAACAGCCTTGCCCGCCGGATGCGCTTTGGTGAGAAGGAGGTCTACTTTGTGGAGGGCGACGCGCTGCAGCCCGACCTGCCCGACGGCTGTGCCGACCTGGTGGTGTCGGTGGAGAGTGCGGCGTACATGCCCTGCAAGGAGTGAGTGCGGCGGTGGTTGTCGGGGTCCGGCCGTGCTCTTACGGCGGGGGTTCAACCCCTGCTGTGTGCACAAGAGTAGGGGAAACTCAGCTTCCTTGCACACCGCCCTGCAAGGAGTGAGTGCGGCGGTGGCTGCTGGGGTGTAAGGGCGCAGCGCGGGCGCCGGCGTTCCGGGGCTCCTGGGGTGCAGTGGAGCACAGCAGGCGCTTCAAGCCTTGCAAGGAGCGCGCACGCCAGGGGTGCCCGGGTCTAGTTGTGCAGGTCTGGCGCCATGCATGCCCTGCAGGTGATGGGAGTGGCCAGGGCTGCTGGGGTTTGGTGGGTGTGTTGGCTGGGCAGAGTAGGCGATGCCAGCAAAGTGCATGGGATGCGCGGTGCGACGGGGTGCCTTAGGGCTGCAGGCCTGCAGCAGGGCGAGGGTGGCAAGGCACTGCATGGGGTGGGGGGTGGGGACTTGTAATCCATCACACAGCACAGCAGCTGACACATGGCCCTCTGCTTGCCCCCCCGACACAGAGAGGGCATGCCATGAGCGTCTCTGGCTGCGTTTGCAAGCAGCCTAACGCAACAGCCCTGGCTACGCACCGCCTGGACCAGCGTTGCACCACGGCCCCGGCTTACGTATGATTCATGATCCTTGGATGTTGAATCGTCGCCGCCTGCAGGAAGTTTGTGGCGCAGCTGGCGCGCCTCTGCGCGCCAGGCGGCACCGTCATCCTGGTGGACTTCTGCCGTGCGCCAGGGCCCATCAGCCCCTCCCTTGAGAAGAGGCTGGCCCGCATGGACAGCATATTTGCGACACCCGGCAACTGGCACTCTGCAGAGCAGTACAAGCAGCTGATGGGTGAGTTGCCCTGCTGTGCTCAGCGTGGCGTGCCGTGCAGGACGGTGGCGTGCCGTGCAGGACGCAGTCGTGCAGCTGCAGCTGTAGTTCTGACAGCGCCTGCTGGTGGTCTGTGGTGCTTGCAGCATTTGCACCTTGACAACAGCAACTCCGCAGCTGAGCAGCTGGCACTTTGCCAGGTATCATGCACCTGTGAGACAAGGCTCAAAGTACAAGGGTCAGTACACAAGGGTCAGCATTGTAATGTTTGACAGCGCAGCAAGCAACCCACACACTAATCAAACACGCACCAAAACGTTGCTGCCACTGCCTTGCAGGGCAGTGTGGGCTGACAGTTGTTCGTGACGGCGACTGGACGCGCAACGTGTGCGGCTTCTGGAACGTCTGCTTCTGGTCGCTGCTGACGCGAGCCTCGCGCCCCAACATGACTTTTGGGGGGAAGTTCAAGGAGATCAGCAAAAGGGTAAGTTGCACACTGCCACACCACATCACAGCTGGGTGTCGCGTGGTGAACCGTACAGGAAATGAGCTGCAGAGGTGTAGTTGCAAACACCTGGCGCCGCAGCATGCGGCCTGCAGTTCCCTGCTGATCCTGCCCTTGCTGAGCTGCTGGGACGCTACTGCCTTGCGTGTGTCTCTCTCAGTCCATGCCTGCACCCTGTTCCCAGGCCTGCGCACTTTGTGGATGATCCTGAAAGGCTGGTCAGCTGTGAGGACACGGCTGGCCCTGCTCTCCTGCAATGCCACCAACACGTCTAAACCAGCATCCGTACCAGGCTCATGTCGCCTGTTTCCTCAGGCTTTCTACACGCTGTGGCTGGTCTTTTGACTGGCTTAGCGGCTGTGGGTGCGATGCTGCATGGTACACGCGACCGCCCATCATTAACACATGTCAACCAACGCGGCGTGCTGTCTGCTGCTGCCTGTCTCCAGGCCTTCAACACGTCGGTGCTGTTCCTCACTGGCGGGCCAGCTGTGGTGAAGATGGCTGTGGGCTACCTCCTGGGCCAGCAGAAGGCAGTAGTGCAGGGCGGCCTGGACAGCGGAGTGCTGGAGTACCATGTCATAGTGGCAAAGAAGCCCGGCAAGTGAACATGTTGTCATCATCGCTGAGGTGTAGGGCTTCAGCTACCCAACTCTGAACGGCCCTGCACAGAAATCAAGTATGCAGCATACATCAGATTATAGAGCTACGCTGCAGTGCATGCTGTGGCTGAGTAGTAGCTGGCTGGTGTGGCTGTAGCGTCTCCTGCATCCAGGAAGCTCGCGCAAGGGCAGCAGTCCTGCACTGTGTCTGGAGACTGTACTCTTGACGTGGCAGGGTTGTTGCCATGTCCGCATGTCCTGCAAATCATTTGTTCGGCGACGGCGTCAGCGACGGCGGACTTGGCGTCCTGATGAGCAGCGTACTGGCAAGTGACAGGGCGTGCACCGGCTGAATGGTCTGTTGCACGCTGCGGCAAGTGACACAGGGGAAAAGGCGTGCACCAGGCGACTGGGCTGCTGCACGCTGCAGCAAGTGACAGAGGGGTTGAAGGGTGCACTAGCAGACTGGTCTATTGCATGCTGCAGCAAGTTGAGCGACAAGTGATGAAAGGCACACCATATGGTGCTTGCCTGTATAATGCAGTCAGTAACGCACCCAATGGTCATGCGACCATGATTCAGTCATTTCTGCTCTGCCGCCTGCTGCATGGCAATGCTGTGTGGCGTCTGTGTGACATGGGCACAGATGATTGCCGTCTGCAGCATGTGTTGCAGCTGGTGAAGCCAGTGCCAACACGCACGAGCAAGGGCTACTGCATGCTGGTGCAAGTGACTGTGCTTCAACGTAATCTAAGATTTTTATCCGCCACGCTGCAAGTTGTGCGGGTGCTCGCCTGCACGGGTTATGATGCTTGCCTTGCACCAGGCCCATGGTCAGCTGACAAACAACAACATATGTGATTGCGTGTCAATGCGCTACCTGCATCAAGAGCCATGCTGTTGCTGCGCAGTGTAGCTGCCACTTGGCTGCTGCTGTTGCTTGAAGCTCTGAAATTGGTTATGGCTTTGTCATTTGTGCATGTTCTGCTGCTGCAGGGACGATTGTGGGTGATGTGGTCTATCTGCAGTAGTGAAGCAAGGGGAGGAGGGGTGGGGGTGGGGGGCGTCAGCTGTCGGTCTACTCGCTGGTGAATGTACACTCAGCATGCACCTGGCGATGCCAGCGCATGGTGTACGTGGCATGGTGGTTGCTGCCAGGCTACTTGCAGGGAACCCAGTGAAGTGTGCTGCTGTTTGTGGGAGGGTGGTGAACTCCATGACGAGGAAAAATGCATTGTGTGGCCAGTGCGGCTGGGTTGCTGGGCTTGCTGCTGTTGTACAGCAGCGCTGTCATGTCAGGTGCCTCAGTGATTTGTGTATCGAGCCTTAAGTTTTGAATGAAACAGGGTTGTCTTGTGACGGAAGCAGGGCAGATGTGGTCTGATGTAGTCACTTCAACCGCAGAAGCGCTCGCCTGACTGGGCGTGCCAGGCTTCTGATGGTTGTGCATGCCTGTAGCTTAATAAGGTAGGCACATTGCCCAGTGCTGTGTCGTTTTCCTGATTTCAACAATATGGTTGTTGGTGTGCTTGCATGCGCCCGCCAGAACTAGGCCTAGGTTCTGCCGATTGCGTATGCATCGCCATGCATGCCATGTGGTAATCGACATCCAGTATGCCTGGTCGACGCAGCTGCATGGTGAAGTGCATGGGCTGAGTAGTACGCATTTACCAGGGTGGGTTGCGCGCATGGTGGGACGGAAGGGATGCACCTGGAGGCACGCCTTGCCGTCAGCCTGCCCATTTCTGGTTAGACTTTGGCTGGGCGGCAGGCCGTCATGTAGTACAGCGGCTGATGCTGCAGCTGTACAGCGGCAAATAGTCTTTGACAGCTGCTTTGCTGCAGTTCATGGCAGCCTCTTGCTGTCGGTGTGCAGCTGCATGTCAAAAGAGACAGCACGCTAACTGCATGTGTCCGTGTGTGTTTTGGCAAGTAAATCATTTCAGTGGAGAGGGTTTCAGAAAAGTGCAGGCGTGCTGTACCAACACCAGTATCTGTGAATGTTGATGATACCATCACCGGTGCCTTGATGGATTAGGTGGTTGCCCAATGAGCCTGTCATTGGCTCGAAAATGGGCGATGTTCCCATCGTGTAACATACAAACTGTGATGGCTTGTCCCGACATCATTGCTTATTACATCATTGGTTGCCATAGAGCGGGGCACGTATCAATGATGCACTGACAGAGCATCTGCTGGGCGACCAGAAGGCTTGCACGGGTGTGGTGAGCACTGAATAGCATGTTGCAGGCTTGATCGTCTGTGGGACCGTGCCACACTGTGAAAGTCTGTTACAGCCTGTAACTTACAGGCAGCAACGCATGCAAAATGCAGTGAAGCATATGAGGTGTACTGCGTCGCTGGTGGTGCTGGATACGGTGAGCTGCTGCCCGTGCCCTTGCGACAATGCATACCAACACGGTTCTCCTGGTTCAGCAGTTGGTTGCAACCTGCACTGCGCCTGTACCATGGCACCTTCAGGAATACAATTGCCTCCATAGACCAACATAACTTTGGCCGGAAGAGCGTTTCACAAAGCGCCGCGGGTAGCCACAGCTCAGCAATTGTTACCCTGACACGCAAACTGACAGCTCAGCTGAGCTGCCCAGCACCTGCACTCGGCTGAGGTCGAAAGATAACTGGAATCTATATGAGTATTGGTTCAGCTGAAGTTCTGCTACAGTTCTGCATCCGCTGTTCTAAGAGGCTTCGTACATGTAACAAACTACCTTACGAGAGCAGAGGGTAGGAGCCAGTAAAACATCAATACACCTGCTTTACATCTTGGCTGCGACTGTATGAAAGGCAGCTAGCGAACGTGCGCCACGGCGGCACCTACTGTGTGTGACAGGCAGCAGTGCCCCTCCTGCAGTGGTCTGCAGAGCCAGAATGGAGTACGTGCGGCCTAGCATCCTCCACAGGCCTGCTCGGAATGGTAGTAACTGTACTTTAGAGTCTGCTGAAGAGCAGTGGCGTAAGGAGCAGGTGGGGTTGTTTGTGGGTCAGGAAGCTGGTGACAACACCACAGCAGCAGCTCTGCTTCGAGCTGGCATGATGTGGAGCAGCAGATGAAGTTAAAATTTACGTGCTGTTCAGGTTATTGGCAGCTACAGGCTAGTATCATCGTCAGTTTTGGCTGCGCTGCTGTTCTGCGAGTGCTACAGGCTTGTGCACGTGCTGCATACACTGCTGCCTACCTGCATGTAGAGCTAATTTTGGGATAGGTGCAAGACCCAACTAAGTCTGATAGTTGAGGACTATTCTGCTTGCAGGAACTGCTGGCAGCCAAGAGCAGGCGCCTGCAGAATGCAGAGACGCGCCTGCTCAACGCACTGTATCCCACCTCGGAGCATGTCAAGGCCCGGCAGGCAGAGGTGCAGGAGTTGCAGGAGCAGCACATGGCAGCAAAGGCGGAGGCAAAGTGAGTGATTGGCAGCTGGCCGGCAGGCTGGCAGGCAGGCGGCACAGGCAGTGCAGCAGCTGGGCGACACGTCAGCACAAGGCGCAGTTTGAGCTGTCGCAGCTGCCCCTGCCTTCAGGCATTACCAGTTGTGATGCATCTGCAGCCCTTGAGCTCGGCTGCACCTAGCACCTCCATGGTTCACATGCCGAGGGGCCCTGCACAAGTTCCTGCCGTCACCGAGAGTGCACTGCACCTGCAGCCCACTTTGGCCTGACTCAACACCTGCCCGCGCTCTGCAGGAGACGCGAGGCACAGCTGGAGGCACAGATATCCCAGGGATACCGCAGCAGCGCCATGCGGGGCCAGCAGCTGCAGCTGCAGTCCCAGGAGGTGGGGCCTGTGAGGCCCTGGGCCACATCCACGCTCAGCTACGCCACAGACTTGGAGGAGGTGAGGCAGCGCTTGCAGGAGCGCTGCAACACCTGCAGGCACCGCGCTGCGCTTGGATGCAGTTGAAGTTGGGTGTAGTGCAGGGTGTTTGTTGAATCCCACAGCAGCAGCCGCTGCACACGGTGCCGGCGACAGCTGCAGCACCCTCAAATGGCCTGTATCACACCCGAGTTGGACAGCTGCATAGCTGACGATGGTACAGCACACAGCATTGCTGCACAGCCAATCAGCACCTGTTGCTCATCTGTCTGGCTCCTCATCAACGTGCCTGGGTTGCTCCAACTGATGGTTGTTGGTTGCAGAGGGAAGCGCGCAAGCACTTTGCCACACAGACGGCAGCAGACAACCTTGCTGTCATGGCAGACCGAGCTGCGCAACGCAAGAAGCAGCAGCAGGAGCAGCAGCTGCTTGATCGGCAGGTGGTCACCAGTGAGGTGTGTGCGCCTGCAGCACGTTACCGCATGATTCTGCCTACAAAGCGTCCCAGAGCATGCCTGGCGACAATGCTCCTTGCATGTCAGTAACCTGAGATGCTGTGTGTGCAAACTCGCTGCCGTGCGACCAAGCCACGGCGACAGCAGCCTGCGTATAAACAACCACTTGGCCTCTCCAGCAGCTGTGCCCTATGCCAATGCACTTGTCTGCTGTGCAGTCGAGACTGAGACATTTGCTGGCATCCTTGTTGAGCTCGTTTGGATGTGTTGCTGCTTTGCAGTCTGAATTTTGGAACCTGGGAGCATCCAGCCGCAGGTGGATTGCCCCAGAGCACCGCCACCTGGCACCACCCAGCCCAACAGCTCAGTCTGCAGCAGCAGCGGCAGCAGCAGCTAGGGAGGCGGCAGCAGCAGGCCGAGCAGCAGCAACATATGCTGCGCCTCCTTGGGCCACGCACAGCGGCTTGGCCCCAACAGCAGCGCCTGCTGGTGCACCGCAAGCAGCCATGCCTTCCCCTTGGGCAACACAATCAGCTGCTGCGACATCGTCTTGGGCCGCCAAGGCAAGTGACTTGGCGCCGCCCTGGGCGACAACAACCTCCCAGCCTGCTGACAGCAGCATTCATGCAGGCTTGCCAGGAGCAGGTGCCACGCTGCAACGACCGGGCAGCAGCGCGGGCAGAGTCAGCGGCAGCAGGGACACCAGCAGCGGGCGGCCGCACACTGCAGCAGGCTTTGAATGCGATCCGGCGTACAGCCAGCGCACTTCCCACAAGCCGCAGCCGGTGAGTTGTTGATGGTCTGGATGTCCAGAGCACCTACCAACGATGGTGGTGCACGA
Organism: Scenedesmus sp. NREL 46B-D3; assembly: GCA_014080715.1. Classification (NCBI taxonomy): domain Eukaryota; kingdom Viridiplantae; phylum Chlorophyta; class Chlorophyceae; order Sphaeropleales; family Scenedesmaceae; genus Scenedesmus; species Scenedesmus sp. NREL 46B-D3. Next base: position 159,027 of record JACERP010000080.1, on the reverse strand, counting down.
GCCACTAAGCAACATGCAAGGTGCCTGTGCCTGCTGGGTGCCGTGCCCAGGTAGGTAAGGCCATGTGTGGCATCGTGTGGTATGTCATGTTGTTGATGTGGATGCTGTGACTGCACAGAGGCTGACACTGGCCTTTCACTGCTGCTGCTGCTGCTGCCGCAGGTCCGCAAGTATCCGTGGGAGTGGCAGGAATGATGGAAAGCGGACAGCTGCATGTGTCTGTCGCACAAAAGGGGGTTTTGCAAGGCGTGTTGGACAGCATCATTGCAGCAACGCGCTATGACGGTGCGAAGGCTGGTGAGCATGGCGCTAGCTGCTGGCTACTGGGCAGGTTGGACGCGCTCAAGTGGTGCTTACTGGTTGTGGTCAAGCTGGCTGCTTGCGGCTTATTGCTCAGTTGTGGAAAAGGGGCTGCCATGTTGTGCACGGCACACACCTGCTGAGCAGGTGCCGCTGCATGGGCACAGCTGATGTGGGCAGCACATCCGGTAGCGGCATGCAGCAGCCAAAACTATCAGCAAGTGTGTGCAATCGGTAGCGGCATGCAGCAGCCAAAACTATTAGTAAGTGTGTGCAATTGACTGCTGCCGCACTGCATGGGAAATGGCAGCAGCAGTTGCAGCTCATCAGGCTGCCTTGGGTGTAGCGCTGAGCTGCCGTTGATGTGTGTTGATGGGGCTGTCCTGGCACGGCGCGTTCAGCGATGAACAGCAGGCAGTGCCTGCAGAGTGGGTCTGCATCAGCAGCTTGCCAGCCTGGGTGGAGTGAGTGCTTGCGGCTTTGTTCAAGCTTGCAGAGCAGCTGGAAGGCGTAGCATCTCAGCACCCAGTTGACGCATTGGTCGCCTGGTGACCACCACGCATGTCTGTGCGTGTGGAGTTCACATGAGCAATATGGTGTGGCAGCAATACCAGCAACCCACAACTTCCAGTGAAAATGGCAGGGGGTGCTGTGTTGCACAGTCACAAGTTTCACAAACGGCGGGAGGGGGGAGACTTATTGGCAGCAGCAGCAGCAGCAGCAGCAGCAGGATGTGGTGCAGTCATGCTGCGCATGTTCTTTGTAGCCTAACGCCAGCTTGCTGGCAGGTGGCAGTGCTCTTTGACAAAGCAAACAGGCATTGGTTCGGTGTTGTTTCAGTTTGGCAAGGCTATCTCACGCTGGGGTTTGCCAGGTGGTTCATTTGAGTGTTCAAGTGCGTGCCTGTGCAGCCATCTACCTGTGCGTTTTCGACCATGCAAGGGCTGCTGCCTCGTGAGCGACACTACGGGCTTGCTCGAGTGCTCAACATCGTGACCGGTCCAATGTTTTGCAGTGGACGCAGCCGGCAAGGCTTGCATGGCGGGTCGTCGGCCTTGGGGCGTCTGCTGTGCTTGCCATGCCTGCTGCACTGCTGCATCTTGGTGTGAGGTTTCCTCTCGTGCCCAAGCATGTCTGTGGAGGGCCGCATGATCGTGCATGTCAGTGTGGCGTGCACTGCAAGGACTGTGCCCAGCATGCAGCGCGCGCTGGCCTGGGAGGTGAGCGCGGTTGGTGGCGACAAGTGACCAGCTCCGTGCTTGTGCAGCCACGTGTCTTGCGTACGTATGTCGCATCTTTGTTTTGTCCATCTGAGATGATGCCACGGTCATGCATCCACATCACTGGCTGCAGGCACTGCAAGCTTGGCGGTGTTGCTTGGTTGCAGTACTGCTTGGACGGTGGCGCTCCTGCCAGGCATCTGCACAGCTGCTTAATCTGTCAGATCGGGGGGCCATCTCGCATGCCTGGATGTGTGATGCCAGCGTCCTCTTGAGTCTGCAACCCGGTGGCTGCTGTTAGCAAGACTCCGCATGCGGACCCTGGCTGCGGGACACTCCTTGGCATGCATGCAGTGCTGCATCCTTTTGCACATTATTCCTCTATACTATAGTTTGGAGGTTTGGAGCCACCGTATGACAGCAGGCCTACTGCTTATGCTGCCTGACAAGTGCATGCAAGACCAATGTGAGGCAACTCCATTTCTTCGGCCCGTTACCAGGTGACTCTAGCAGCAGGCAGCTGCACAATCACTGCCGCAATACCAGCAGACAATTGTCTGCAAGCCAGCATGCTACCCAGCCTTGCAAGCCAGCAAGCCTTGCAAGCCAGCATGCTAATTAATCGACACACCATTGTGAACCTGACTGGCCTGCAGCCCAGACCTGAACAGCCGTCACATGGCAGATTCAGCATATACACAGCAACCAGGGGCCTTGACTGGCCAAGCACAATGAGCTGATGCCCTGTGCACGCACAGCATGACAGCAGACATACCTGCACACAAACAGCCTCGCGTGCAGTCTGGTTTTGCAAGGACCTTGATACCTCTGCACACGAGACCGTGAAAAGCAGCATTGCCGGGCAAAAACAGGCAAAGCAGGTGCGTACGCACTCACAAGTGAATGCAAGACCAGCCGGGTGACATTGGCCCAGCCAACACCGCCATTGTGCACTGCTTCAGAGCGCCAAGACCAGAGCTGAGCTGAAGGCCTACCAGCGATGATGCGTGCCACCTGCGCCAGCACAACATCTATATGTGGCAGCTAGCTGCTTGCTGCATGCTGTTGCCTGGCACATGGCCGTCCTAACACCAGACCAATCAGTCAACACACCGTACAATGCTACAACACAGGCTGCATTGCCCGCCTGCACATCAACCTATGTAGTAGAGTCCTAGATGGCCGAGCAGAGAATACACATCGGGCAAGATCCATCTGCCTTCATTGCAGCTGCCACGATGGGCTAGCGTCGTCCGTGTTTGGGCCCGACGCCGCACCAAAGTAGCGGGTCATGGCTCACAACATGTGCGCTGCTGTTCATACCCACCAACAGCACACCTAGAACGCGCCGCACCCCTCGGCACCACGTCACGGCGCATCCCCATGCCCGCAGCCACGGTCTCGTGCCGAGCACGTGCCAAGCAGCACAGGTGCACACCACACAGCAGCGCGTCAAAAACCCACGCGTCAGGGGTGTAAGGAGTTGCAGGGGTCAGGGGCAGCGCAATGTGCAGACTGCTGTCCCAGCCGGCCACTGGACCAGGCACACCTCGACAGGCTTGCACAAAAAGCACCTACTGCTCGGCGCACCACGGCGGCGAGCTCCTTGCCAGCTCAGGTCACCAGCACTAGAGCCGGCAGCTTGTGCCGGCACCCCTTCAGAGGCAGCAGTGGCCAAGGGGCCACACGCATACCAACATAGGGTATAAGTCATGGTGCAATGCGACAGCCAGCGGCCGGAGCGATGCGTGCGCGCAAGTGACGTAACATGCAACATGTTGGCATGCTAAACAACACCAAAGAGTGGCGATGCAGGCTGTGTGGGCATAGGATGGATGCAGCACTTGTTATGGAAATACTTCAGCCACGCACACACCAGCCCAGGACTTCAGCGGCTGAACCTTGGCTGTTCACACCAGATGCAACGGCGCATTTAACCAGCGCATGGGTAGGTCACGAGGGAGGGCGCCACCGCCAGTCAAAACAAATTTTTCTGCGCCTGCCTGCCTTCTGCGCCCTTTCAGCCCTCACACAGAGATTCTGAGTAAGACCACGCGCCCCAGCATGCCACAGGGCTACTAGGTTGATGGCTGTGAAGCAATACATGCAACACACACACTCTGCGTGGACGCTGCGCCAACAACGCCAGCGGCGCAGCACAACTACTAGAACACATGGCACACAACGCAACTACAACCAGGCTGTCGCATCGGTGCACGCGCCGACCACAATGCGGCGGCCCACAATCAGCCCACTGGGACAAAGGCAAAAGTCATGACTGAAAGAATCAAACAGTGCAAATAGGCTGCAGGCACCAACTGCTGCTACTTCTCTGCAAAAAGCAGCCAGCCTGTCAAGCAGCTGTCAGTCACTGGAAGTTCAGCTAATGGGAGCATGCACACAGCCTATACAAAGCAGGCGAAGCAAAGGCAGCGGCTGTGCACTGCTGACATAGCAGCAGGCAGGGTGTGCACCGCGCGGCCATGCCAAACAGCAGACAGGGCAGAGCAACAGCGGACCGCCAAGCACAATACTGTGTTGTTTACGGTGACGTGTGTGACTCGCACAACAACCTCGTGGAGCATGCAATGACACTTCCATGTGGGGGGGTGCAAGCACCGCTGGTGCCTGCACAATGCTATGGCTGATGCACATGCACACAACAGCAGCAACAGCCGCAATCTGACAAGGCCGCTGCTGCCAACCATACACCACCCTCGCTTACGCCAAGCTCAAAATAGCACCGCAAATCAAACTTGATACTACTGCAAGTCAGCTTGATAGCACTGCAAGTAATGCGATGCTCTGTGCATGCCCCATATCTCAATGCACAGCTCCAGGGCAATCACATTTGGGCAGCTGAGCAGCAGGCTCGCCGCAACACGGCTGTCCACACACCACACACATGCCACGGCACCAACGCAGCAACTTGCACCCAGGCAGCATCAACAAGCACCACAGGCCAGTTACAAGCTGTTGCGGTGTGGCATCAGAGACATCGACCAGCAGCGGGACCGCCACCCTGTTCTGAACCAGGCACTGTACCTGAAGAGGGCAGGACACAAGGAATCCCCATCGCAACCCGCATGCCGCATGCCGCATGCCAAACAAACGACACACACCCCACGCGGTTTGCACACACAACTCGCGGCATTGCCGTGCGCGCGCTGCTACCGCTGCAGATGCATGCAGCTGGCGCACGTCCAAGGACTGCCAAGGCTGCTATGCATGTGGTAGGTGCGGTGCATGGCCGCGCATGCGCAAAGGCGCCCCAGATTCACACTCACAGCTGCATCACACAGATGCACGACAGGCATACACAGGATTACACGCACTGCATCTGAGGACGACTGAACAGGACAGTGGCGGCAAAGACATGAAAAAACATGCACCCACGCTGCAGGCACACGCAGGTGCTTGGCTGCTGCGCAACGCGTGCAGCACCACATGCTGTACACACAAACATGCTACGGCAGCTCGTGCTATGCTGCAGAGTGCGATGAGCCGCCCCATCAACTCCCCAACCATGTTGTACTCGTCATCGTCAACAAACCAAATCACTGAAAGGAACACAATTAAGTTTCCCATCAAATCAGCAGAACCAAGCAACCCACCCACACCCCAACGCCACGCACACTGCGCGCACTGCCGACTGCAGCAGCATGCTAGGGTGCTCGCACCAAGAGAGGCAGCACGCAGAGGAGACTACTGCTGCTGCACAGCAGACAGAGGATCAATACAGGGAGACCACACCACACACTGCACATCTACCTGCCAGCAAGCTGCAAAGCCACCCAATGCCTAGAAGCTAGCAGTTAAGCCTGCTGGAGCACCAACACACGTCCTAGTTTGCTGCCTGTAGCCACTGCTAAGCGAGGGACTGCCGCCCCTCCCAACGCTCCTGACGCTGCTGCGGTGCGCACCTGTGCAGGCACCTTGCCCCGCTGCTCTAGGCTGCTGCGACTGCGGCACTCCTGGTTCTGCCAGCAGGAGCTGGGCGCTGCAAGGGCGGCTCGCACTGCTGCTGCTGCTTTGTGCTGCGGCTGCTGCAGCGACATCCGCTGCTGCTGCCGCGCCGCGGCTGCGCTGGCAGTTCCGCCGCTGCTGCTGGCCGGCTGCTTGCTGCTGCCGCCGCGGCCTGCCATCCAGGGATGCGCGAGCAGCTGCGCAATGCCCGCCCTGCTGAGCGGGTCCTTGGTCAGCGCCAGCTGGACGAACTCGCGCGCACAGCTGCTCACCCCTTGCCACGCCTCCCCTGCAAAGTCGGGCTCCGAGTCCATGACCGCCTTGATGATCTGGCGGTCGCTGTTGCCGTTGAACGGCAGGCAGCCGGCGATCATGAGGTAGATGACGACGCCGACCGACCACACGTCGGCCGCGGGGCCGTAGCGGCGCTGCAGCACCTCTGGCGCCATGTAGAAGGGCGTGCCTACAATCTCAGAAAAGTGCTGCGAGTGGGCAGCAGCAGGCGAGTCGGGCAGCAGGAGAAACATGAGGGGCCAAGCGTCGGCAGTCGCACGTGTGGTGAAGGCTTGGGCAGGCCGGCCCAGTGCAGGGCGGCGAGCAGGTGCCGTGCTGCTGCAATGGGTGCAGGAAGCAACCATCCAGTCACACAAAAGGCTGGGCTGCCAGGCTGAGCATGTGTGCCCTAGCTGCCAGCATGTCAGCAGGCGGTTGGCCAGGCAGTTGACTGCCCGACACCCGCACACGGCCGGCACAGACACCCACCTCGCCTGGGGTGTGGAAAGCAGACACCCCAAAGTCAGAGACCTTGAGCACCGCTGCTGCGCTGCCTGCTGGGGCCATGAGCAGCGTAGGCGCGCCCAGCAGGAAGTTTTCCGGCTTGATGTCCCTGTGCACCACACCATTCCTGCAATCGCGCACAACAACAGCAAGGACAGACACAGGCCATGTGTTAACAGATTCCCACTGTTTTACTCGCATTGCTGAGTCATGTTGCTGTGTCATATTGCTGAGTTAAAATGCTGGGTCACTGTGCTCAGAGTCACATTGTTGAGTCATTGTTGAGTCATCGTTGATGCTATGGCTTGAATGGGTAAAATGAAGATGATGAGTCATCCTGCTGAGTCACATATGGTGTCATAATGCTGAGTCAGGTGATGTGTCACATTGCTGAGTCACACTGCTGGAATGGCAAAATGCATACCGTAATCCCTTAACTATTTGCAAAGATTGAAATTGAATGGACCATGAGTTTACGAATATATTTGCACAGGCTTTGCAAAAAGTTACTTGACTGGGAGGTTATTGCATTATCCCGCGGGAGAACCTGTAGGGGCTGCTGACGGTTATAAATGCACAGTGTAGGGGAGCTGTAGTGAGTTGGGGAAACTCCAGTAGGGGCGAGGGCGATACAGCATGCGTATACGATGCCTGAAACAGCTAGAAAAGGCTATCTGCCGTAGCTATTCGCCAATATCAACAGCAGTTCGCGAAACATTGAGAGAGACAGAGAATGTTTCCCCGCTGCAGTCGCAGACTAGTAGTTTTTCCGAAAATATTGTGGGATTAAGGTAATATGGTGGTTCGCAATATAATGCATGCGCCGGAAGGGAGACAACATACACAAAATGTAGACAGCTATAGCAGACATCCAACGCCCGGAAAAACCTGCAGGCCCCCCTCCCACGGTCAAATGCACGCCCTGCACACCGCATGCTGCTGCAGGAGGGGCGCCCCCAACATAACCAAGTCTAAGCACACTGACCCACCTGTGGCAGTGCTGCAGTGTGGTGAGCATCACGCGCCCGATGTCTGCTGCCTCGCCCTCACTCAGCCGCCCGAACCGGCTGATGTAGTCCAGCAGGTCCCCGCCCGTGCACAGCTCCATGACCAGGTGGATGCTGCGCTCGTCTTCGTACACCCCCTGCAGCTGCACGATGCCGCCATGCCCCGCAAGGTGCTGCAGGATCGCGACCTCGTGCTGCACATCCGCGACCGCAGCAGGGCTGGCGGCGATGCTGGCCTTACAGATGGTCTTGCAGGCCCACGGCCGCGCCGTGCGGCGGTGCGTCACCAGCCGCGTCACGCCAAACGTGCCGCAGCCCAGCGTCTGGCCAAACTCGTACTCAGCCAGCACCTCCCGCCCTGCATGCTCCAACATGATCCACGTGGCGCTGCCGCCGATGGCGCCGCCGGGCGCCGGCCTGCTGGATGTGTGCTGCGTGCTGCTGCGGCTGCTGCTGCCCCAGCAGCTGCCGCTTGCAGCAGACAGCGACACGCTGCCGCTGCAGCCGCTGCTCAAGCTGAGAGACAGCGCACAGGACGTGCTCATGCTGCTGCATCTGCTGCGCGCGCTGCTTGCAGTGCACATGCTGGAGGGCGTGCCCACGCAGTAACAGCTGCTGCTGGTCCCACTGCCGCTCGAGCGGTTGCAGAAGCCGCCGCGGCAACCGGTGGCGGTGCTGCTCTGGCTTGCAGGACTGCTGCAGGGCGCCAAGCTCATGCTGGCTGTTTGGCTGCTGCACATGCTGCTGTTGGCGGAGCAGCACCCCTGCTGCTGCTCGTCCGCCAGTAAGCTGCTGGCTCTTACAAAGCAGCTGCTGAGCTTCAGCAGGCTCGGCCAGCTGCTGCGTGCTATGGGTCGTTCCTGCTGCTCCTGTTGCTGCTGTTGCTGCTGCGGGCACGGCTTGCACTGCACGCAGGTGCCGTGCAGCAGCTGCGCTGCATCCCATGCGTCCAACTCACAGCCCACCTGCAACAGCAGCGCCAGGGTTTGCAAGCACGGGAACAGGCACAACGTTGCTGACCTGCAGCTGCGCAACTACATGGCTAAGCACTTGACAAGGGGCTCTGGGCTGAAGTGCATCCCGCCGGAGTCCTTGAACAAGCACATGCACCTGCTGGCCAGGGGCTGGTCAGTGCAGTCCCACCCAGCAGTCACCCCGACTCCCACAGGCACCCGACCGCCCCGCACGACCGCCCACCTGCTCGCTTCTGGACCTTTGCCGCTTTTGAGACGTGCATCCGGCCGCGGCGAACGCATCCCAGAGATCAGGCTGGTCTGAAATTGATACATCGCGCTCCTGCAAGGACCACACCAGGACATATGAATAATTGTTTGGTATATATTCCAAGCACTGATCAGGCTGAGCCTCCAACAAAATGATTGCAAGCCCTGTGAAAAACGCCCACCTGGCGCTCCTGCTGGCTTAAAGTCAAGTACAACTGCCGACATAAAGAAATTAAAACATGATCCTTCATATCACCGCAGGAAACCAGCATGCCAGCTAAGGCAATCACACCAGCTCGGCTACGGCAACCCGTCGCACCTGGTCTCCAGCGCACATTACTGCATTCATATCTGTCTCAAGCAATGCTGCTGCAAAAATTGACGAGGCATCCAGCGCCTTCACTGGCCCTCCATCCAGCGCAACCGCATGACCGCCAACAAGCCACGCTGCAGCGTGTCGTGGCCAGACTTAAACTTGTGGTTGTGTTATTATAATAATCGCAGAGCTTGTGCCAGCCAAGTACCAGCTAAGAGGCTGCGAAGGCCTAGCAGGCAGCCCGACTAATGCAGAAGGACTCAGTGACCCAAGTGCCTGGAGGTTTCAAGGTCGCAAACTGATTGTCTAGTAGATAGTCAACACAGGATGGTGTGCCTGCTCATAGACCTTGGCAGAGCGTGGTGAAGACGTTGCGATGTGGGTCATGCCAAGAGGTCGCGTGCTCAATCACAAAAGTACATGTTCACACCGGAAACAGTAGAGTCCTGCAGCGAAATGAGCCCAACCTGGTTCTTTGGAGGGTCCTCACGACACTTGGGGTACTGGTAATGTATTGAATAATAGCCAGTCAGCGTCGATCTGAGCCTAGGCCTTGGCCTGTTAGCTTTTAATGGAATTAAAACTTTGAATACTTCTTCTGAGCCGGCGGGTGAACATCGAGCACACGGTAAGAAATGCCAGTGTTTACCGCGACGACTGCGAAGTACATGGGAAGAGCCGTCAAGATCCACTGATACGTTACACCAATCAATCGCTTTTTACTCGAGAGATTTTTGAAGGCAGAGCGAGCTGTGTCTGCAGCTTTGCACAGCACGCCTTCACATCACCTGCAGCCTTGTAGAGCGTGAGCAGGCATCCTGCATACAATCAGAACCTTGAACGTGTCTAAGAATTACATAGCACTATGTTACACATGCTCAAGCCTTCTGGACGGTCGTTGAACCCCCGGACCCTCCAACTCACTGTGCAGTCACCTGTGTACATTGATGATATCCTGGGCATTGATGCAATGGCACTGTTGCGCACAAACACCACCTGCTCAAGAGCAGGCCTTGGGAGGAGAAAAAGTAGCGGGGCTTGGTCTAGTATGCCCTAGTACCAGCGGCTTTTGTGATAAGCAAGGCAAGGCAGACTCTGCCGAACACCATATCTCAGGTGACCTGGCCCCCCTCCGGGGGGGGGGGGGCGGGGGCATAAGACTCATGTTAAGCTGCATGGGCCTCTAGAAGCAACGCTGGCTCCACCCACTGTATGGCTTCTGTGAATAGTCTCTGCTGTGGCAGGACACAGTTGCAGTACAGGTTCTTGAATTTTTTTGGAATAATCAAAGTAACAAGCGCAGCACTTCAACCTGAACCAACCTGAACCCAGAAGGAAAGCAAAGTGATGCGTTCGCAGTGGAGAGTTACCGTTGAACAACACTGCTCACATACATGCAACTTGCTTCATGTTCATCAATACAACCAATGGCGCAGTACAGTGGGTGGATCCAGCTTTGCTTTCATGAGCAGCCTCGCATGCAGGGGTAGGGTGACACTTGCTTGCCTTTGCTTTTTCATCTTTTTCACATGCAACGTATAGTATCACCGCCTGGCACCGGTGCCCTGCTGTACAAAACACAGGGGGGCCTTCTGATGATGGGGGAACACTTCAAGCATGCAGTACAGCGAACAGTGACAGCGTGACATGCACTGGGTGTTCCTATGCATGCCTATGCAGATGGCCACGTGCCGCTGCTGGTAGTCTTGTTTTGCTGCCTGCTCTGTTTTCGTGCAGGTTGTCACTGTTGCTGAGTTGACGCGTCGTTGCGAATTGTCGTGCGCAATAAGAGGCCCTGCCGAAGAGGTACCACTGGCCAGCCCTGCTGTACATATACTGCTGGCATGTCCAAGGTTGGGTGACACAGGCGTAATTACTGGAAATCAGCATGCCACACATATGATGGTAGTACTGTCAGCCACTAGGCTGGTATGTGGTGGGTTGCAGGACAAGATCGAGCACCCTTCACATGCGTATCTGCGGCAAACAAACACGCCAGCACAGGCGAATGCCAAACCAAATACCAAATACCAAAGTAGGGCCACAGGCCCACCCACTAAGGAGCCAAACAAGGCTCATGGGGTCAAAAACATGCAGTGCTATACTCTAGAAGGCAGAAAGACCGCAAGGGACAAGCTAGTGACCACGTGTGACTAGAAGGTGGACTATCACAAAGCGGCTAGATTGAACACGGGGAGTGAGGGTTGCGCTGACTACGTCCAAATGTGACTAGCGTTACTGGCGGGTTGCAATGCGACGGCGACTCGAAGGTGAGATTCTACTGCAAGAAACAGCAGACAAGCTGGCACTAGATCTGATGCACTAAAGCTGCTAGTACGAGCTGGCACGTGTTGGACAAAGCTATGTTAAACTGACCTGCGCTCTGTCATTATCAAACAAGCTGGCCAGGCACCTGGGCTGTCGTTATCAGACTCGCCAGCAGGCTAGAAGGCTCTGTCGTTATCAGACTCGAGACCTCAAGAGAACAGAAGTTACCGGAGAAACAAACACAGCTGTGCTGTGGCAGGAAGGGGTGCACTGAGGCAAATACGCACTGAGGCGGGACTGAGCCAAGGAAAGAACCAGACAAAAACACAAGCCAACCAGGGAGAGAGAAAAGCACTAGGACGTATCAGATCAACCCTGGCCAGGCAGAGAGAGCGGAAGCCTAAATGCCCTGGCCAGGAGGCGCTCCTGCACAAAGTGACAAGTGACAAGACGACCATCTGCAGATTGCACGTACGTGATTGAGCATCCGTATCACATCCAAGCAACCACAATTCTGCACAAGCGAGGCCATCGATTCACCTCAGTCCAAGGAAGCTGCTGTCATTGTGTGGTTTAGCCCACTCAGTCTTGCAGTCTTTTGCATCTCGCCAGCTCACCAACTACACATATTGCTGACCAATCAAGTACGCTTTAATACACTTGCGAACATCTGCTGTCCGAAGGATATACTAAGAGATCACACGTCAAAACAGCTTGGGCGCTGACGCCAGGCAAGCATGGCTGCCATATGCTGCCTTACTAGCTGATCAAATAACGACGAAAATAATCATAATTAAACATACACAGCGACATGCATGCCGCAAGGTGACGCCTGGCACAACCATGCCACGCGATGGCGCGTAATGCCGCCTACGGGCAGGACAACACACATGCCACATATACGCCTGCTAGGTAATCACTACAGTACTGCTACTGTCGCTGCTGATAACACTCGCGCGGCCATGCTGGCCGTGAGTTCGGCAAGCACTACATAAACGGCATGACAGGATGCTGCGTGTTTGAGCTCTGGGGTTCAGGTCTGGGTGACATCTCACAGGCGGCATGCTCTCTGGGGCACCAGCCCAGTAACGAGCCCCCTGCCGCTGCCTTTTCTACGTTTGCTTCAGGTAATTTGCGCAGGAAGGTTGAACATTGGGCAGCCCTCTTGCCTGTGCTTCCTGTACGCGGAAGGGTTGGTGCCCCCGAAGCAACTGCTCTGGACTTGGATGCTTGCAACGTGTTCATCAGTAAAACCAGCGGCGCAGCACAAAGGGTGGAGCCAGCTTTGCTTACATGTGCAGTCTTGCATGCAGGGGTGGGCGACACTGCTGGCTTGCTTGCTTTTATGCTGCTGCTGCAGCGTGCTGTTCCTTTTGACATGCAACACTTCTTGACATACAAGCAACAGTTCTTCTTGACATACAAGCAACAGTTATTTAGCAGCAAATGAGCACGTAAAAAAAACGTATAGCGCGGCTCCTGGGCTCCAGGTGAATGCAAAACGGCATACCTTCAAAGCAATGCTGGACCAGGAGCGGCCCGCTCAAGCTTTCTGGGTGCTCCGAGTGTGCTGCCATGCAGGCAAGCTGGCCGGCATCAAAGCATCACCTTCATATGCACCTGCACCGCAGACCCATGTGGTGTTTTGCAACAGCCAGTAGCTGAGTGGGAGCGTGGCATGTGCTGTCCATGAGGTCGCTGGATCGAGTCGGGGTCTCAGTTTACCAGTGGTAAAACACAGATCCATATGGCGCGCGTTCTTAGCCGTTAACCTTGGCCGCATGCCCCATGACGGCAGCCAGCAACTCCGTGGCCCCTGTACTTGTTTTGCATGGGTGCTGCTGTGCTGCCAGTGCTGTATTGTGCTCTGTGTTTGCTCTGACATGCCCTTTTGGTGGCTCCTGGTCAACATCTGCTGCTTGCATGGAAGCACCGTCTTGTGGTACTTACCCTGTGTCCTGCTATGGTAAGATCTGGCATGTTAAGCCTGAGGTGGAGCCTTCAATGTGTGGGCAAGGGGTGGTGAAGGCTGGCTGCAGTTGATGCTGGGGCAATAGTGTGTTTGCAGGGTTCTCTTGCACCCCCTCAGGGGTGCTTTAGGGTTTGTGGTTCACTGCTTGTTACAATAGCTGTAGTGTAGGACAGGTGCCGCCTGTGTACACCTGGCTGATTACAACTACAACTACAACTGCACATATGCAACATGTGTTTGATAAAATTTCCAACATAATCGTCTCTTCTGTTGACCTGATACACAACGTCTGTTGCTAAGATATTCCTGCAGCTGCAGCGCTGCAGCTAGCTGGCAGCAGGGCGTACATGTACAGCAGCAAGAGCTGCAGTGCAGGTGCTGTTCGGGTCGTCAGCTGTGAATGTTACTTTATTTTTTTGGGTTTGTTGGCAACTCGCTACGCATTAGTCATTGACGAACAGCCCGGCGAAGCGAAAGTCCGGTAACCATCCATCCAAACAATGAGGTCAGTCCATCTTGACAATAGTGCGCGTAGCAATCTGTAGTGAGACGTAACTGCTGCTAATAGACAATAAAAGCGATGGAGAAGTTTCACAGCGCTCCGCGTTACATCCGTCCCAGGCATTTGGCCACTGCCCGTCTGCTCCGGTCAGTGAGCAGAACCCCGCGCCGCGTCAGTGACGAGTCAATCCCAGGGGTGTAGGCGCATCAAACAGATTATCATCACTGACAATCAAAACATCGTCGCAAATGTTAGCTCAGTAGCCGCAGCAGCAGCAACAGCAGCAGCAGTGGATCAGAGAATCGTTCTGTGATCATCATCAAAGTTGAACTGCTGATGATGATCACAGATGTTCAGCAGTTCAACTGGGTTGGCAACCCCGCAGTTAAGCACAGCAAGTCATTATGTGTGGACAAGAAAATCCTGGCAAAAAACAAAGAGAACTTAAAATGGGAAAAGTTACCAGCAGCCTAACATGTTGCCCCTATCACATGGGCACTCAACCGTGTGGTGCTCCCCGTGTGGAATTGTCTTTTTTTAATGAAAAGGTCAGATGACTGCAATGACTGTCGATACTTGGGAGCAAATCGGCGGCTGGCGCATTTCAATACTCAGTCAGGAGATAACGACCGCTGAACAACAAATCACAGAACTGCTAGCAGTCCTATCCCCACCAGACCTTGACAAATTGGGATATGTTTGTCACATCTCCTTCACACTTTTGTCTCCACACTCAATCAAAGACAAGCTGCGAAATGCAAACCAAACCGCCAGGGACAACCGCCCAAGTGCCACGCAACCCACTTGTTTCACAACACGTCCCAAGCAAGGCAGCAACATACAGCAAGCACACTCAAGGTACAGCGACCCCAGATGTGCCAGATCTGTCGTCCGCACATCCTGTTCCTCCACCCCAGCGAGTCAACGTGCTGCAGCAACTGCTCAGCAAGCCCCAGCTGCACAACCGGGCTGCAGTACATCCGCAAGAAGCCTGCATCTGCGTCGGACACAGCCGCTGTGCCGCCCCTGCTGCTGCTAGTGTTGCCGCTGCTGCAGCCTGCTGCTGCTGCTGGCCTCCTGCTGCTCCTCTCGCACTTGGCCCTCCTGCTGCTCATCAGCTGCGGCGGCAGCGCCAGCTGCATCTGCTGCTGCCTCTGCATCTGCTGCCTGCCGTGCAGCTGGCATCAGTGCCTTCAGCAGGCGGCTGGTGAGTCCCTGGAAGGCACGCAGGGCAGCGCGACATGCACACAAAGCACGGCAGGAGGCAGCACATGAGTACCAGCGGCATTGCAACACACTGCTGCACTGCCTGTGCGTGAGTCGTGGCAGTGACGGGGAGAGCTGCGGAGCCTTCGTATTGCAGTTTCGTAAGACTGTGCACTCTCCAGTGCTACCTCTCACCTGCAGCAGCGGCTTGCCCTGCAACTCTTCCATGCCTGCAAGCTAGGCCTGATGCTGCGCCAGCGCCTCCTCAGCAGCAGCAAGCTCCTTTGCAGTGCGCTGCTCACGCAGCGCAGCAACCTCAATTTGTGCAGAGGGCCAGACCATCTGCCCCCACCCTCACCGCCGAGCAACACAATCGGCCCCCGCTGCTCATTGCCGCCCTCTTCGTCAGCGCCCGCTGCTTCCCCTGCCTGTCCAGCTCCCCCCGCTGCCTGCTGCTGCGCCTCTGCAGCAGCAGCGGCAGCGGCAGGCTCCTCAGACGCCACGACCAGCTGCGTGCGGGCCGTCCTCACCCCGTCCTGCCAGTGAGCCCTGTGCTGGACTGCCCCAATGCAGCGTGCAAGCATGCCCAACAGGATGCTGTGCGGCAGTGCCCAGGCGTCGCTGGCTGGCCCCCCGTGGGGTGCCGGGCCGAGCCGCAGCGCAGGCGAGGGAGGGAGGGAGCCGGCCGCCGGAGGGATCAACAGCACCAGTGACGTGGACACGGACACGACAGCAGGATCAGCCGGATGCGTGCTCAGCTAACAGCATCGCCAGCCGCCAAAACAGCAGCAACCACCGCCACTGGACAACCCCTGCAAGCACGTGACGAGCGCGTGCGGGTTGCAGAGGCGTAGGCGGTTTGCAGAGGCTCTCCACGCCACGCCAGCAGCGCGACGGTGACAGACCTACAGGCAGGAGCTTCTGCAAGCTGGCAGACTCGACAGACGACGCACCACTGGGCAACACAGCAGCGCCTGCTGCGGCTGCACTACACAGATGTCCCAGAGCGCAGTTCACTACGTGACTCTGCTGAACGATGCTGTTGAGGACACCAGACGCATCTGCTAAGCTCCCAATGACTTCAACAGTTGTCTGCTTTGGGCCCGCCGGCGGCACCAGAGGCAGCAGCAGACTGCTGTCCACATAACCAAGCTCTGCACGCTGCTTGATAAGCCGGGGTGCAAGCTCGTCAAAATAAACAAAGGGCAACACAGCCTGCAGCTGCTGCCGTTCTTATTGCACTGCAGCCGAACCCCACGCGAGCGAGAATGTTTGTGGTGGTTCACTCTGATCTGCCTTTATGTAAAAGACATCAAGCTTGTTGGCAACTGCACCCAGCTGCCGAGCACAAGCCATCTGCACAACACATTGCTGCAGCACATGCTGCGGCAGAGTAGTCCTAGCCACAGCACTGTCTACACACACCTTTATCTCCAAAAGCCATTGAACAGCGATACCATCAGCAGGGTTGAGCACAGTCACAAAACGGTAAGGGCTGGCAGCCAGCCATCAGTACTCATTACAAACCAAAATGCCCGTCTCTTGCAATGTAACGACATATGGTGCGAACAGTTGCTGCAGTGCTTGCTGGTACCGCTGTGCAGCGACAGGCTCCAGCTGTACGCCCATATGCATGCGCCGCCGTACATCAGCAGACAAAGCAGCAGTGGTGTCTGGCACCTGGCCTGCTAGAATGAGTGGATCAATCTTCACCTTGTTGTCTACGACAGCAGATGAGGTGCTGTAGCCAACACCAGTCAAGGACGGCACGTCACTAGCTGTGATGCGGCACACCCTATGGCTGTGCCAGGCCAGTGAACGCTGAGGCACACGCATATTGCCTGTGCTGTGGGACAGTCCAAGTGCTGCAAGCTTGTCAGCATCTGACATGATACGAATTTTTTACAAGCTGACCTTCAGGGAAGGGAATGGAACTTGGTGGCTGCTAGGCAAGGGTGGGTTGCGGCGAGGATCGTTGACGTCACCACCAGCGCCTCCCACATTGCTGGCTGACGGTCTGCTGCTGCTGCCGATGCCAGTGCCAGCAGCACTACTGCCTGCTGTGGCGGCTGACGAGCTCCCCTGATGCGTGCTGCTAGCGGAAGGGGTGGCTGTGTTGCCAGGAGCATGTGCACGATGTGAACCTGCAGTAGCATGTGGCAGCATACTGCACAGTTACACAGCATACTAGAGAGCAGGCTAGCAGCCGCTGCTCGCATGCGGGCATGCGGGCACTTGTACTATGCAACCACTGCATTTGAAGTGCAGTTGTCGTAATGCCAGCTACAGGTGGACCCGGCACTCTCTGACATTTGCAGGGCACAGCTGCTGTCATGTACGCACACCCATTCATTGCAGAGACTGTTCTTCAGAGTCATCTGCCTGCAATACCAGCAGTATAGCAGCGCACCTGTTTCTGTTGCAGCTGCGCTCCCCTCCACAGCTGGCGTGTCCAGGCTGACACTGATTGCCTCATGTCAAACGGGTTCATTGCATGGGCCTGCTGAGAAGGCGTCGTCATGACGAGCATGCCATGAATTGTTGTGCCAGGTGGCTGCAAAGCCAGAGCACGAGCTGCTGCATCATGCATTGCAGCATGGTCTCTGTGGATGGTTGCCTGCATAAGTCCAGTTGCAGGAGCCCACCACAGAGTCAGCACAACCAACTCCTTACACCGCCACACAAAAGCAGCACAGGATCGTGCGCACAGCACCTACCTGGGCACGCCACATCGTCTCGAGCCAGGTGTTCGTACGTGGCCACCAGGATAAAAGCCTGTTCAGCAGTGCATGCACATCTTCCAGGTACAGCAGCAGCGGGCCCAGTGCATCATCTGCCCATGGCCCCTGCTGGCTAACTCCCCAAGGCGCAGAGTATACTACCCTGCGTGATTTAGGTACATCTGGCTGTTTTGGCTTGTCCAGATAGCGCAGAGCAAAGGGACAGGAGTCATTTGGTGTCTTGGCAGTTGTTGACTTGTATTCAGCAGGCACATGCGGCGGTGCCACGGGGACTGAAGCGACAAGCAGCGTACTGTTATTTGGTTTGAATATAGTTTTGTTGACCGACGTGGCTGGCGTGTGCAGCACTGGGCACACCAGCACCCCACACAAACGAACTTTGTTTAACAAAGCAACAGGAGCGCCCTCATCGTCGCCTTTGTGTCCCTGAAATGTATTAGACATATGTAAAAACAAACGTACAAGCTTTGAATGACGAGTTCTGTCGTA
The DNA here is from genome assembly GCA_014080715.1 of Scenedesmus sp. NREL 46B-D3. NCBI lineage: Eukaryota > Viridiplantae > Chlorophyta > Chlorophyceae > Sphaeropleales > Scenedesmaceae > Scenedesmus > Scenedesmus sp. NREL 46B-D3. The sequence continues at coordinate 141,040 of JACERP010000080.1, read as the reverse complement.
TCTATTTGCGCCCGACGGTCTGATTTCGACGGTCTGAATCCACGGCAGGTCTGTGCATGTGACAGGTGCATAACTGAACGCTTTGCAGGAGTAGGTTGGATAACTTGCGCCTAAACTCGACCTTTGCGCAGTGGCAGGTTTACTCGGCGCCTTAGCAAAATTTGAAACATGATTACGTGTAGCGTAAGCAGCTGCTGAAACAACGTGTTAACACTGTGTTTCGCACAAAGAGGCGTCTACAGGAGCCGCAACGCAGAGTTGATTTTACGAATCTATGAAACTGCGCTGTAAACAATCTGTCACAGCGCAATATATTGAAATTCAAGTACGGTAAACTTTGTGAAAGTTTTCAAACTGACTAAAAAGAAGTTGAGTATTCATTTCGTAGCTGTAGACTTTTACGCGTGCAAGAGTCTTATGCCTGCCTGCCTGCTACTTTGCCGCTTGTCACAGCAGAACTCATATTTTTAAAGGTATCAGTTTAATGCTTTAAAAGAACGTTCCTGACATGTAATCTATCCAGTGACACGGTGTCGAGCAGCTCCTCGGCTGGCCGACTCTGTCCGATGACAGAGGTTTTGGGCAGCTCCCCGGCTCACCCAGCCCACACCAAGCCCTTATAAGGCGATGTCCGCCCTAATTTTAGCAATCTGCATGCTCTACCACCCTTCTATCACCAGCCGGGCTTCGGTGGATCACCTGCAGCGGCGATTGCGATACCGCTAATGAATGGTGGTGGGGTGCGCTTCACCACCGCTTCTGCAGGCCCATCGGAATCAACGAAGTTGAGAGCCAGGGTTTTTTAATCGAGTTGCCTGTGCGCGGTCGGCTTCTGGCTGGCTCCGGCCAAGCCGTCGTCGCCCGCATCGGCAGCTTGGTTCGAGCCCCTGGCTGCCTGGTTGGGCCGCATGCATGGGCCACTGTCCGCTATCTACAGTCCAAAGCAGAGCCCGCAGTGGTCCATCGTGCGCACACCATCTCCGCGAGTGACGCTGCCAGCCGCTTCGACACCAACCACACCCGCCCAGCAGTGCAAAACAAGCAGCAGGTGATGCAAGATGTAGGTGACGACTGTGCACAGTGGTGCGCAGTGTTGGTAGTCAAGTTGCTCTTGAAGTGTGCATGTGTTCGATTGTGCTGCTGCAGATGGCAGCTGCCTTGCAGACTGCCAAGTGCATGTGCATCTGCAGCTGTATGTTTGTGTTTGTCTGTGTGATGCATGCACAGCAAGCATGCATCACGTGCGTTTTTGGGCCTGGTTATGAGCGACCTCCCCGTGGTGGGCCCGGGCAACGCCCCAGCAACAGCTGGGGTGGCTAATCTAAGCTCATATAGGTGTGCCTTATGCATCCCCCCACCAAAATACAAACCAAGGCTTTTGCTTCTTCTGCTTTGTTGCGAGGGAAAACTGAACTACACCAAGAGGTCTACCTGGAGACACTGTCACTGACACTTCAACTTCGACTGGGCTACCTCAAGCTGACTACAAAAGGGACGAAGGCCGTCAATGCTTGCTGCGACCACCTGATTTGAAACGAGGCGTGCATGCTTGAAATGAACAGGGGACACTGCTGCTACGTACTGCCAATGGATGTCGAGCAATGTTGATGCACCAGCACGGTATGTGACTGCACCTCACCCCATCAACGATAAGCATGTGTCAGCTGTGGCCCGTTGTCGGTTGGGTTTGCATCATCTGGAGGTGTCCAAAGGGCGTTGGCGTGGTGTGAGTCGAGGTTATCGGCTGTGCCCATGGGGTGCAGACAGGCATATTGAGGATGAGAAGCATGTTATGTTTGATTGCCATTGGTATTGTGACTTTGCGTGAGCGTTTTAGCCGGTTGTATCAACACTGGTGGTCCTAGTCACTAGTAGTGACCCAGACTGTTTGCTGCGACTGATGAATCATAAAGACCAAACAGCTGTGGCTGAACTGGTACATTTGTTTGATGTACGACACCAGGAACCAGTTTGCGACTTGATGTGGGATGGTTATCAGGATGAGATTTGGTAGGGATGGCTACGTCCTTTTTCTCTTCTGGCTTACCTACTTTCAAAGTACCAAAGTTTGGTACTTTAGTTTGCTCTTTGCCCAATGTGCCTGCCTTTGGCTCCCCAAACCGGTGAAGCTACCCATGTAACGTTTAGAATGTGAAATGTAAAGATGTTCGTATCTGGTGACCAGCCTATGGCTGGAGGGGTACCATTTACTAGCGCTGAACTGCCAGTTCAAGTGCATCTTGCACCGAGTGCTTCCAGCTGTATGTGAACATGTCACACAGCGCTGTGCATGCTAGCATGCTGGTGACAGCTGTCTTTGCATGCAACCAGCGGCCGGTGCCCCGATGGTCGGCTGCTGTGCTAGCCATGCCCTGGCTTTTTGCATGTTGGATTGTATGTTGGCTCTCCCGCGTCACCAGGACCACTGGCAGCTGGCGTCCGTCGAACTTGATCAATTTGCATCGTGCCCGCCGTGCGCACAAGACGCAGTCTGGGACTCTGGGTTTTTTTTATGGTAAGGTCAGATGACTGCAATGACTGTCGATACTTGGGAGCAAATTGGCGGCTGGCGCATTTCAATACTGAGTCAGGAAATAACGACCGCTGAACAACAAATCACAGAACTGCTAGCAGTCCTATCCCCACCAGACCTTGACAAATTGGGATATGTTTGTCACATCTCCTTCACACTTTTGTCTCAATTGATATCCATGTCTGAACCACTGCTCTCACTGCTATCCATATCAGAAGACCATCCAGGATGCGACCGTGCAATTGTATGCTGCCAACAATGCACAGCCTTTGCTGCTTAGGCCCGTATGTAAAGAACGATTTAACGGCTCCTGGGTAGTCCTGGAAATACTGCGCACCAGCTCGGATCAACTACTGCTGGGACTTTACAATGTTGAACTCAGCGTGCAGTTGCTACACAGCATGCATCGTGGGGCAGATACAAGGTGGGTGGGCTGCCAGTGTACTGCATGCTAGTGCCGTGTCCTCTCACAAGGAGCAGAAAGGTAAAGTAGGGTACAAGACACCCAACCACCGACAAGCCAGCGCCTTCCGTCCTGTCACTTGTTGCAAAGACCCCGTCAGCCCAAAGGCACTGATTTGTAGCCTGAAGTGAGCGCTCACAACATGCAGTGCTGTCCTACACAACAACAAAGCTGAACCAATCACGCCACCCCAAGCTGCGGAATTACTTCAAATGCAGCAGAACTGATCTCCCTCATCAAAGCAATTGCAGCAACACATCATGGCTGTGTCAGCACCAGGCGAAGGTTAAGACATGAAAAACTCAATAATGCTGCCCGAAAAGTGTTACAGTCTAGGCAGAACCTGGTTGACAGCCAAGATGAGTAAAGCAGATGTGTGATGGGGCAGGCCAGGCACTACATACCTGCTTGGCCTGCGCCAGTGTGCAGGGGAGCCCTAAGCAAGAGAACTCACATGTTGGCTCGTGGCTCATGTTGGCTCGTGGCCATTTGACATCCCATTTGTGTAATGTGGATGGGGTGGGTGCAGTGTTCAGTCAAGCGTAGTGTTGGCCCTAGCTGCCATGCCCCTTAACAAACCCAGCCTCTGCTGCTAACGGCTGCCACTGCCAGCCGCAGACCAAGATACGCGCAGCATACCTAACATATGCCTGGCACAATGCTGTGTAACCAGAGAGAGAGTAGCACAAACGAGACTGTTATGCAAAAGTGGGCTCTGTGCAATGTACTTTCAGAAAAGCATAATGGTAGCTCAACCAAAGGCCGTGATCTGGCACACAGTGTCGAGGGACAGACACAACAGCACAGCCGCACCCGTTGCCAGAGTACAGCGCCACTAGGATGTAACAATAAGACAATGGACGCCCTCACAGCACGCCCCCATGCTAATAGGCCTGCAACACACCAGCCTGCAACACAACAACCGGCCAGCACCAGATGGCCACCCCCAGACTAGCTCTGGCAAAGGCAGCGGAGAGCGCTGTCGAGCTGACGCAGTCATATGTGCTGCCTAGCACGGTGCCAAAAAACAGCATCAGGTAGGGCCCGCACCAGAGTCGTGCACTGTGCGGCACCCATGCATTAAAAGTAGGGTACAGAGTCATTTTGTAGCATATCACTTTGCACCTTCGCCCGAGCAGAATAATCATAGTGGTGTAGAAGCCCACTAAGGCAGTTGCCGTTGCTTCTGGTGTTTGTAGAAGGCACATATAAACGCACGGGGTATGTAGAATGAATGGCTCTGTGCCTGATGCATATGTGGTCCCGGCCAGCCGCCCACGTATATAACGCGGTCAGCCTGCTTTCTTGCTAAACAATGCGTAGCAACCACGGCAGTACCCAGCCCCGACACAACACAGCCGACGACACAGCTGAGAGCACACCATCCCGCCATGCAAAGCCTGCAATCTGCGCCAACGATTTAAATGTGTTTCACTGTACCAAAGTTTCAAGGTCCAGCATGCGCACCATCCAAGGTTCAGTGTTGTGCTCTTTGCTGCACCCAGAAACCAACGCCACGCGGGTCTGCACCAAACCATGTTGAAAATGGGAGAAGCCCAGTTAGCAGGCCCTCGGCGCACCGCAGCATGCCATCAGCAGCCGGGTTGGGGCGCCAGATACACCAACACAACCAACGACGGCCACTGAAACAAAGCCCTGCTGCAGTGCTGTATGCATTCACCCCAACACCACTCAATCACACAGTCCAGCAAGCTCGCGATGGCTGCTCGCGCTGCACGCCGTTTGGTGGCCCAAGCAGTGCAGTCAGCCCAGCCCCTGCACTTGTTGCTGAAAGCACAACCAAGGCTTGCTGCTGCGTTCGACATCTAACTGTGCATGCATCAAGCCCCCCAGATGCACAATGCCACCACAAAGGCCGCACGCTGCGAGCCGAGCACCAAAGGGCAGATGCACGCGCGCGTGGCCTCGTATTCTGGTGGCCGTTCAGATTTGACAACATACAGCAAAACTCTGTTGTGGCAAGACCCTTTGACAGAACTGACGCATGTTCCTGTGTGTGCTTCCACGTTGAGTGGTCACCGCTCCATGCATGCTTGTAGGGTGGTAGGTAGCTACACCACAAGCCAATATAACACAGTGGATAAATCGATGCGCCGCACCCGAAGCAACAGTGCAGGACAGCATCAAGCAAAAACTCAACATGGCATAGTGCACCGTTGTCTGATTAAGCCGGCAACTGCGCCAGCATTTGGTGCCACCACTGCCAGTAATGGTTTTGACAGGTATGTGTGTTTGTGTATGTCAGGCTGCTGCACGACGGCGAGAGCCCGCCAGCAATTCCATGCACAAAACCAGACGTAAGTAACGGCAGCTCCTTCATTGCTTGATGCCCTTCAGGCACAGTCCTGTGCACTGCCGCCGGCAACACGCAAGTGCCACACCAAGTATGTACAGCAAGACCCCGTGGCGAAGCAGTGCACGGCAGTGCCAGCAAACAATTGCGCCGAGTGGTGCCAACAAGAGTGCCGTTTGCACGTTCCATTGTGTGCAGCTTTCAAAGCTGCAGCCAACCACCAGCAGGCGCACCGCCGCTCCCGACCCGCCCTTCCCAAGCAAGTTGCCTGAGCAGGCGAGGGGCGTGTGCCAAACAATGTGGGGTCCTCTCACGCCAATCGGTGTGCTGGTGTCTGCCCCAAAAAACATGCGCTGCCGCGACACGGCTGCTTGAGCCGACCACGGAACCTGCGCCATACGCAGCTGCAAGAACCTACACGGGGCACTCCAGCACCGGCTGCATCAACAATCATCCTCCAACAAGCCTCCAACCAGCCCAAGAATAACCAGCCTCACAAGCAATCAAGGCACCAGCTGCGTGCCTGCCATCCTTCCCGAAGGTTGCAGCACCAGGCAGCATATGCAGTCCACTTCAACGATGGCAAGACCCCACTCAGCCGGAGCAGGGTGCATGCAATTGCTAGCTCAGCACAGCGATTGTGGGCAGTAGCGTCATGTGCATGAGGCGCCCTTGGCAGACCCAGGCACCCTCCTGGCCGCCGAAACCAGGATTGGCTGCAACAACTGGCACCAGGACTGGCAGCGCAAACGCTTTCAACTACGCATCACCCAACCAGCCTGTTGATGCAAGGGATAGTTCAACTCAGCTCCTGCGCGCTTGATCAGGTTCGACCAACCTTGTGCATGGAAGTCGCCGCAAAGCAAAACAAATCCCCCAGGCCATGACACGGCCCATACGCACACCGCGACAGTTGCAGCCCCTACAGCACCAAGCTCAGGGCGCCTCATCCGTCACGCCCCCCTCCCTGCAGGCACACAGCAAGCGTGCGACTTTGAGAGGTACTGCTGCTGCAACCCATACTATTGAAGCTGTTGGCGCTGGACACTCCCCCGACCTTAGGTCCTGCTGCGTGCAGCTGCAAGCAGGGACTGGGCGGCAGCCACCTGCTCAGGCCTGCCGGATATCATGATGGCCAGCGCCGCGCCAGGCAGTGACGTGATGGTGACCTGCGCCCCGCTGCGGGCAGAGAAGAACACAAGGTTCTCCGCGATCAGCTGCACCTCGTGCGACTCGATCGGCACTGCAATGCTCTTGTAGCCGCCGTTTCCAGCACCTGCAGCGTACTGCTGTGGCACTTGCTGCTGCACCTGCACCTGCTGCTGCTGGCGCATCTGCATCTGCATGGCAGCACTCTGGGGCAGCACCATCACCTGCTGCTGCTGGTGGGGCTGCAGCTGCGGCAGCGGCTGCGACTGCGCCATCTGCACCATCTGCGCCTGTGGCCGCGACTGCTGCTGCTGCTGCCAGCCCAACGCGCCGGGTGCGTGCTGCTGCATCAGCGGCTGCTGCACCATGGACACCACCTGCTGCTGCGGCTGGGCCGCCATGCCCACGCCCGCATTCATGCCTCCTGTCAGCGACATGTTGAAGCTGCCCTCAAACTCGTCGAGGCCGCCCATTATGTTGGCCGGCGATGACATGCAGTGCTGGCCTGAGCTCTGCAGCATCGCGTTGGGCACCAGGCACATCTGGCTGTTTGCGGTCAAGCGCTGCTGCTGATTTGCGCGCTGCAATGCGACCTGGCTAGCCATCTGCTGCCAAACAGACAAGCACAGAAAAAAATACAGGCAGCAAGCGGCGGAGCAGACAAGTACAGAGAGCAGAGCCGTTAGGCCGGAAGTGTGTGCCATAGGAAAGATGCAGGATGCAGTGTTGCATGCGGCGGCCGGCAAATCAGCAGCCGGTCGATGCCGGCAATGTGGCAGCAGGAGGGACAGACAAGCGCTGCAACTTCTGACACACTTGCGCCGACGTGCCGAGAGCTGGCAGCAAGCAGGAGCAGGCGCAGCACGCGTCCTGCCCTCGCGCCACCCGGACCACCGCATACCTGTGTTGCGATGGATGGCTGCAGGTGCACGGGCATTGGCGCGCCCAAACCCATCGCAGCCGGGTCGTACGAGGCGTCAAGCATCGCTTCGCACACGTCCACCGCCATGTAGCCTGATGCCATGCCCTGCTGTGGCTGCATCGCGCCGTTCATCGGCTGCAGCGGCAGCAGCCGCATCATGTCTGGGGCCAGCATGGAAGCGTCCAGCGAGCCCATGCGCCCGAGCCCCGCCGCCTGCATCTGCGCCAGCTGCGCGTTGGCGTCGTGCGCAAAGCCGCCGCTGTAGTGCAGCAGCGGCAGCAGGCTGCTGCTGCTGTTGCTGCCGCTGCTCAGCGCGACGCCGTTGGGCGTCATCGCGCCCTGCCGGCCGGGCGCGCAGCTGCTGCTGGGCCCCAGCATGCCGGGCTTGCGCGAGCGCTTGACAGACAGCGCCAGGTCCTGGCCGCTGCGCGCGTCACGCAGCCACACCGGCTCCGCCTTGACGCGCGCCTGCAGCGCATCCGCTGCCTGCTTGGTGGCGTACCACACATGCCCAGAGGCGGACGCCTGCGAGGCGGGGCAGCACGCGGCCGCAGCTTCAGCGCAGGGCGCAGCAGTTGAGCGAGGCGCATGGTACAGCACCCAGAAGCAGATGCAGCAGCGACGCTGGCACGGTCCCACAAGCAGGCGCAGTGCAGGAAGTGGACGCACGCAACAGAGCTGCCAATGTGCTGGGGGGCAGCAAGGGGCAGCAGCAGACAGCTCGCATCCGGCACGCAGCCACCACCCAGCATAGCATGCGAGTGGACAGGCGGCACGCATGGGTTGCACACGACGACGCGCCGACAGTCAGCGCCAGCTGCCACGCACCCCTGAGTTGTCAAGCGCCAGCGCCAGCTGCACCACGTGGCCATACTGCCTCAGAACTGCGGCGAGATCGGCCTCTGTGACTGACGGCGGCACGTTGCTCAGCAGCAGCTTGTAGGCGTCGTGCGCGCAGCCCAAAGGAGGCTTGTCTGCTGGTGGCGGCGGAGCTGTGGAGGCAGACAGAGGGGGCGCAGCACAAGCGCACGGCAACAGCAGGTGAGCAAGCAGCCTGCCAGGTGAGCAAGTTGAGACTCGCTGCATGCTGTGTGAGCCGCCGAGGAGCTGCGTCTCCATTGCCCAGAACAGCAGCTCGATGATGCCATTTGCTGGCAAAAGGCCAAGCGCTGTTGCCATTCTGCATGCTGTGTCAGCGAGCTTCATGGCGTACCCTTGCACAACACCGTAGATGATGCATGATGCAGTGCCATTGCACCAAACAACAGACTTGTCAGCGCACCAATACCGATGTGTGCGGGTGAAGCGAGCTGTTACTGCTGCGTCCATGGCACCTAGCTAGCAGCAACTCTGCTCAGATAGAACACACATATGGGACAATGCCCAGTCACCACGGCAGACAGCCCTACAATGCCAGGCGTACATAGCACATCAACGTGCCGCATACCGCCATGAGCAAACTAGCAACACACAGCTGAAACGCACCCACTGGGCGCTGCTTCTTGAGGTCCATCCACTCCACCACCATCGGGCAGTCGCTGCCAGGGAAGACATACTTGCCATGCAGCTGCGAAATGGCGCTGCCAGCACAATGCCGGTCAACATATGTGATCAGGCCGCAACCCTGCAGCGCAGACCAGCAGCCAGGCACGTACTGTGAGTGTTGTTACGACAGCTCCAGCTGTGAGAAGGGCCAGGTCACAATGCAAAGGTGTTGCATCTTGGAGTCTGTGAACGTGTGGTGCACACATCCAAGCGCCAACGACCCGTCAACGGTGAAACAGCAACCGCTGACACAGGAGATTGGACCCAGGCAAGCAGCAGCTGCCTGCTGTGCGCCATGCCTCCCATGCAGCTGCTGCGGTCAGTATGCTTGCTCGCCATGGTGCTTGCTTGCTCACCTTGCTGTGCTTCGCTCCAGCCCATGCCCTGAACAGGTTAACCTCTGCCAGCTTGCCAAAGCTGCCAAAAAGCAGCTCCACTTCACTTGCCAGGGCTGTGGGTGGCACTTTGGCAAAGAAAAGCTGCACAGGCAGCAGCAGCAGCAGCAGCAGCAGCAGGGGATGCACAGCCAAAAGCAGACAAAGTGCGCAGCAGCAAGGGTGAGCAGCTGTAGCATTCAAACACAGAGAATGCCTGCTGAGACAAGGCAACTATAAAGCCCGAGTTGCCGGTGGCGCGCGGCAGGTGGGTCTGCCAAGGCCTGGGAGGATAGTGGCAAGCTGTGCATCAAGCTGCTCGATGTCACCACGCGAGGCTGCTGCTCTACTGTGGCATCCACCTTCTTGCAAGTGTCGAGCACTTGCAGCAAGCACAGAGCCAAACAGAAGCTGCAGCTGCTGTTGGTCCTGCCACCAACTGCTCACCGTGCGATCAGCATTTGCCGCCAAAGATGACATGGGGTTTTGTGATGCGGTTGCAGCTGCTGCTGTGGGTGCTGCTGCACCTGCCTCGTCAAGCGGCCAGCTGACATTCAAGAAGCCGACATGTGTCTGCAGCTGCGGGTTCTGCTGCACTGCCGCCAGTGCTGCTGCTGCTTGCTCGTTAGTTGACATTGTAATATAGCCACAGCCGCTGCTGATGCCATTCGTGGCTTCGGTGAACAGCTGCACAGACTCAACAGAGCCATACTGGCTGAACCACTGCTTTATCTGCTCTTCTGACGCATCTGCTGCGGCCTGTGCAAAGAACAAGCGCCGCCGCTGCCCTGATGCTGCTTTGGTGCTGACCGCTTCGTCAGCAGCTGGGGTAGCGTTCCCAGCAGACAGGGCGACCTGCAGGTGGCGGCAGCCACAGGTGGCGGCAGCGAGGCATCAGTCGTAGGCGCACAGCAGGGGCCAGCGACTGCTGCAGTAAGCCGACGTTCTGCTGACTGCTGTTGCATCCAGAAGTACCCACGTTGCTGACGACGGGCACCACTGTGATGGCGCTGTCATCTTCGTTGGTCGCCAGAGATACTGCACACAAGCTGCCAGAGAGATGCTCTGCGGAGGCCTGTGTGATGAGCATGGTGGCAAAGCTCCCACTGAGCGCCTCAGTTTCCTCCAGCCCTAAGCCTCTATGAGCCATAGCTATGGCCTGTGCGCGAGCGTGGCAGAGAGGACGAGTGGGCGCGGTGAACTCCGTCAAGATTGAAGATACTTGGCAGCACCGCCCGTTGGGACGAGCAAATGGATAACCGAGGCCTGAAGATTATTCGAACGTTGCACACAGGCAGAGCTGCGAAAGCAGGCTGCTACAGCACTACAAGGGGGTCTCAGGCCAGCCCAGGCATACAAACATATGCCTTTGAGGATTGCAACAGCTCCTGGACGTGACGTGGGCTCACCAAGTGCTCGCTGTCACGCTAATAGTTGTCCAGCGCTGCCCTCCAGCTATATATGACGCACAGCTCCTGTGGTTGCTGAGGACGCCACCCTGGGCAATGCTTAGCTGAGTTGATCAATACAGAAAGAAAGAATAGTGACCGTACTTTAGCGTCGATGGATAGGTGAGAACAGCTGCCTGACCCGTGCCTTGTGCTAGCCTCCAATGCACGATCTCCTCTTTCCAATGCCGTGTCAGTCGTTGACGTTCAGTCTGCTGTGTTCTGCCGTGCGTAGCAGTCCGCAGGAGGGATCGCGTAACCCTTTCACGTCTCTGGTTTAGGCCTTAGTGATTTTTTTTGGGATTCCCCTGCCACAAAGAACCTTGGCATGCTCGCAGCAATCATCAGATGCTTCTTTATTCCTACAAGTACTACCTGGGTGTCGACTGCTGCGCGGGCTTGCGCCTTCGCGCAGTAGCCTTCTGCCGCGCTGGCAGGGACTCGTGAGCTGCAAACATTACAAGCGATAGCAGCAGTGACGTGACTGAATAATTTTACTTTCTCATCGGAATCTTGTTGCATGCTGATAGGTTGCCAGCGCCAAGCATCATTCACGCTAATTACTGGTGAACTTCTCCACTTTCTTGCATGAACTTGTACCGTCCAATGCCGTTTCGCATGCTGCTGTATGATGCTGCAGATGACATGAGGTCTGACGTGCCGTGTCAGGTGCTTAGCTCTATTCTTAGGATGTTGGGGGGCAGCAACATGGCCGCCACAACCTTACTGTGCCCCAATTGCCCCAACTTGCAAGTTGAGGCATGAGTCATGCTGAGGCAGCCTGAGCATCCGTGGCTTTAGTCTGAGCTCAGGCTGCGCCGTACAGGTCCACTCAGAGCGCCCGCTTTAGTGTGAATGAACTCGTTACATTGCAAGTTAAGTCGAAACCATCAAGGGCCGCTGTGCAACTTTTGAATGTGGCGTGTGCAAAGCATGCACACATCATGATGTGTTCACATGCTGCTGCTTGTTACATCACATAAATACGGTGCTGTGTCCTTTCACATCTATGTCATATACTGCATAATTATCTTACCACAGCAGTATCAGAAAAACTCCGAAAAGCTAGCTGCAAATCTATATCTCTACAGAGAGAGGCTAGATGACATACATCCAATGCGACTGCAGCTCCTAGGAAGAAAGCGGGCAGGCCTCGTCCCCGCCGTCACCTGAAGAGGTGGCTGAGGCGATTGCAGCTCTTAGGAATGGTGCAGCAGGCGGTGTTGATTGCATCACTGCGCCTTCCCTGAAAGCTGGGCCGCTGATGGCAGAGTGTTGCATAGAGTGATTTGTGCAGTGTGGGTGTCTGGCAAGGCCCTGGTTGATTGGAAGCGTGCTTTACTTGTGCCGCTCTACAAGGGCAAGGGCAGTGCTAAGCTAACAGGCAATCACAGGCCAATCAGTTTACTTAGCATTCCTGGCAAGGTGTATGCATTGCTGCTGCTCAGCAGGGTGAATGCCCAGATTGAGTCACATTTGCTGGATTGCCAGAGTGCTTTTAGGAGAAACAGAGGTCTGTCAGATGCTGCATTCACCTTGCGAACGCTTATGTCTAAGTGTCGTGAGCACAAGCAGCTGTTGTACATGGCTTTTGTTGACCTGACAAAAGCATATGACTCCATACCAAGGCATGCACTGTGGTGTGAGCTACGAGCATATGGAGTTCATGACAAACTAGTACAGTTGCTCATTGATCTGCACACAGGCACTCAAGCAGCAATCAAACTGGCAGGTAGAGTAGGAAAGTGGTTTGATATCAGCACTGGGGTGCGGCAGGGGTGCGTGATTGCTCCTTTGCTGTTCAACGTGTTTTTTGATTGTGTAGTTAGGCAGGCGCAGGCAGCAATGCCAGAGGGCTGTGGTGTGCAGCTGTCTTACCATGCAAATGGTGAGCTGTTCCAACGGTCAACCGGTGCTGGTTCCTGCTTGTTTACCCTTTCCGCTTTGTTGTATGCAGATGATATGGTGCTCATGAGTTGCTGTCAGGAGGAGCTTGAATGCATGCTCAGGATTGTGGATGACATTTGCAACAAAATGGGCATGCGTATCAATGCCAGCAAAACAGAGTTGTTAGCTCTGGCACCCTCTTCTACTGGTCCTCCGCCGCAAGGTGTGCAGCTGTCAGGAGGGGTGGAAAAATTATGTGTCTAGCTTCAAGTATCTCGGTGGCATTGTTGATACAACTGCCACTTGTGATGCAGAAGTATGTGCCCGCATAAGCAAGGCCAAAGGCAGGTTTGCTCAGATGCAGAGACTCTGGGGGATGAAGAACATGTCTGTGAGTGTGAAGATGCGATGCTACAATGCGTATGTTTTGCCTGTTATCATGTTTGCCAGTGAGACATGGGCTTTGACTAAGCAACAGACGGAGCGCCTGGAGTGTGTACATTCTAGCTGCTTGCGGCAGCTGTTACATGTGCAACTCTCTGATAGACACCGTCTGGTGAATAGCAGGAAGCAGTGTGGCACAGTTACCCTTGCAGAACACCTTGCGGCGGCTCGCCTGAGGTGGCTGGGGCATGTTGTGCGCATGGATGAGGGCAGGATCCCCCAAGTTGCTTTGTTTTCTTCATTGCATGGAGTTACGAAGCGGCCTAGGGGCCGGCCTCCAGTTCGGTGGCAGGATTGTGTACACAGCGACTTGCAGCGGCTGGCACTCCCTCATCAGATGGATGACCTGCGTGGTTACTGTCTTATGAGGGGCGCATGGCGTTCTATGGTCTATAGGGTTACACACCCTGAGGCCGTGGGGGCTCCCCTGCGGTTCTCCCGTTCCTCCTCCCACTACAGGCAGCAGCAGTCACTCATGAGACAGCAACGCCTACAGCAGATGTATCCGTTTTCTAGTGAGCCGTTTATGATTGCTGGTGTGGGCTGGCAGTGCCCTTGTGGGAGGATTCACCCCACGCGGGAGTGCACTGACGCTGTGGTCCAGCTCAGGGCCATCAGTGATTAGGGTTTGGGTATGATCATTGCATGAGAGATCTGTCAATCGAGCGCTCTTGCGTTCAAGGTTTTGGCCGTATCTGGCCCTAGCTTGTGGGCCTGCGCCCACCGGTTAGGAACCACTAAAGGTGGTTTGGGAGCGGCTCCCCTTTCTTTTGGGTTGTCACTCTTGCTAGAAAAACGTGTAATTGATTGATTGATCACTCCAACCCTGCGGCTCAGCAAGCTTGCGCTACTTTGATGGATGCGCCTGCACAGCCCAGATAGAATATGCATGCGTTGCGTTTGGGGCCCAAGCCTGACAGTGGCCGCGTACCCAACGCTCAAGCAAGCAGCTCCAGGCAGACTACTGCTTAGCAGTGCCAGCAGAGGAATGCTGCTGCACAGCTTGAGCTTGCAGGCGCCCGTTTCCTTGCACCAATGTGTTGCGCAAATAACAGGAACCAAAGAGCTCCTCTGATTGTCGGGCGCTGCGGAAGCGCGGACTTCTGTCGTGCTGAGGATCTCTGCGCATTTGCAGATGCGAGGCGGGACAAGAACGACACCAACAACGTGTTTGAGCAGCAGCGTTTAGTTTGCCATGTAGTTCGTACGAACTACATGACAAGCAGCAGCGTTTAGTTGCAACGTTGCCTAGGCATCGTGTTGCAAGGCAGTGCACGCAAGCACAGGTTAGTCAGCAGCATTAGGACAGGCCTCTGACAGGGTTAAGGGAGTGCTTGGAAGAGTTCAAAGGGTTCATCATGGTTCTTGAAGCCTGAAAAACGTCAGTTTTCAGCCTGACAGAGGCGTGTTTACGTAATGGTGTGTAATGGTGTGCCACGCCGTGCAAGCGCCGCAGCCCCGACCGGGCCGGGCTGGGCCCAGCATGCGCAATGCGGAGACCAGCTGCTGCTGCAGTGCCAGTCTGACAGAATTCAGGGGCAAGTCATTAAGAACATGTAGCAGAAACTGATTTGTGTTAAGGATTGGCCTCGATGCGCTGTTTAAGGATGATCAGACAGCTGCTGCAGGCACGCCAGCCTAGGCACAACGTTGTTTTTTTTCGTTGGCTGGCGTGTGTGACATTTCAGCAAGTACATGCCACATGTGACAGGGACGAGCTTGGCATCTGCATGCTGATATAGTTGCCTAGTGCTGCCAATGCTGTTGCCGTGTGCGGAAGTCCCTTACAGCCCAATTCGCATTGCTGCTTTTTTTGTCACCGCCTGCCTGCACCTGCCTGCCGTCGCTCAGCCTCTTGCAGGCCTGCCTGTGCCCTGCGCACCAGTACGACGTGTCCACTCAGTGACAGAGCCAGCAAACGTTGGATTAAGTGCAGTGCTGCACAGGGCTTGACAGGTCGTGCCTATGTGACGTGCTCAATACCACGCCAAGCGATGTTCACGTGAACTCAGTAATTGTGCAAAGTTTTTTTTTTTGATTGTAGTGCTGCGTTTGTCAGCGTTTTGAGTTCTTTGAGCTTTCACCAGTTTGCCACTTGAGACAAGGTTGCCCATGGACCTTTTGAAATTTGCGCATAATGTTGCATTTTGATGCCACCTGAGCCATGCTGACATCCATATTTAAATGTGTGAAATTTGTGTCTCGGTTGTGCTGTTGTTTGAGGAGTATGCTGCCCCCACAGAGGAGGGCCACAACCCCCATCCTGGTTTGTTGCGTGGTTCACCGTGCCACCTATGCTGCTACCAGATATTGTGCCCTTTCACATGGATTTACTGCTAGGCTATACTGTATGTTGGCTGCTTGTGTGTGCATGCTCTGCCTCCCTTTCCCCCCTTTGGTTGTGGAGAGACATTTTGGACCCCATGAGCTGATGCTATGGCTTGAATGGGTAATATGATGATGGGGATGATGATGGACCCCATGAGCCTTGTTTGGCTCCTTTCTGAGTTCTGAGCTCTCTGAGCTTGTTGAGGTTGCGGCTTCTTTCGGTTGATGGTCTTCTTTTGAGTTTCGTGGACCCCATGAGCCTTGTTTGGCTCCTTTGCGGGTGGGCCAGTGGCCCTACTTTGGTAATTCGGGGGTGGTTAATGTAATTGTGCAAAGTTGGCTCTACACGGCATGTGATCTTGCACAAGTAGATCATGCACTTGCACCATGTCTTTCAAAGGCAAAGTTTGCCACGCCACAGCTGGCCAGCGTATAGTACAGACTTGGCAAGGCTGACGCGCTGCCCAGCAATTGAAAATTTGGTCCAAAGCTGACATCGGAGGCATATCATGTGCAACTTGCCTAGCTTGAAGCTGCACTGCGGAACATGAGCTGTGGCACGTCCTGGCTGCTACTGCAGCAGACCCAGAGGCGTGCCCAGCACGATACACGCTGTGCGCTCTAGGCTTCTGAGATCTCAGAGAAATGGACCAGAACTGTGCAGCAAGCCAGCCGCCTGCCTGCTTGCAGCGCTAGCCCCAGCTGGCGCTGCAAGGATAGTCACCATTCACACAAGAGTTCATTCATCATCATCATCATCATATTACCCATTCAAGCCATAGCATCAGCGCCATCGGCCCCGCGCCCCACCGGGGCGGAAAGAGGAGGGAGCACTGCTCCAGAATGTTTGCATTGCGCACATCCCAAGACTTGACAAGAAAAGCAGCAATACACGGTGACACCATCAGACATCTTCCAGAACTGCCCCAAATATCATCAGATACAAAACGCAACACCTTGATTGACGAATCAGCCATGGACAAAACGCTGCGCAACTTTTCAGCGCAACCAGGCAGGGATCTGATCTCAGCAAACATATCATCCCTCTGAGCAGAAGTAGCAGGGCAATCAAACATGAAGTGTGACAAAGACTCAACTTCTGCACCACAACAAGGACATCCTGAAGTGGAGTTAGCTCTGCGACCGCCAAACTGACTAGTACGCTCATGTACACACAGACAACCCATACGAACACGCAACAGCAATTCAATACCACGTGGAATTGCCACTGAACGTAAGTACGGCCTAGGCCTCCTGAAACCCATAGCATCAACATGAGAGGGATGCACATGAGCCACATACCGACTCAGAGTGGAGTGTTCCAACGTTTCACATGCAATCCTTTCAGCATGTAGTGTCTTGACCTGCTTGTTGACATGGCTCTTGCACGCACTGGCTCTGCCTTCCGCGGTCACAACATTCACACCATACTTGCACAGCAGGCTCTGCACATACTTGTGCCACGGTGTCACCGCCACAGCACCACTAGGACGCCTCCATTCAGCTGTAAACACTTGATTTGGCAGCCGAACGCCCTGCATACGCTGAATCCTGTAGTAGTACTCCAAAGCCCTCTGATGAAGCCACATATGCAACGGTTTCACACCCCATTCTGCCAAGAGAGCTGATGCTATGGCTTGAATGGGTAATATGATGATGATGATGAGAGCTGAAGAGCATGGGCGCTCCTTGCCACAGCGCATTGCGCATTTGATGATGTCTGTCTGCACTTTGTCAATCAGCTGCAGTTGCCTAGCTGTGGACGGAAACCAAACCTCACTGCCATATTCGACAATGGGACGGACACACGTCAGCAACAGTATGCGTTTAACCTCCACACTGATGCTGCGGCTCTTCCAAATTGGCATGAGCGCACCCTTCACACGTTGCACCTTAGCCAGCATCTTCTCAAAATGTGTGGTCCATGTACAGGTATTGTTGAACCACAGGCCAAGATAGCAGTACTCCGATACAACAGGCACAGGGACATTGTTCCAAACAATGCCGGAGTCGACCAGCTGGCTGGTCTGTCTTGCTGGCAGCACATGCATGACGGCAGACTTCAAGCTGTGGAGCTTGAAGCGCCACTGGCAACTGTAATTGTAGACAGTTGCAGCCACAGCCTGAACTTCAGACAGAGACCCGCAGACAGCAACAAAGTCATCAGCCTGCATGGCTGCCACAACTTGGCCTGCAGGTTCGTCACGAGGGCCCATGAGGGTAACGCCAGGGTGCTTTGCATGCACGTCACGCAGCAAGTCGTCGATAAACAACAGGTACAGTGTGGGCGAAATAACATCACCCTCATGCAGGCCAAGGTCGCAGGTGAACCTATCCGTGGTGCAACCCTCATGAGACACCACACGCTGCGCGCCCTGATACAAGTTGTACAAGACACGGAACATCTTGCCACGCACACCCTTATCCCACAGCTTCTGGAACAAGCCATCAAGCCAGACCGTAGGGAATGCCTTGAAGGTGTCAACAAACAACACATATGACTCCTTTCCCTCAGCTTTCCTGCCATTAAGGACCTCGCTGAGCACGCTTTGATGGTCAGCACAACTGCGCTTGGGGCGGAATCCGTTCTGACTCTCGTGCAGCAGCGGCGCCGCTGCTGCTGTAGCAGCAGTTGCGCGTGGCTGCTGCTGCTGCTGCTGCTGTTGTGCTGAATGCTGGCCTTGCTGCTGCTGCTGCTGCTGAAGAGTTCATTAAGAGAAGTTGGCTGAGAACAGCACCACAGTCAATGTAGTATGATGCCCCATATTGCTGACGGCACAGGAATATTGATATGTGCAACAACAACCAGCAGATGTGTTAGCAGATGTGTTAGCTCAACCCCAGGTGTGACACCAGCCCCCCCACCAGGTCACTCTTCTCAACTGCTGAACCACAGCCAACGCCCAGCCCAGCCAGCAGTGCCTTCAACTGGCGCACACCCAGCACAGCAGCAGCAGCAACACTGACAGGCAAGTCCAGTCCAGCAGCAGCAGCACCACCACCGGTGGTGCCTGCTTTGCTGCTGCCACCCATGCCTCCAGGTACGCTTATGCCGCTGACGCTGCCATGGCTGCCACCGGTGCCGCTGCTCCTGTCGCTGCTGCTCCCTGCACTGATAGATGCACTGCCACTGCTGCTAGCATTGCTGCCATCAACTGTACCACTAGCGCCACCCGCACTGCCGCCCTTCCTGTCACCACCCGCCTTTGCCGGCCTGCCACTCCTCAGCCTCTTGCAGGCCTGCCTGTGCCCTGCGCACCAGTACGCCGTGTTGCACTCAGCACTGCACAGCCGCACCACCCTGCAGCCGCTGCACACTGTGCTCTTGCCGCTGACCAGCGCCACCTCTGACAGCCTGCTGCAGTTGGTGCAGCCGGGGTTGGCGCAGCACAGAGGCGCATCCTGCACGAACACCAGCTGCGTGCACACCCCTGTGGCCAGCCGCAGCATCTGCTGCGCAGCAGAAGCCGGGAACACATCAACCAACACAGCCGGCACCGCACCAAGGCCCTCTGGCTGGTTGGATCCTGCTGCATCAGCAACAAGCGCGTTGCGTGCTGCTTCTGCCAAGCGCTTCTTTGTCTCCTGCAGCAGCTGCCCCTGCAGCTGCTGCAGCTCTCTGATGCCCTGCACCCCTGCTTCTGCACTGCCGTTATCCACTGCGCCTGCTGTGCGGCTGCTGTTGCCTGCTGCACTGCTGCTGCCAGCTGCTGTGCTAACAGCCGCTTCAAGCAGGGGTCCCAGAGCTGCCACGCAGAAGTACAGCAAAGTTGCGAAGTGCAGCGCCTCAAACTGTGTAGTGTCCAAGGGCTTGTCATCCTGCGGTTCTGCCTCTGCCTGTTTCTGCGCACCGCTTGCATCCTCATGCAGCTGCAGCAGTGCCTTTGCAGCCACATGCAGCAGCCTACCAATCGGCAGCGTCAGCGAGCTGGCATGCTTAGGCCCAACAGCTGCCATCACAACACTGCTGCTGCTGCTGCTGCTGTCGGCTTTGCCAGCCTAAAATCCTTTGTCCAAATGTGGCAAAATCGCCAACAAGGCTGATGGCAGCAGCTGCCTAGCAGTGGCTGCAAGCTGTACAACACTGTCAACAGCAGCAGAGCTGCCAGCAGCGCGAGACACGCTTCGCACAACGTCCGCATTGAACGGCTTTGCCAATGCGTCTGCAAGGGTGACAAGGCCAGGGCACAGCGGCGCAAGACGCGCAAGCGACGACAGCACAGTTGCTGGGTGTGTGCTGCGCTGCTCCAGGCACTTTGTCAGTGCCTTGCAGCAAGACAGCAGCAGGCCCGCACGGCAGCTGGGAGGCTGCTGCTGCTGGTGCTGCTGATGCAAGCCTGCAGTGACGCGGCTGGTGCTGGTGATGACACTTGCTGCCGCTGCTGGTGGTGGTGGAACGGTCAGGATCTGCATCGCTGCTGCTATCACGCGGACTGCGATCTTCTGTGGCCGGTGAGCTGTGAGGGTACAATGGCGCGCTTCTCCTGTCATCCTGACTACTGCCTCTACCACCTGCTCCACCGCAGATGGGTTCTGCCGCCACACAGCAGCAAAGGCGCCAGGGCTGCCTGCAGCATCAAGAACCCAGGCGAGCAGTACACAGAGGATATTCAAGCATGAGGCTGCATAGGTGCAGGTTGTTGAGCTGCCATGCAGCAGCAAAGAGGGCAAGGCTGCTGCAGGGCAACAGCACCACTGCAGGCAGCAACTGCAATGATACTGCCAGCAACAGCAGAGCACGTAGAGCAACAAGGGCTGTGCAGTAGCATGAGTAATCAGGGGACTTGCTGACGAGGTGCAATCGCCGGGCGGGCACGTGCAACGCTGCTGCAAGCTTGCTTGGATCAAGTTTGGCAACCACAAAATTTGCCTCCGGCATTTGAGGCATGCGTAACATTGCGCACTACCACAGTGGTGGTGATGCAGCAGTGTGCTTCTGACGCTATGCCGCTTCCAACTGCGAGCAGGTGGTCACACTTGCATGTGTAACCCATCAAGTTGGCCAGTGTCGGCCTGAACCTGCTGTGGCCCACTGTGGTTACATTCCATGTTGGCAGCAGTGGGCGCACGGCTGTTGCGCAGTTCATGAAGTAAACGCCTGCTGTACTGAACAAAACCCTACTTGCACCCTTGTGGGTGTCATACTCACCTGAGTTCAAGATCCTAGTTGCCAGCAACCAGAGGACGTCAGCAACCTTGGACACAACCTCAGCACCAACCGCGCTGCTTTCACCCAGCATGGCTTGCCCAACAGCTGTTGCTCCTGCTGCAGCTCCTGTCGCTGCTGCTTCTCTGAGGTATTGCAGCACCGCAGGCCCCAGCTGCAGCAGCACTGGAGCTGCAAGGCCGTCAGCCATTGCGGTGTCTAAAGCTGCCCTAGCAGTCGAGGCTGCTGCGGCTGAGCCCGAGCTGCAGGCATCAATTGAAGACGAGTGCTACCAGCGGCATTGCCAAGGGCAGCACGCCTTGGCTGGCTGCCGGCAGCAGCAGCATATACTCTACAAGTGTCAGAACCAGTGGCAGCGACAGCTGCCGCGTGCGTGGCAATACTGACACCCCTGCTGGCGCAATTGAGCGTTCAGATGCGCTGCTGCTGCTGCTGCTGCTGTTGCTGCTGCTGCAGCTACTGCTGCTGCAGCGCTGCCATGCAGCAGCCTTGCGCGCCGCGCCAGCACAGTAAACAGGTTGCTGAGGCCCATCACTGCTCGGTGCTCAGCTAGCTGACACTTTCCACCTTGAAGCTGCCATAGTCTCCTGCCCTAGGATTGTCTGCATATCGCCTGCTGAGCTGCTGATGCAGGGGTGGTGACAAAGCAGCAAGCAGGCGCAGGTGGCTTGCAGGAACATCTGCTGCTGCTGGCACTAAGCTGCTACTGCGCTGACTGTGCTTGCTGCTGCTTTTCGCCCTAGGAGCAGCAGCAGCAGCAACCCTCTTGTGTGCACCACCCACACACAGGGCAGCGTGAGCCAGCAGCAGCTGGATCACCTTGTCACTCCTGCACAGCTGATCTGCCAGTGAGCCAAGGCTGCAGGGCAAGCCTTTGTACACAGCAGTACCAAACTGACTGAGGAACTCTAGCACAGCACCTGGCACCCCAGCCATTGGCAGTAGCTGCTGCTGCTGGTTTGCAGGTGATGCACCACCAGCACGCTTCGTGCCTGCACCACAACTGCCTGCTGCCTCTGCTGCTTGCTGCTCATACTGCAGCAGCATCCATGCCAGCTCTGCAGCAGGCATCACGACCAGCTGATACCCTGGCTGTCCTGCAAGTGCCTCCTGAAAGCCCAAACATGTGCTGCAAAGCACTAGACTGTGCTTCCCAAGATAGCGAAGCCAGGTGTTCCAGAAGGTGCCCTCTGGCTGGCGCTGCAGCTCTGACACTGCCCACTGCACTGCAGCCGTCACCTCTCCCACATATCCTGCAGACGTGCAGCAAGCACGGTGTCAAATCGCGACCGCAGTGAGTGCCCCAACTTTACAAGAAGGATAAGGTTGCGGCACATCCAATGTATCAAGTATCTTGTTCACACAGGGATGAGTGCTGGGAGCAACTCATACTGGCAAGTCAGAAGTCAGCAATGAAGTCCACAGCACATCACCTCGCAGCACGCACAACAGGCTGACCTGCTGGATCCTGCGCGACTCCTGCTTGCAGTGATGCTGTGCAGCGTTGGGCAGGCTGGTATGTGCCATGTCAACACATACTTGTGCGCATGCATGCTTTCAATGAGCCGGCTGTGTTGCTGAGCAAGGCTGACAAGTGAGTGACACAGGGCATACTGCTGGCTGTTGTTGATGCCATGAACATAACACTGCAGGAAACACCCACCTATCTTTTCACACCTGCACGACGTTGCCCAGGGTTGAGTCAAGGCACACTATGCATTGTGTCAAGGCAGGCATCAGCTCACTGAGCATATCAACTAGCCTGGCGGCTGCCAGGTCTGGATCTGTTGCACTGGCCCTGCCATCGCTGCTGCTGCTGCAGCTGCTTTCCTCATCCTTGCTGCCCCATCCTGCAGGCTGCTGGCACTTGGGTGCTACGTCTGGTGCCTGCCTAAGCAGCTGGAAGATTGTCGCACACAGCAGCTCTAGAATAGTTAGCAGCTGCTGCTCTGTAGCAGAGGGGAGCCTGCCCAAGGCATCATGCGCCTCCAAGTATGTGCTCAAGGAGCAACGGACTTTTTCTGCGCGCTGCTCCCATACAGGGTCTAGGTCTGCTACTGGTGTGCTCTTGATGTGCTGCAGCCACTGCATCGCCTGTTCAAGGTTGCGCGGCAGGCCTGCTGCTGCTGCTGCTGCACCCACAGCAGCTGCCACCCGCGTTGAACGCATCCTGCAAGCCTGATCGAAAATGCAAAACGGAGAAGATGCAGTTGACGACACAGATCAGATGTGAACCAAGCACACTGAGGCTGTGCAAGGGGGATATCGCCGTCCAAGGCAAAGCGGTGAGAGCTGCTGAGACCGCGTCGATCACAGTCCAGTGCAGCACGTAGCGAGAACGTAGGAAACAATAACAAGAAGAAGCCAACACAGTGATGACGCAGGTTCAGCAACAACGAAGCATGTTCTGTTATTCATGTCATTGACACCTTTATGTCGGGGTTCCACCTCAAAGCTTTGAATTAATGGTGGAACAAATGTGATTTATCTGGTGTTTTACTGAGTAGAAAGTACAATTCGTTCAGCATGGGACTGGAGTTTTCTTGAGGTTTCTTGGCCAAGCAAGAAGTTGAAGAGTCCCCACTAAGAAAAGTATGAAGCTAATTATACCGCTTGTAAGCTCTGCTTCCCAAATTGGTTAGCTTAGCCCCAGGTGTGCCAAAAGTACGCACTCAAGGTCTGCTATCAACATAAGCCCCACAGCCGATACCCCGGATTGGCAACTCAGCCACCAGCGCCTTCAACCACGTGGTAGTGCACCGTATGGGAGCCAGCCACTGTTTGGTTGAAATTTACGGTTGGAAGAACCCTGGCTTCGTGCATTTTGGTCTGCTGAGGTCAGCTTCATGTGCAAATATAAAAAAAATTGGAATAGGAATTGTGCATATTGAGCCGCAGTCACCACCTGACTACCGTACTCACTGGCTGAATTAAATAGTCGAAAGCCTGCACGGGCTATTCGTGCAGATTGAGTCACTGTGCTCAGTCTGAACCTGACATCTGCTGCCAGTTGTGGCCGAAACGCCTAAAAACACAAGCATTTTTTCAACAAACCGCATGGTTTCCCCGTGCACTTTCAAACACCCCTGAAGAACGCTGCCAGCACTGCAGTAACATGATGATGTAACATAATCCACCATATATATTCGCCTTTATATATTTGGTGGTTGGTAAATCTGCGGCGGACAGGGCAAAAGCATTTGCTGGCTGGGAAAAAACAGCTAGGCACTCTGTCATGCTTGTGAGTGCATGTAGCACATCACATGCTTGTTTGCATCTTTGCAAGCTGAAAACCGGTGCAAAATTGGTTAAGGCAAACACATCTGCTGGCCGGCCAAAACTCCTGGAAGCCTGGGGCAAAACATTTCATGGGCGGTCAAACCCTATTTGACTAAAACCGTGTACGACTTACCAATTACCAATTACCAATTACCAAAGTAGGGCCACTGGCCCAGCCGCAAAGGAGCCAAACAAGGCTCATGGGGTTACGTAAGGGGCAAAAGAAGTGAGCGGCGGAAATATTGGGTGAATTACGGTAGTCCGAGTCTGCTTTTTCGTGGTGCTGCTAGCATCTTGTGCTCAAGCAAAGTGGAAGCTGTGGCTGGGAGGCGCAAGCTGCCGCAGTGGAATGATTCCACGCAACACACATGCATGAGGACTAAGACACCATGTGCCATATCATACTTCTGGATGTGCAGGAGATAAGTTGTGTTGCCACTCCATGTCTGAGTAAGTCAGCCCTGGTTGCATGTTCCATGTGGTGCCGAAGTGTGTGCTGACCGTCACTTCGTGCCTGGCAGGCAGGGGGTGTTGCATGGGGTGCACCTCTACACGTGCACGCAGGCTGGCGCCGCTGCCAGTCAGGATAACCCAGCACCCCCTAAGTGATAACTTGGGATAACTGAGGTTACCAGATGTCCTGAGGTATCCTGGGTTATCCCGGCCTCAGGATAAACGCACACCATCATGACGCGACATAAGGAGCCGTTAAATCCGTTCTTGTACATAACATATGCAGTGGGGTGATGCAGCGCCTGCATTGCAGGCAGTGGGTTGCTAGGCCTTCCAACTGTATGTGCTCTTGCGCTGTGTTTACTGTATGTCTCTCTGGTTCATCTGCAACATTATCCACCAGCACCACAACCGTACAACAACAGCAGCAGCAGCAGCAGCAGCAGAACAAGAAGCAGTACATGGCACATGGCGCTTGCTGGGTGGCTGAAATCTCTTGAAAGCAAATCTGAAAGTTGTGAAGTGGGGTTAGCACAGCTGCTGGCGCAAGCAGCTTGTTCGGGTCGTACTGGCAAGGCCACTCGGAAGTTCTTGCGGCATAGGTGCGTGTCACGGAATAAGCGAACGTTCATTAGGCTTAATTTACAATCTCGGATGTTTTTCCTGCTTTATTGCTTCGATCTGTGTCAGGATGTGACTCTGTTGGTGGGCAGGGTTGTCTAGCATACCCGCTGTACATGTGTGTCTACTGCCCACTCCATGTGTGGACGACTCATCCTGCAGGGTTTGCAACCTTTCCCTGAGCAGGCATGTATCAGTCGATACAAGCCAAGTGGGAGGCATCAGGTGGCTTGACTTGGATACTGTTGAGCAGCGCTACCTGCTGACAGCTGCGGCAGACTCGACAGTGGAGGCATTTGATGTGCTGGTGAGCAACAGCAACAGCTGCAGTAGCAGCCACTTGCACTGGCGACATATCAACACGTTGCAGTCAGCCCTACCTCAGCCCAGCTGACCTGATGGACAACGGTGCAGACATATGCAGCCGGCAGCACATGCCGCGCGCAGCTGACCATCTTGCACCACCCTCACACCGCCTGCAAGCCGCTTTCAGCTGGCGACTGCCAGCTGTTGTGCCTGTGTGAGTTGCAGCATAAACTAGCTCTGCCAGGCTTGGCGTCGCCTCTGTCTGGTCAGCTAGAGTTGGTCGTCATGCACACCAACCCTCATGTGACCCTGCCGAAAGTCCTGCAGGCTGCATCAGCCGGCAGTGGACAGGGCCAGGTGCAGCTGCCGCCGCTGTTCACCATCAAGCGCGGCCACCCAGCAGCACACAAATACCAGGTCACAAGCATCTGCTGGTACCCGGTGGACACAGGCCTCTTCGTGACCGCCTCCGCCGACCAAGATGTCAAGGTCTGGGACGCCAACTCGTGAGTTCAGGCGCAGCAGCAGCCAGCAGCAGCAGCAGCCAGCAGCCAGCATTCAACACATCTGATGAGAGCCAAAAGCCAGTGCTGTGGGCCTGAGCCATGTGGACACCAGAGCACAGCGCTACAATGGCACAGCACACGTCCCTGTCCACGCACCTGCACATTGAGCGCTGTGGCAGCTACCACTGCTGCATATGCATCCATGCATAGCAAGCTGCTGAACAGCTCGCTGCTGCTGCTGGTGCTGCTGCTGCTGCTGCTACTGCTGCGTCTGGTGCTGCTTTCCACTGCAGGCTGCAGGTGGCCTGTGCCTTCCGCTGCCCGGACAGGGTCATGTGCACTGCCATGTCTGGCTGCGGCAGCCATGCTCTCGTCGCAGTGGGCACAAAGCAGCCAGGCGTTGTGCTCGCTGATGTGGCCTCAGGCGCTTTCACCCACACACTGACTGGACACTCGTGAGCAGACCTGGTGTCTTTGTGTTGCTTCTTCTGTCTGCCTGTCCTGTGTCGGTCTGTCTGTCTGGCCGATGCTTGTTTTTCTTCCAGCGTAGTTTGTCTGCCATGCCCTCAGGCAGTAAAAGAGAGCAAGGCTGGTGTTAGGCTCGCTGATGTGGCCCCATGCACACGCACTCATGCGCCAACCAGCCAGCTGGACTGCCTGCTGGTGCACCTCACCAAGTCAGATGCTCACCAGGTGCTGCACCTGTCTACAAGGGTGCCGTTGCCAAGCACTGCCTGAACAATGTGCAGCACAGGCGCATGGATCGTGAGCTCGTGCTCCCAAACAGGAAGCAGCTGCTGCAGCAGAGTGTGTGCAAGGTGCCTTGACCTGCTACTTGACTACCTGTGTGCTGTGCAGGGCTGGCACTTGGGCGGTGTGCTGGTCCCCATCCAATGAGCACCAGCTGCTGTCGGGTGATGCTTCTGGGGAGGTCCGCCTCTGGGACGTACGCCGCGCAGGCACACGCGCCTGCTCGACATGACCGTCACGCAAAGACCTAAACGCAGGGCAGCCTCGACGCCCACAGCTGCTGCTGGTGCTGCTGGCAGAGCAGCAAGCAGCCGGGGTGGCGGCCGCTGGTCGGGCGCCGGAGTGAAGCGCAAGGCGTCGGCAGCGGCCGCTGCTGCAGCAGATGGTGGCAGTGCTGAGGAGGGAACGTACGACGACCCTAGGTTTGGTGTGGGCGTGAGGCACAGCGGCCGAGCCACCAAGCCAATCGCGCATGAGGCCTCTGTCACGGGTGAGCGCGCGCTGCTGCTTGCGTGCAGCCGCATTTCGTGCCTGTTCAGTGTTGACGTGGCCTGCGAGTTGGCCTGTCGTGCAGCATGACCTTTATGTATTCTGGGAAGGGGTTTCTTTGCCGAAGTTTGGTTGCCCACCATTGGTTTTGTCCACGCGCACTGAACCTCCCCAGGACGTTTCACAGGCGCTGCCGTACCAAGGTCGCTGCACACACGCCCAACTACTGGTACCGCCCGTTTGCCCTGTGCAGGCATCCATGCCACGGCCGATGGCCTCAGCCTGTTGACGGCCGGCGCGGACAACCGCCTGCGGCTGTGGGATGCCTGCCACCTGCACCACCAGCTGCTCCACTACAGCGACACCTTCAACCGGGGTGCCTTCCCCAAGCGCATGTGCAGCACGCCAGACGGCCGGTACCTGTTCTTTCCCCGCGGCGATGACGTCCAGGTGGGCAGGGGGTGTACTGTGCAGCTGTCCAGCATGGAATGCTAGTGCGGATTGCCACAGGCAGTGCTGTTGAATGTTGACTGTGCTTCAGCTGCGATGCATGCAGGCCGGACGCCACCGCGCGGTGGTCAGCCACCGCACAACATGGATGCGAGTGGGCAGTGGGCGAGCGCCCCCCCTCCACCTGCACGCAGTGCTGAGGGATTCCACAACGATGCTGCAAGCCAGCCAGCACCAAGATGCACAGCCATGTTGTGCTTTCACACCGTCTGCTGCATGTCGCTGCGCTCAACGTGCAGGTGTTTGACATCTCGTCCGGAGAGCAGCTGGCGCTGCTCAGCCAGGGGCACTACGACACAGTCACCGCCTGCGCCTACAGCCCCCACACCCAGCAGCTCTTCTCAGCCGCAACAGACGGCGTGGTGCTGGTGTGGGAGCCTTGGACACAGCCCGATGCTGCTGCTGACGGTGCTGCAGCAGCGGGAAGTGCTGCCGGGCAGCTGGACGGGGACTGGTGGCTTGCGGCGGCGTCGGGCAGGCGGCAGCAGCAGCAGCAGGCTGGGCCAGCAGCAGGTGCTGCCAGGGCAGGCAGCCGGCCGGTCGCAGCAGACATCGATGCATGGAGCGAAGACGATGGCATGCTATGACCTGGGGGTTGGTTACGCGTCCAGGTACCGTGGCCGTCAGGCTATGCGCGCATGTGGCTGCTTCTGCTGCAGCAACTGGCGACGCCTATGGCTCTGGCGGGTGTTGGTGGTCAAGAGTAACAGGTGATCATCACTAATTCACAGGCCCTGTGTCGCTGTCGTGCCGCGCCAATCACCCTTCATATTTCACATGCTCATGTTGGCGCTCAACACTTGCCCACGTGCCTTGATGTGCTGCGCTCCAAAGCGCTCCAGCAGGTTACGAACATGCAACAACTCTGGATCAGTCGGTTCACTGCCACTAGCTGACTGTGTGCCAGTGCAGCTCCATCCCCTTACAACCACCGCTACTTCACTGTACCATGTAAGCCCTGTCATCATCCACACCCATCGCTGAGCCTGTGTGCACAGCAAACTGGTCCTTGGCTGCATGCAACATCCATTGACTCAAATGGCCAGTCATCATAGACCGGTTGGAAAAGCTACCAAGTAAAAAGGCTACACAGAGGTTGCACCAGCACCTTGAACCCACGCTGGGCACCTGGCTGGACTCTCATTTATTCTAGGCTTCCCTGCTTTTATACTAGATTTAGCACATATGTCACGATGTCGTGTAAAACATGGCTTGACACAATCTCGCAATTTGTCATGGCTGAACTCCTTTGCTCACTGCTGGCTGTTGACCATGGCATAACTTCCACCACCTGTTACTGCTGCTGCCGGCGCAGGCACGCAGCCTGGCCGTTCAAGTGCGGTGCGCATGACAGGCAGCAAGTGCGTGCTGGTCACACTATGCCTGGCTGTGTGAAGGCCTAACACAACCAAAGCCTGACAGCACCCATGTGACAACCGCGCAGCCTGGTCACCCGCCACAGGGTCTGAAACTCGCCAAGATATGGTTCTTACTACGTCCTGCATACGTGATGGTGTAATGACACCCGACATGGCTGGTCACACATGGTGCAGCTACATCTTCAACGCACAGCGGTAACGGCTATCCCATTACCAATGATGCTACATGGTGCACGCCGCTTGTGGTTGGACAGTGCAGGTGAGCCATGCATGGCATCAGCAGCATCATTTCACGCTTGTTCCGATGTTTGGTATCAATTTAGCTCTGCAGTGAACACACACACTGCAGCTACAGCCAGCACTGCAAATGCTGCCATCCACACAATGCATGCGTGCAGCCGTCTCAATGGCCCAGCCAACCCTTGCCGCCGCCTGTCTGCACGCTCTTCTGCTCCACTGGCGTGCTGACACTGATGGGAGCAGACACCGAGACTGGCGTGCTGGTGTGCAGTGTGATGCCACCAGCGGTGGTGGTGGGGATGGCAGCTGCAGCAGCGGGCTGAGGCATCACCACAACAGGCTGTGCTGCTGCTGCAGCTGGCACAGGCACAGGCACGGTGGCTGCCTCCTTCTTATCCTGCAAGATGTGCTTGATGAGTGGCCCGCCAGCGGCATCCACTTGAGGGTCTTTTGCTGCTGCACGTGCCTTGATGATGTGGCTTGCCGCTGCAGTCGCGATGATGCCAGCGGCAGCAGCAGTGTACTTCCGCCGACGTTCGGCGCTGTTATCCCTGCCAAGGCTGGGTGCAAGGCGAGGAGTGAAGTCAACCCTGTCAAACGCTACCACGTCGGCTGACACAGGAGTCAGCGGGGTCACTGCTGCTGCAGCAGCGGGCGATGGCGGCTGAGGAGGTGGTGGTGCAGCCGATGGCGGGGTTGGTGCTGCGGCAGACCTGAAAGTTGCTGCTGGCGATGCAGCAGCAGCACTGCTGTCGGCGGCGACTGCCGAGGTGCTGTTGCTGTTGCGAGATAGCTGAGCATACTGGTCATACACGGGGTCCCCTCGGTTGATGACCTGAATCCTTGGTACGGTAGCGGCAGCAGCAGCTGCTGAAGCGTCCTGCTGGCTGCTGCTGCTGCTGCTGTTTGCTGGTGCTGTGGGCTCTGCAGTTGTGGCTAGGGCTGGGGGCTGCGGGATGTCCACAGACGCTGGTGTGCCAGCATCTGTGCTGTTCTCGGGTTGCCCTGTGGATGGTGCTGGGTCAAGCACAGTAACTCCTGCCGCCTCACTGCCGGGTACTTCATTGTCAGCAGCAGCAGCAGCAGCTGTTGCCTGCTGCAGGTACTGCTGGTACATTGGATCTGACGGGTTGATTGTTGTGAACGTGGGACCGCTGCCACCAGTGGCGCTTTTCAATGTAACGTCTTGAGGGGTGCTGGGAGAGGCCACCTCACTGCCAGGTATTTGGGTGTCAGCAGCAGCAGCAGCAGCTGTTGCCTGCTGCAGGTACTGCTGGTACATTGGATTTGACGGGTTGATTGTTGTGACTGTGGGACCGCTGCCACCAGTGCCGCTGCTGAAAGTAACGTCTTGAGGGGTGCTGGCAGAGGTGGTGCTGTCTGATGTACTGCCAGCTGCAGCTGCCTGTGCAAACTGTGCGTATGTGGGGTCTGTTGGGTCAGTCGTTGTGACCGTTGGACCAGTGCTGTCAGTGCTGGCTTTGAAAGCAGCGTCCTGAGGTGTGCTCGCAGTGCTGCTGGTTGAGGTGGTGCTGTCCGATGTACTGCCACCTGCAGCTGTCTGTGCGTACTGCTCATATGTGGGGTCGGACGGGTCAATGATGCTGACTACGCCGTTGGTGAGGGCCGGAAGTGCAGACGTTGGCACAGTGAGGGCAGGCACTGTTGTCGTGGTGACGCCTGTGTGTTGAAAGCGGTGGCATGAGTGGTGCAGGCTTGTCAAATGGTGCATGAGTGTGCCTACCATCAAGTGAGTATGGTGCAGAACAGCATGAGTTGCCATAACAGCAGCATGCTGTGTGCACAGCAGTAGACGTTGCTGTACGGACACGCAACTGAGTTGTGCGCTAGTGGCACGTGTGTTGCATGCAGCAGAAACAAAGACCGGCATGCATATTCTGACGCCCCATATGCTGGCACACTCGCTGGGCGCATACTGCGTGTGCTGAGCTGGCATGCTAGCACGCCAGCATTACCTGGCACAGGCTGTCCATCGATGCCAATCACACTCGGTGCTGATGATGCTGGTGCGGGGACTTCCCAGGGCAAGGCAGGGGGCGAGGCCTGCTGCTGCAGATACTGCCTGAAGGCATCTCCCCACTTGGTCATCGCCTGCTGCCCAACGTCCGATAGTGCGGTGATGGACGGGCTCAATGCAGCCTGCAGCTGGCTGCCTTCGCGCTTCGGGGCGTTGAGCAGACTTTGGGTGAATTGTCCGAGGGCTTGGCCAGCGGTCGATGCCAGGTCCAGCTCCTTGCCCTGCATATATGTGTGGCGGATTTTTGCAAATGACAATGTGTTGCAAGGTTTGGATGGTCAGTGGCAGCGGCAGGCTGATGCCAGTGATGAGGATGTGCTGCACAGAGGGTGTGTGACACTGTGCCATGCTACTTGTGTTAAACTGCGTAGCTGATGTTGCACCAGCGAGGGTGTGTGGTTGGCTGTGATGCACGCTGTCTTGGTGGGCCATCACAGCCACTGCTTCCTTAATTGTTGCACCAGCCAGCAGAAATAAGGTGCCACCAGAAGTGCCAGTGGCTGGCCAATGTTAATTGTCTCAACTCCAGCAGGCATGATTTGGCCAGCCAATGTTATCTGTCTCAACTCCAGCAGGCATGATTTGGCTGTGCAACTGCAGATGCAATCTTGCATAAGTATGGTGCTGGTGCTGCGTGCTATTGGGCTGCCAGCTGCCACATGTGGCCACTGCACAGCAGACAGTTTGGGCATGACCAATGTACTGTGGTGCTACCTACAGCTAGTGTCTGGTCGAGTTGGTCATACAAGCGACCTGCCGCTTCAGCAGTGTCCTGCCAGCTGCTTTTTGCTGCCTGGCTCCCTTCTCCCACCAAGTCAGTGAGCATATCCAGTCCATCTGCCGCCAGCCTGTTGCAGTCAGGGCAGATTTTGCATATGAAGCAGCACACAGGGACAACGGTTAACTGATCAATTGCGTGTGTTCAGTAGCATGCTGGATGGTGGAGGCATGTACTGTACTACACAGCGCTTGTGGGTTGTCTGTGGCTTTTGCGCTGCCTCGGCAAAGCCGCTTGAAGTTGGCATCTTGAGAGGCGTTGTCAGCATGCCACCGCTGAGTTTGTGCACCCAGGCCGTGCCGCAACCCTACGCTGGTATCTGATGCATTATATAGTCATATGGTCTAATGCATAACGTAGTCATATGGTCTTCAGGCTGGTGGAATGTGCTTATAGCATGCAGGACACTCTGGGGGGCTGCATTAGGCACAAGCTGTCAGCATCCAATGCAGTTGTGTACTTGCAGTGAAGCTTGCACAGCTGCTTACAGGCTGCCTTCCTTCAGCTGCCTTGCTCCTGCTGCGTAATTAGCAAACAGTAGCACTGCTACAAACACCAATGGTGTGGATTGTAACCGGGCTTGTCTCATACTTGGCTGTTCGTGTGGCACTCCTGCTGTGCAGCAGTTCTTGGAGTGTGCAATGCAGTGCTCAGCGTAGTGGCATGTGTAAATGCTCGTCACTTGACATGTCACTTGGTAGTGCGTGGGTCGTATATAATCGGTGTCAAGATCGGCAGGGGTTGCGGTACTGTGAAGAGGCGGAGGATCATTGCTTGCCGCGGCCGGCCGGTACAAGGTTGCCGGCCTGGGGAAGCAGCGCGTATCAAATGTCCTCATAATCGATAATCCAAACAACAGAAAAAGGATATTAAACAGGCATTGTTGCGGGTCGCCTCATATGTTGCTTCGAAGGCTACCTGCTCGGCACATGCTGCAGTCATCACTACTACTTGGTCAGAATCCCAGCATGTTGAGGCACCTACTAAGGTAGCTGCAGTTACATTACATGGGCTTCTGGTTCTACACCACTCACAGCAGTTGCAGGTGTCTCAGAGATCAGGGCGCACGGTCAAAGTGGCTGACGTATGTCATGTGACCTGAAGGCAGAGATGATCGGAGCGAAATGCATCGAACGGTTTTTGTTCAGACAATGTCACATATTTCTATGTATACCACGGCCCTGTCACTGCCGATTGGTGAGCTTTGTAGCTCGGCTCTTCTGTTCAAGCATCAACTCCGGCAGCACGCATCGTACTTGGTGACTAATGGATCCCACAAACGCACCATACGAGGACCCCAAGGCAAAGACACAAGAATACCTGGAGCAGCACAAGCTTGGAGAGCTGATGGAGGTGTGAAAGGGGTGCTGAGACAGCATGCTCGACTGTTGCATGCCAAAGAATACATGTGTGGTTGATGCCTGCCAGTTTGTGCCGTCAGCAACACTAGCGCAGTTGATCTGTAAGCACATCACGTGCAACTACAGACCACTGCGCCTGTAGTGGCTGTGGTCAGCACTAGCGTGCCTGCTCAATGCAGGGCCTGCTGGCAGAGTTGATGTACAACAAGCCTCCAAACCCCAGGCAGTACATCGTGATGCAGCTAGAGAAGATAAAGGCGGCAGGCACAAAGCCACTCTTGAACAAGCAAGACCTAGACACTAGTGAGTGGTGCTTGTACTTTGATTGCTTTTCACAAGCACAGCACTGATGCCATACAAAGGGGCGTGCAGCACCAGGACCAGGACCAACAGCGCCAAAGCATGAAACACCAGCTTTTCTCCAATCACAGCAATTGGGATGTGCATGCAGCCCATTACTTTTGGTAGCCATTGCTGAATTGTACGTGCTGCAGCCCCTTAGCTGCAGTTGACCTTCTGTAGCACCACCAACACCAGCCGCCATGCTGCCCTGATGCTCACCCCCCTGTGCAGTGTTTTGCATGTTTGATGTCACCAACAGAGGCGCCGTCACAGAGCAGCAGGCCAGGAACGCGCTCAGAACAGTGCTGGGCAGCAGAGCACCTGCAGCAGCAGCAGATGCGTCAGCAGACAGCTCGCCGCTGGGGCGCGAGGACTTTGTGCAGCTGATGGACGCCGTGCTGGTGGCTGCCACGCCGCTCTGCAGAGGTTCAGCAGATGACAGCTTGTAGCGGACAGCATCAGCACCCATCGTCAGCTCAGCTAGTCAAGCTCAGCTAGCTCAGCCAGTGGTGACTCCGCTGTGACTGCAGCTGGTGCTGAGCTTGGAATCCTTGAGTGAGCTCCTTGCCGCCCAGTAAGTCAACACGTTGCCGGCACACAACAACTGGCCTGGGACGCTCTGAGCCCGCAGCGCAGCTGCTTGCTACCTGGGCTGCACAGGCAGGCTGTGTGGGGCTGCCAAGCAACGTCAATGTCTGTACATGCAGATGCTTCCTGTGTGCTGGCTCCGAGCCTCTCTCGGTCAGGGAACCATGGAACAACCAGGCTGCATTCGCCGCAACTGCTGAGCGTGACAGCTGCTAAGCCTGCCTTCAAAGCACTGTTCTGTTGTTCCGCGTGCTGTACAAATTGCTATGTGAGGCATGCTTTTATAGGTGGTTGGCCTACAAGCAGAGAAATCCAGTGCCAAAGGCCACGGCAGCCTTGCAACCGTTGCAGCGTGACACCGTGACAGCTGGGAGCACAGTGCCAGTCTAGCAGCTGCCAGAATGCTGTAGTGCACTACACGTGTTGTTGCTGTCTGCCTAGAGGCAAAAATCTGTGCAAGCACTGGTGACTTGCGGCTCAGCTTGATTTGCCCTGCTGATCAGTCACTGATGCACGATGTCAATTGCTAGAATATCAGGTGTGCTGCATTACTGGAGCAGCAGCATTATGATCTCTGCAGCGTGTGCATCATATGGCACACATGCTCACGATCATTTATCAACCACGCGGTGCAGCGACCTTTTAACGAAGAATCATGTAGTTGAGCAAGTTCTGCAGAAGTCCGAGTGGTGGTCAGCACGGTGTTTGGTCAACGTGAGGTCGAACTTGTCAGACTCAAGCCTGCAATAACAAGTCATGCCATTTACAAGTGACTCGAGTGCAAGACCCATACAACAAATCCAACTCATATGCTGATACCGCAGAGGATGCAGACACCTTTGATCAATAGATCCTGAGCGCTCAGGCAAGGCTATCTCAGTGACAGTCACACAACTCCTACGATGGCGTTGATGCTGTGGCTCGCACGGGGTGACATGCTGATGATGAGGTACTTGTGTGTTGCAAGATCAGCAGCGCAACAGACCTGCTATCACACTGGCAGCAGCGCTAGCACAAAATTCAGCAGAGTAACCGCTTGCGGCTGACCAGCCCCCGACTGTTACCACTGCAGCACGTGCCACACCACACGCAGAACGTGCACCGAGCATCAGATGCTCAGCGGCAGCTCAGAATAGCTGAGCACCGGTGCCGCAGCAGCCAGCGTCACTGCCGTGAACAGGTGCTTCTCGCCCTCCTCGGTGTGCCCCTGAGCCCTGCGCGCCATGCCCAGGTTGAACCAGCCCACGTGGTTGTGCGGCTCGTAACGCAGCGCGTCCGTCAGCAGGCCCACGGCAACAGACAGGTCGTGCTCATCCCCCTGCCTTCGCAGCAGCGCTCCTGCAGCAGTGGATGTGGCGAGGCAGCGGCGACGGAGTACATGTGGTTGCAGTTCACATCAGATGTGTGGGGATAGGCACAGCAAGGGTGCCACGGCAGATGATGCTGGGGTGCAGGAGAGCTGGCAGGGCCTGGCGCTGCTGTGCTGCAGCCCATCCGAGGCATGCTGTTGCCCATGCACGGGCATAGCAGGGTTGTTTAAAGATCATTATGGTTTGTCACGTCGTATCTGCCGTGAATAGCACAGCGCAAACAGCAGCAGCAATGCCCCCAGTGCCGTGACCGGTGAGCTGCACAACGGCTACAGCAGCTGCGCGTTGACCACAACATCACAACTCACCAAGGCTGAGCAGCGCTGGCGCATACATCGCATCCAGCGCCAGCGCCGCCTTGTATGCCTGCTTGGCTCCCACCGTGTCCTTGCTGGCAGCTGCAACAGAGCCCAGTGCATGGTAGCTTGCTGCACTGTGCGGCTCCAGCTGCTGCATCGTCTGCACGCACAGCTGCGCGTCGCTGGCCTGCTGCTGGCTTGCATACACAAGCGCCAGGTCGCGCCACACCTGCGCACACGGTTGGGCGGGTCGCCCACAGGTCAGCTGTGCACCACTGCTGAGGTATGCAGTATGGCACTGTGGTTCAAATACACTGCTGACCCATCAATGACAAGTTTCAACCCAGGGTGTCTTCAACACAAGCGCACGGGGCGGGCATCTGCCATGCGCAACGGGCTACTCGGCCGAGGTGGCTGGAAAGGCATGACAAACTGCTGTAACCGACAAAGCCCACCTGAGCTTCCTGCTGCTGCAGCAGCGCCACTGCTGCAGCCGCGTCCTGCCTGCTCCCGAGTGTGCGCGCTGCAGCTGACACCCGCTGCCTTGCACCGCCAAGCACAGAGAGTGCTTCGTTTGCACGGGACAGTGCCAGCAGCAGCTGCGCCTTAACCCGCTGCAGCAGCACGTCGTGGCAACGCGGCAGCCCCCGGCTGCTGCTGCTGCTGCTAACTTGGCTGGCATGTGTGTCACAGCGCTCGCTGCTGGGTAGGCTCGACAGACCAGCCTCCACCACCGACAGTGCCGGCTGCAGCTGCTGCCTGCAGGACACAGGCAGGCAGGCAGGCAGGCAGGCAGGCAGGCAGGCGACAAGCAGCTGAGAAGCAGCACGCGCCATGCTCGTGCTCAGGCAGATGCCGATCCATGTGCACACGCTCGACAGCTTTCCACGCCCACAGCACGGGGCTTGCTTGGGCTGTACGATGCGGTCTGTTGGCATTCACCGAAGCGCATGGCTGCATGAACAACACCCTGCTTTGCAGTCTCTGCCGGGTGCATGCAGCAGGTTGCTTCCAATTAGCCTTGCTCTCACCGTGCGGAGAGAAGAAGCGCAAGCAGCGCTACTATTGGAGCAGTGGGCACTCCAGCAGCTGCTGGGACCGGCGTCACAGCTTGTTGCTGAGGTTGCTGTGCCTCTGCTGCTTCTGTGGCTTCCAGCGCCTCCTGTGCGCGTGCGACCGCTGCGTCATAATGCCCACCCTCGCATTGATGAGGGCCAGCGAGTACAGGCTCGCCACACGGTGGCTGCCAGGTTGCTGCGCTGCCTGCTGCAGCGCCGAGCGAGCTTCAGACCTTGCAGCAGACGTAACAGGCGCAACGATCTATTATGTGGCACTTGCGCATGACACACCGCCAACTCAGCACGGGTGGGGCTGCATGCACTTGCTGCAGAAAGCGCTGATATGGAAGCGTCTCAAGAGGGCTTCATTGCAGCGCGAGTAGTAACCACAGCGCATACAGCAAACGTGCCGCAGCAGGCGGCTGCGCTCCTGCAGCG
Organism: Scenedesmus sp. NREL 46B-D3; assembly: GCA_014080715.1. NCBI lineage: Eukaryota > Viridiplantae > Chlorophyta > Chlorophyceae > Sphaeropleales > Scenedesmaceae > Scenedesmus > Scenedesmus sp. NREL 46B-D3. Next base: position 103,661 of record JACERP010000080.1, on the reverse strand, counting down.
TACCTGTGCTTGGAGCGCTCTGCTTGCGGCAGCACTGTCAACCGCGCCACGCTGCCCAGGGCAAGCCCCAGCACCAGTCGCACGCACGCCTGATCTGCTGCAGCAGCACTGTCTCGGTGGCAGCAGGTAGCCACAGCATGCCTGCAGACACACGACACACAGATGTGTGGCCCTGCGTGTAAATCTGTGTCTTTGTGATAGAGCAGCAAGTCTCAGTGTTCATCCTGCTGCTGTGACAAACCCTTTTGTTCGCTCCACAGCAGTGCGACACATGTCTTGCTGTTGGCAATGCTGTATCAGTGTACAATCATCATCCCAGGATGCTGGGATTGCGGATCAGCTGTGAATCACAGCTGATACAGTGCACATAGCACGGAACCCAAGTAATGGCTGTGCGTGCTCGCACACCTGGCTTCCTGCAGTGCCTTAGGCCAATGAGGCTCTCCCAGCTGCAGCAACGTCTGGACTAGCAGCACGTGTGCTGCAACACAGTCATCCCGCGCTTGCAGCACAGTGTTCAGCAGTAGCCTTGCACGCGACCACTCGCCCAACCCATGCAGGCGCTGCGCGACATCCAGCCACTCCTGCAGGTGGTGCTTGACCGGCTTGCTGCTGAGCTCCAGGCAGAGCAGCTCCGCCATGCTGCCTTAAGCTGATGAGGGGCGACAGCTGTTTTCAAACACAGGATAGGGGACACATCAAGCAGCACAGTGGTTGGTTGTTAGGGGTGTCATAGTGTTCAAGTGTAGGAAGCCGTGTACTTGAACACAACACAGGCACAGAAACGTTTATGACAGTCACAACACGCTGGTTAGCTACAAAGCAGGGGACACAGGCCGCAGGGAACAACGAGGCCGATGTTGTCAGGCGACTGTTGGTATTCAACTGCCCAGGGTTGTTGAAGCTGTGGTGGGGTGGTGAATGCTGCCACTCTTAACCTGCATACCTATGCTGATAAGCTTCAATCAACGTCTCTCTGTCCTACCGCTACTCTGTCTTGAAATTCAAGCATCACGACCAGCAATCAAGCATGCAGTTGTGCAGCAGGAGTCCTGCCCTGGCGGCAAGCAATTGTTCACTCAAACTTAGGAGCAGCAGGATTACATGCACAGTGCGGCCGAGAGCGCAGCAGCAACAGCAGCAGCTGGCTGTATCGCCCGAAAGCCACAATGTACTAGACGACGAGTACAACAAACAGATGGCGAAACAGATGCACTGGGACAATCCCTTTGAGTACCACTTTGATCGTGGTAAGCAGCCAGCCGAACAGTACAATGGCTGAGCTCACCCGCTGAGTCAGAGCAGGCAGGCGCGCGGCACTACTACACGGAGCTTGCGCATTATGAACTATTCGCTTTATATGCAGGTCTGTACTTCCATGAGGTCGCTCCTGGCCTCTGCTGCGGTACCCAACCCCGCAACCCAGCTGAGCTGGAGCAGCTGGCCAAAGGGCATGGCATCAACGTGATCGTGAACCTGCAGCAGGACAAGGACATGCAGTACTGGGGCGTTGACTTTGAGGCAAATCAGCGCAGCTGTGGGGAGCTAGGGCTGCAATTGATCCGCAAGCCGGTAAGCTGGCCGCTGCTAGCAGCGCTGCACTTGTACAGAACTGATGTGTATCAGGCTAGCTGCCTGGAGCAGCACACCACTGCATCCACGTTACTGGTGACTGGTCAGCCAACTGAATTTGCTGTGGTGTGCGTTGCAATGCGTGCTGCAGGCAGTAGACTTTGATCCGCACAGCTTACGCAAGACGCTGCCAACAGCAGTCAAGGAGGTGGCACTTGCAATGCAGGATGGCAAAAGGTGCGCATGCGTACATGTTTCTTGCAGTTACGGACTACTACTGTGCAATTTGCAGCAAGTTGCATGCGACGCAGTGTAGCAGGCACATGCGCTGGTCCGTGCTGCATTGAGCATTTGGGCAGCCTAGTCACCTGGTGCTGATGCTTGCCAGAACAAGGAAACTCTACGCACACACAACAACAGCAAATCGCCATGCGTGGCCTGGCCTATACTAGTGTGCATTTGTGAGATGCAGTTTGCCTAGCAAAGGCTTGCACCATTGCCTTGCGTGCCTACTCTTGTGTGTTTTTGTTACTGTCTATAGGGTGTACGTGCATTGCACTGCCGGCCTGGGACGTGCCCCTGCGGTCTGCATTGCCTGGCTGCACTGGTACGGACCTTACCTGTCGCTGCATGAGGCGTACGACCACCTCACATCCATCAGGCCCTGCGGACCAAAGAAGGACGCCATCCGCGGCGCAACATTTGACATTCTGGATGACAGGCACTTCGACCAGTTCTTTGGGCTGCCTGAGGACGCCTGGGCTTTCTTGAACCAGGATGACAAGCGGCGGCTGCAGCAGCGGCTGTATGATCACTGGCACTGACAGCTGGCAGCACGCCTGACAGTGTGATGTGGCAGCAGGGGCTGGTAGTGTGACCTGGCAGTATGAGCTGGGTGAGTGAACTGGCAGTGCATTCTGGCTGTAAACATGGATGAACGGGAGTTGACTGCCGCAGACTTGCCGGCAGCTGTGTGCATTGTTGCAATGGCAATGCGCAGCTGTGTTGCAACTGGTACTGGTTGTCACTGAGTGACCAATCTCTGGGCTCACAAGCACCGTAAACTGCAAAACTAATGAGCTGGCAGTGTGCATGTTGTTGTGTGTGGGGCGGCTGTGGCAGGGCGTAGCAGCAGCAGCAGCAGTGCTGCTTTGGTCAGGCAGCATGCAGCAGTACTGGGCCGTTGCCTTGCAGTACTGTGCATACTGGCATGTGCATGCGGTAGCATTCTGCATGCAAGCACACTCAAAAGGCATACACGCCAACTTGGCTGATGTGGCTTTGGCAACTAGCTGCGTGCTGAGAACAGCGGCAGCAACAATTGTGTCAGGGTGCGTATAAATTGTGAAGAGTGATGGGATGAGCACGCCATCGCAAGGCAAAGCGATTTGGTGCTCGGCGTCTGCGTATGTCACTTTGCTTACTTTTTAGCACCTTACTGCTGCCACAGGGTGCTGTGGTGAGCTGCAAGTGCTGGTCTGGGTGCAGTTCTCAAGAGGTGCCTGAGTTCCGGTTGGGGGGAGGGGGGCGTGCTGATAATCCCTTTGTGATTCTATGTTGCCGCTGCAGTCTTACTGCTGCGCCTGTGTCACTGTGTGCAGGGGTATGGAACAAGCATGTGCATTGCATGGGTTGTGCTTTCCCCTGTAGGCTGGCATTCAGTAGGAGACGGCTGGGGAAGCGGCACGCACTGCTGACGAGCATGCAAAGCACCTGCAGCTGATGCATGTGTACACCAGGGTGAGAAGAACCGGTTTGGTGTGCACTGCTGTTGTGCTGTTCGGACTGAAGTGGTTGTTGCGCGGAGTGTTTGGTCTGGAGGCATATGTGGTGGGGCACGTGCCCTGCGCATGCCATTCTGGGCTTGGCACGCCAGCCCTGGCCGCAGTTGGTGACCACACTGTATGGATGCAGACCATCAGTAGCGGCCGCTGTGCCACTGGCTGACCTCTGTGGCTTGCCTGGTGCATTGGGAATTGAGCAGGTTGCCGCAGCAGGATGGTGATGCAGCTGTCGGAGCAGCGCCAGTCAAGCGCGCATTACTCACCGTGTTACGTGCTTGTCAGGCCTGTTGGAGCATGCCTTGTTCGCAGACTGGCTTTGTCAAGCGCGTGGCACCTTCTGTTGTCTTTGGCATGGCTCGGCACTCTAGATGTAAAGCACCAGCTGGTGCTGCAGCCAGCTCATGGCAGTCTTGTGGCGTTACCCTTGCCTGCACACATGACGAAGGTGTACGTCTGAAACCAAAGCCTTGGGTACTTTGGGGCTGTGCTAGCTGCACCAGCAGCTGGTGAGCTAGCAGCCACAGCTGCAGTGGCTGTGCGCTGCCAGTTATGCTGCAGAAGCAAGGAGTATGTGTAAGCAGCAGCTGCCGCGAGCTGGCATTGATGGTGATGGACCAGTGTACTACACAGCATGGCACTGCAGCGCTAGCGCTGAAACAAGCACAATGCACTGCTATCCATCGTGGGTGTTCAGCCTGACTCCATCAGTAATGCTATATTTATGTTTTGTGCAGTCTTTCAAATGCCATGCAGCTCATTCTTTACGTCGAGCCATCATAGTCTGAAACACCATCATGCTACCCTTTCAAGCCACAGCATCAGCGCCCTTGGCCCCGCACCACACAAGAGCTGAGCCATATGGTGGCCATGATGCATCATAGCAAGTGTGTGTGGGATATTAGTGGGGGTTGATGGGACCAAGGCGGCTGTGTCATGTGCAAGAACAGCACTGCATGCACACGGCGCAGTGAGTGACAGCATTATGCAGGGTTTCCAAAGTGTGACCGGCGACTTTTGAAAAGGGCAACACTTGGCGAAATGCCACTCACTCTGTTATTACAGTGACTGGCGACGGCATGACAGGCATTAGCTCATGCATGTGCATCATATGCCAGCAGCACACGCCCGCTGCTCAATGGCTGTGGGTTTGACAACTCAGCTCGACTGGCTCAGCACAAGCAACAATCAGTGACCAAGTAACGCAAGACAACTGGCGTGAACCCTCAGTGAGCCTGTTTCTGGCAGATGTAAGCGAACAAGAGTGAATGGCAGATGCGCTACAGCTACTGCAGCTTTTAACCAGCATCCGCACTACTAGGCAACTGCCAAGCCGCCGCCGCTGCTGCTGCTGCTGCTGCTGCTGCTGCTGCTGCTGCTGCTACTGGGCCTTGGGTTTGGGAGGGAAGAAGTAGGTTTGGATGAGCCAGTACACCAAGAACACCAGCAGCAGCCATGGTAGTGGGAAGCTCCTGCACAGGCGCAGCACAAATCAAGCAGGCAGCACTGCGTGTGAACATCAACCTTGCACGGGCAACTTGCGCAAGAGCCTCACATGCCGAGCTGTATGTTGACTGTTTGAGTAACAGCACGTGAACAGGATATGGGCACAGCTGGCACTGCTGCATGGCGTGCATTATGCACAACTGCGCAGATTGCCGGCATAGGTCATCCAGAGGAGTATGCCTGCCAAAGATTTGTGTCTGCTTCATCGTCTGAGCTACACGCAGCGGCTGCGCCAGCACAGGTCGCGCTTGGGTATGGTAGTGCATAGGCAGCAGACACAAGAAGGTGTCTGCCGCGCCGCTGGTGCGTGAAGCGCAGTTGCCAAGTAGCATCTGCCTCACACAGCTTTTGCATCAGCTGATGTGCGACTGTCTCCACAAACAGCGGCATCTCTGGCGTTGCACTTCACTCAGCCCGGCCGGCTGCTGATGTACCGGGGCTTGCTCACTTTGGCTCCTCTGCGCCCTGCCAAGGGAAGTTTTCTCCGTTGGGGTCTGCTGCCACTGCTGCACGCGCATTGCCGCACAGCACTGTGCTGTCTGGTGCAAGCAGCACCAGGTGCGGAATGCCTTGCACCTGCATGTGGAGCAGTGGCACAGCACAACGCTCAGCTCTGCAAGTTATTGAGCAAAGACTTTGGGCACTTGGAGCAGGTTGTGTGAAACGGCGCAGCCCTGCATGCATGCAAAGGAGCGCCCCACAGCCTGCCACTCCCCTGCATGCAACCTCTGCTGCATGCAGTTGCTTGTGGTGTGGCGGAGCCGCCCTGACGCTGACAAATCAGGGTCGTTACTTGCGCAATTACCAGCTTGGCATGTATCTGATGCTTGTGGTCAACTGCTTGTGCAGGTGCTTATGTTCCCACCCATGTTCCCACCTTGAACTTCCTGCTGAGCACGCTGCGCAGCTGGTCGTCCCTGAAGGGAACCGCCATCCAAGGCATGCTGCCAAAGTAGTCCTGCAGGAACATGTGCACATACATGAAACAGTTGGTCGACACATTTCTGCATCACTGCAAGGGCGTACACCAGCTGCTCCTGCTGGGAGCAGCTAGCTGGGGCATGCTGCTGCAGTCCCTCCTGCAGGCATCAATGCTGACGAGAAAAGACTTAAAGTGCACCACAGCTCAGCTAACACAGCAGCAGCAAGTGAGCTGACCACACCAGAATGTTGGTTGTATCATCAAAGTAAGGCTCTACCACAAAGGATGCTGCTATCTTTCTTGAACTCACGTCAAACTGTGCCTGGTTTTTGTCCATGGAGACGAACACCACCTCAAACTCCTTGCCATCTTTTTTCAGTTTTGAGTAGGTGTTGGCCAGCTTTGGTGTGAATGCTCTGCACGGAGGGCACCTACAGCATGCATGATGTGCAATTGAGCGCGAGCAGAAAGTGCAAGGCAGGGAGTTGTTGAGGAGGGTTATGCGGAGGTTAGCAGCAGGGTGGCAATCCAAGTTGTGGTGCGAATGTGGCGATAGCTGCTGGGAGAGTGCTCCGCTCCTTCAGAGCGGCAATGACCTCCCCAGCCGCTAACTCAAGTATGCCCAGTGAGGTTCGGTGCATGTTTGCAAGTTTGAGCCCTGCCTGCCAGCAGTTGCCTGCAGCCACTGCTGTGTTCAGCTGCTGAGGCATCTGCTGCAACCAAGCGCATGCTTCTGCATCCTTGACATCTGGTGCATGCACCTCTTACACCGCAGCAGAGGTGGGTTGCTTGCAGGAAACTGTGCAGAAGCTGATATGAGAAAGAACTCAAGCACCTGGAGCTCTCACCAGTGTGCTGAGAAGTACAGTGCTACGTGCTTGCCCTTCAGTGCTTCATCCACAGGGACCTCTACTTGCTTGCTGCCCTTGCTCTCTACCAGCTTATCTGCAAATAGGCTTCTCCACGAGAAGGTGCCTGACGAGCCGTCTGCTGCCATGGTGCTGTTGGTAGTGCTGGTACTGCTGCTGGTGTGTGTGTGTGTGTGTACAGTTGGTGTTCAGTTGCTGTGTATTTCTGCAAATTAATGCTCAGGAGTTGCTTGTAGCACGTGCGACAGCGCAAAGGAGGCGCAGCGTCAAGGACAATCAGCAATGGTGTGCTAGGTTCAACCGAATGGCGAAGCCTAACAGGCTTCAGTGACCCTCCTGTCATCTGTCATGTCATTGGGAATGCCAGGCGTTCACGATAGAACAGGAGGACGCCGGATCGGCGCACTATCCGCTGATCAAGCTTTGTACAAGCAGTATGAGCGTTGCATGTTGATGCAGGCGCGTTTTGGCACACTGCACGTCCAACAGTAGTTATCTAGCACTGTCGCTGTGCTTAGAGCACGCCACCACGCACGGGACCCTCAATCACCCTCCAGCGGAGATTTCACCTACAATCGGCACGTAGGAAGTGGATCAGACCCTGAGCAGCGCCCTAGAGGGCCTTGAGGCCTTTAGCAGTAGCAAGCAGCATGGCCTCTACAAGCGACACAGCAAATGCGCGGATGCGTTGGGAGCTGGAGAACAGTGTACAGAACGTTTCAACTGACGCGCTGTACAAGTTTGACGAGGCGGAGCAGAAAGCCATTCAGTCACAGAAGCCTTGGACCAAGGACCCACACTACTTTAAGCAGTGAGAAGCCTACATGAAAGAAGTGTATAATGTATAATGGCACGTAGTTTACTGTGATGGACGAGTGCAATGGCCTCATGAGGGCGTGCTCAAGCAGCAGTGTCGGTAGATGGCAGGCAGATGTCGTGAGCAGCAGGTAGTCACAATGCTGAACGCCTGCACTGCACACTGCCTGCGCATGCAGCGCCTAGCATGACTTGCGCTTGGCACCAGTCGCAGCAACGGCATGAACGACCTGAAGTTGCACCACATAGCAGCTTTGCTGGAAGTTGTTTGCTGCTTGCGCTGCTGCTGCCGCTGTTGCAGTGTGCGGATGTCCGCTCTGGCGCTGCTGAAGATCGCCATGCATGCACGGTCAGGCGGCAGCATAGAGGTATGGCAGCTGCATCAACTTTCATGGTTACACACGTTCAAGCTGGTGCCTGTGCTTGTGCCTCTGTGTTGTGTGCAGACCGTGTAGTCGTTTGCGTCGAACAATAACAAAAGGCAAGCAGCAGCAGCAGCAGCAGCAGATTGCTTTGCATAGTTGCAAACATCACAGGTAAGTGTTCTCGTCACACCTGCCCGCCTGTCGTTTGGATTGGAAGCAGCAGCTCAGGAAGAGCTGAGCACGACTGTGCTATGCTGGCTATGGGCTTCCTGCAAGGCAGGGTGCCAGGAGGGATTTGACTGTGTGCGCTGCCATGCTCACCGTGCTGTGTGCTGTGCCCCATTCCCGTGCTGGCGTTGGAGTCTGTGGTGGTGGTTGTGCTGCAGTGCAAGGTGCAGGCGGAGGCAGCTGCCATGCTCGCTGAGCACATACAATTTGTTTGTGCTGCGCACCTGTGCTTGGTGTGCTGTGCTGTGATTTGGTGTCCTTTGCTGTGCTTGGTGTGGTGTGCTGTGCTGTGATGAGTCGCAAGTGCTGCGCAGGTCATAGGTCTGCTGCATGGCAAGGTGCAGGGCAAGGTGCTGTGCTGTGTTGCGCTGCGAGTCTGTGACCACACTCAAAACTTTGCGTGCCTGGTGCTGGCATGTGCATGTTGTGCCATGCAGGTGATGGGCCTGCTGCACTGCACGGCGCAGGGCGATGCATGTTAGGACATTCAGTTCATGCGTGCCGCGCTCACCGTGCTGTGTGCTGTCTTGTTTCTTTGTGCTGCTGTGTCTTCCCAGGTGATGGGTCTAATGCAGGGCAAGGTGCAGGGCGATTCTTTTGTGGTCATCGACAGCTTTGCCCTGCCAGTAGAGGGCACAGAAACACGTGTGAATGCACAGGCAGAGGGGTACGAGTACATGGTGGACTTCCAGGGCACAACCAAGGTGGGTTTAGCCCGTAGTGGGTTTTGGGTGGGCCTAGTGTTATCCTAGTACACCACAGTGTGCCTACCCTAGTGTGGTGATGCCGCTCATCACACTGGGACGTTCAGCAACATTGAGATGCCATCAGGGGCAACCTAGCCCTAGTGTGTTGCAAATAGCTGCACCTTGTCCTGTTGCATGATGAAATGCATTGCTAGCATCAAGTCTGCAAGTGCCAGTTACGCTGTCAACATCCATATCTACCTGCGTGGCATTGCACAGCCACTGGCTGCTGCAGTCGCTCCAGTGTTGGACAGCCTTGTTGGGTTGCACGTCAGCCACACTCTTGCCTAGTGCTGCTTCTGCCAAGGTTGCCACTCAGCCTGGCTTGACTTTGTGTGCCTGCGGCCACTACTGCTGCTGCTGCTGCTGTTGGTTGCAGGATGTTGGGCGGCTGGAGAACATCGTAGGGTGGTACCACAGCCACCCGGGCTACGGCTGCTGGCTGTCAGGCATTGACTGCTCAACACAGATGCTCAACCAGCAGTATCAGGTGCGCTGAGCACGGTGTATTTGGCACACCCCCACTGGCTACATCATCAGCAGAAGCATTTCAGCCCAACAAAGCACCTTTTGGAGTGGTTGTGCCTGACAGCCAGTGCGAAGCGGCACAGGCGGTCGCATGCCTTTGTGTGTTTGCCATGCACTGGCGCATGCCGCCTCAGTTCAGCAGTGTTGATGCTGGGCGGCCCATCACCATGCAGTGTGGCGAGCTGATGCATGTGGAGACGTTCTCGTGCTACTTGATATCATCTAAAAGGACACCCATCACCCGGTTGGTGCACCGCTGTGCCTTACAGGAGCCGTGGCTTGCCGTGGTGGTGGACCCAGTGCGTACCATGGCCAGCGGGAAAGTTGAGATCGGTGCATTCCGCACCTACCCCGAGGGATACAAGCCGCCCGATGAAGGTCCCAGCGAGTACCAGACCATCCCCCTGAGCAAGATCGAAGATTTTGGCGTGCATGCGAAGTCGGTGAGGGCAGCAGCAGGGCAGCGGTGGCGGCTGCAGGATACACTGCTTTGCTTTTGAAGCAGCAATTGGGTGTCCTGCAGCTGTACTGTGGTGCATTGGGGGTGAAAGGGGTTGTAAGTGTTCACAGTTGTCAGCCAGGCCAAGCAAGCACTACAACGCTTTCCTCGGCGCTGATTCTGTAATGAGTAGTTTCAAGTAGTGTTAGTACAACAGACAGCATCCACACCCACTTCATGCACTAGCCCGGCGAGCCCGTTGCACTATCCTTTGTGAGTCGTTCAAGCATGATGTGAGGTTGCTTTTGACAATCATCAGCTCCTATCACATACCTGCTTTCCCACAACCTTCAAGCAAGCTTCTTGAAGGCTGGCTTGGACAGGCTGCTGCACCTGCTGCTTTCAAGGACTACCAAACCCACTGTCATGGTGTTCTGGGTTCCTCCAACACCACTGCAGCATGTCTTGAAATCAGAGTTCAGGTTTTGGGCATGTCCTGTGCACAAGCATCACACGTGCATGCACGTGATTGACTCAATCACTGTAGTGTTCAGACCATGCTCAATCACTGCATTCCATTAATTGTCTTGCAGTACTACAGCCTCGACGTGAGCTTCTTCAAGTCTGGGCTTGACAGCCACCTGCTGGACCTTCTGTGGAACAAGTACTGGGTCAACACGCTCAGCGCAAGCCCGCTGATTGCCAATAGGGAGTTCGCGGCAGGGCAGATTGCAGACATAGCAGAGAAGCTGGAGCAGGTGGGTGATGCCTTCAGGGTATTCAACGAGCCGGCTGGCAGATTGCCGACTGACAGACGCCTGCCTAATACAAGTTGTGCGGTAGCTTGCCTTGGCTGCGAACTGAGCTGTCACCCTGTTGAAAGCAGAGTGCTTTCTGATGTGGACAGCCGATCGACACGGGGCGCTTTTTGGCCGCTGAGAGAACCTCGCCGCTGCATCCAGGTTGTTTAAAAAAGGTATGTTTGTGTGTTGGTGTCGCGGCTGTCCTGCAGGCGGACAGCCAGCTGGCGCAGGGTGCGCGCCTGGGCCGCTACAGCTCGGCAGACAGGAAGAAGGGCGAGGAGGGGCCGCTGCTGAAGATCTGCAGGGACACCACTAAGCTCAGCGCGGAGCAGATCAAGGGCCTCAGCAGCCAAGTCATCAAGTCGATTCTGTTCAATTGCAACCCGCGCCTTGGACCTCCGCAGCTGCCTCAGCAAGCTGCAGCGGCAGCAGCTGGTGAGGTGGCTGCAGCGCCAGCGGCGGCAGCAGCAGAGCCAGCGGCAGCCGTTGCTGGAGAGGCTGCAGCGCTGGCGGCAGCAGCAGATGGAGATGCGGCTATGGAAGCAGCGCCAGCAGAGCCAGACGTGCCGGCTGCTGCCCGTGTGCCTGATGTAGCTGCTGGTGAGGGTGTCGCTGCTGCGGCAGCGCAGCCAGCGGCAGCAGCAGAGCAGGGTGAGGGCGCAGGAGCTTCTGGTGGCGGCAATGCACAGCCCATGGAGATTTGAGGCCAGTGGAGCATGCCTGACTAGCATGACACAGGCTATGGGCCCCACCGATAGTGGTGGCTATGGTGGGTTAACCTGTTGGTTGTATGCCGTGCTGTTTTGTTTTCCAGGTTAGAGTGCAAGAGCGTTTACAAAGTGTTAGCCCTGGTCGCGGGGTCCAGCACACTGCAGTGTGAGTGCTGCATCTGCTGCAGCGTGCTTTGCATGTGTGCTGTCGTTTTTGCTGTTGGAGCTGCTGGTCAGCTGCGGCGGTGCCCGTGCAACTACGTTTGCTGCTGTACTGCCTGCAACTGTTCACAGCACAGGCCTGTACCTATTGTCCACTAAGCTATGGTCGTTAGCTGTTGCATGGTAAATGCTTGGCCTTTTTGGCAGTCAGTTGAGCGGCAGGAGCTCCTCGTGCACGATCACGTGATCAGGAGATAAGCTTCAGTATCAACAGCACATATAAAGTTGTTTCTGATAGACAAGGTTCAGAGCTGGGTGTATATGTTTCTTGCAGGAAAGCACCTGCGATCACTTGCTCGGCCCGGAGTTTGCCGAGGCAGATGTGTTCGATCCCAACAACGCGCCATGTCAGTTGCTGCAGCAGGTCGTCCAAGAGTTTGGACGACATCAACACAGCACAAGCGACACGATCGTAAAGAAAGTGAAGCAATAGCAGCCATCAAACGGCAGCAGCAAGTGCGTCGACAACAACAGCCAGCCCAGCAGCAGCAGCTAGACCACCAGCATGGAGCGCAATCCCTGGTGGCAGAACGTTGCAGGAGACTCCGGCACGTGGCCAGGTCCCGTTGGTGTTAAGCCTGACGGAGGTGGCAGTATCAGGGGTCAGGGCAGGGTTGGCAGCATGAAGCTGCATAGGGCCTGCCACAACAAGCAGCTGGATGGTAAGCCACAGCATGGACAGTGACGCATCGATCCACAAACAGTAACGATTCAAGGCAGTGTAACAGCAGCAGCAGGTGTGGCAAATTTGATCAGCCAACTCTGCACACTTTGATCAACATGTGTCAAGGCAATTTTACATAAGAATGATGTTGTTTTGAGGCCGTATTGCAGCCACGAGCCAACGTGTGGCAAGCTGTGCCTGTCTGTTTGCACCTGTTGAGCTGCATCATGGCAGGCAGTCACTTGCAGTGCTTCTCTTCCTGTTTTCAAATTTGCACGGAATATTTATCTGGCTGATCAGCTGCTGTGTGCTTCATCATGTGGTTGTCTTGCAGAGGTTCTGCGCCTGGTGGATGCTGGTGCTGACATCAGCGAGGTGGAGGCAGCAGGCAACACGCCCCTGCACAGCGCAGCGTACGAGGGGTGGTCAGAGGGGGTGGAGCTGCTGCTGCAGCTGGGAGCCAAGGTGGGTCGAGCTGGACCACGTCGATGGCTGTCACAACTGACAGAGCACTTCAACATACTTGTGAAATGGAGCTGCTGCTGTAGTTGGGAGCCAAGCAGGCGCCACAAGCTGTGGGCAAATCTCACCGAATTACCGAATTACCGAATTACCAAAGTAGGGCCACTGGCCCACCCGCAAAGGAGCCAAACAAGGCTCATGGGGTCCACAAAACTCAAAAGAAGACCATCAACCGGAAGAAACCGCAACCTCAACAAGCTCAGAGAGCTCAGAACTCAGAGAATCAGTAACTTCAGAAGCACTACTAGTAATGCCATCACTGGGAAGCAACAAATGTGCCAACTCTGGATTGCTACGTACCAGTAAGCAACTGTGTATGAAAGCAGCAACCTTACTTTGTCTTTGCCGCATAAAGTCTGCCAGACATCGCCCGCTCGGGTTTGCTAATGCACTTGGGTTCTGCCAACCACCGAACTCATCAAACAGACACCAAAAACGCTCCCGGACTAGCTCGTAAGCATCACACTCAAATACCACGTGGAACTCATCCTCAACCTGGCCAGCAGCGCATCGGGTGCAAAGCCGCTGATGTCTAGGTAGCAAGGAGTTGCCAGCCCTCTCCCACCGACCAGTAGCCACGCGCAAGTCATGTGCACCCAGACGAAAACGCATCAGTGACGACAGGTGTAATTTGTTGAGGCCAGCAGTGTTGTGCACATAGTCTCACAGCAGCTGCAGATGCGGCTCAGCAGTGCAGCTGAACTCCAGCTCACTGTTTGAGTCAGTGACTGCTGCTTGTACATGCTTCTATGCAATGATCATCATTTAAAAGCGGTCTATCATGTTGCCAGCAGAGCGTGCTCAAGCGCGTTTGGGTTTATAGACGCCCTGCAGCCTGCCACCTGCCACTCAGGGTGTGTTGCAGCCTGCTTGAGACAGTTGTGATGTTTGTCATGTACGTGCGCTCGCAACTTCTACTTATCTGTCATCTGCATCATCACACAGGTAAACGCCAGCAGTGCGTCACTAGCAGGCAGATGTGGCTAGTACTGCAAAAGCAAGTAAACTGGAGCTGATGCATACCGCAGAGCTCTCAGGTCCCTGCTGCCGTCTGCAACACACTTTGGTGGGCAGAGTGTTAGGCTGCCGTCTGGGAGCCTCGTTGGTGAAGCACGCCGCCGCTGCACCTGCTGCGCAGGCAAACGCCAGCAACAACGCCGGTGACACGCCCTGGCACTGGGCCACCAACATGGGCTGGGATGAAGTCGCATCGCTGCTGGAGCGCAATGGCGCCACCAAGCAGAAGGGGCAGGTGCTGGTGCCCGAGCATGTGCCCAAGGTCAAGGTGAGCCTCGTCTGAAGGGCTGACAGCACGCCCGCGACAGTAATGTGCTGTCACACCGTTGGTTGCACACTGGTCATGCCATATGGCATGACCCATGCATGGGTCACATGTGACACCAGCAGCAGGTAGGTAGCGTGCGGTTCATGCTGCTGCTGCCACTGCTGCTGCTCGGCAGGACTTTTACTCCAAGGAATGCTGGGCGCATCACCCTAAGCCCTATGCTGACTTCATGGCGTTCAAGCAGAAGGAGCGCGCTGAGCTGGAAGCAGAACGGAAGAAGGCAGTGCGCGTGTAGTGGCAGCCAGTGCTGCAGCTGCAGGGGTCAGGGGCACATGGGTTTTCCAACCCTCTGCACGCCTTGCTGGTGTGTGCACTTGGCGTCAAAGCCACGACTGTCATGGCATGTCGATGTGGATCAGTTAAGAAACCGCTCCTAAACTCCAGGTACGTTGCAAATGTCATTTTTTGATGTGTTGCTTGACCATACAGTACATGCAGTCCACCCAGTGCTCAAGCCATGGTGGCTTTAAAGTTGGAAAATCAGCAGAGGAGGATCATCAACATCATCAGAGGAGGATGTGGAACCAGTGACGGGGCAGCAGAGGAGGATGTGGGGCCAGTGCGCGGTGCACCTTGCGCAATGTTGCTATGTGCTCGTGTTGTATTATCATGTCATGATTAATCAGCGAGCAGTGCAATGCAGTACTACCTTGATGGTACTGTTGCCGTTGCTGATGCTGATGACAGTGCAGTTTGCCGGGGCCACCGGCATGCTCAACAGCTCAGCAACTAGTGGCTGCCCACTGCAGCGGCGGCTGTGTGCCATTTAATTATGTATACACCGTGCTGGGCTATCACTCTATTTCCTTCAGAATCTGGTCCTTCCTACACGTTTACGATGCATCCAGCGCCCTGCGCAGTGGGCACAGTGCACACCGCCGGCCCGCCCGCGCAACAGCTGAGCTTAAGCTCCTGTGCAAGCTTGCACGCGAACGGGTGGTGGATTGTGGACACTCCTGTGCCGCAGAACGAGCTGCTATGGATGCAAAGCTGCTCATACAATCAGTTCATAGTCGCGCATGTACAAGAACGGTCTTGCACGACACCTGAGCCTGGGAAGCCCATGCAAACGCCGGAGTGAAGTAATTGTAAGGAGTCACTCAGTGGAGTCCAGATTGTTCACCACTGCTTACCTCAGACAATGCTGGCCCGCAAGACCCCCGCCCAAGCCTTGAAATGTTCTCCACATGTTGACTCGCTGGTGTTGCTAAAGGAGAATGGCATCCTGAGCCAGCAAGATGGTGCCACCAGCCGCCACGTGCAGCACTTGATCAAGGAATTTAGCTAGATTGATGAGTGTGAGCTAAGCTTAATCCTGAAAGAGTTGCTGGCCTGGCATACGGAAAATATCAGTCAGCAGGATATCGATGCACCTGCCTTCACTGAAGCCTTTGAAATGCTTGTTAACACTGAATGTGCTGGTGACCCCTGTGCCGTGCAGCAAGGTGGGCCGAATCAACAACTTGATCGCCCTTGAGGTCTGAGTGGTCCTCAAGTATTGGAGAGAGCTACCCAAATGCTAGTAGTGTGTCCGCCGTCGGACCTCCGTGGTGGTGTAGAGCGCTTTACGAAGCTAGCAGAGGACGCGTTGGTCGCAGTCCGACACAGCAAAGATGCAATTCAAGGCCAATCGTCGTTATTTCTCAGCTGACCTGCTAATTTTAGAAGAATCGACGCACAAAAAGCAGCCGGTAAGACAGGGCCGCCCCGGAATGACAAACTGTAGCTACCAGGCTTCAAGTACCAAACAAAATTTGTAGCTTTCTGGACTCAAGAAGACAGGATTGAGCGCTGATGCTCTGCCGGTGTGTAACCCGACGCAGTGACAGACTGAGCGCGGTGACCCCGTGAACACCTCCGCAGAACACCCATACACGGCACCGGCTGCTCGTAGTCAGCCCAACGTCTTCCCACTTTTCAGTAACCCCGCTTGAAACTTACTGTTTATTGGAGCAGCCACTCTTCAGGCACCGTTGGCAGTCCACGGTTTTTTCCAAACTTGACCCAAACAAGGTTAAGACAAAGATAGCTGCATAGGAGGCTGTTCAAGCCATTTAAAGGCTCAATCGCTGGTAAGCTGCTACGCAGCGATGGGGCATAACCTTACTGGCAGCAATGCTTGTGTTGTGGCTGTGCTACAAGATTTCCAAAATGCGTTCGTCACATACTAGTTGCTGTGGTATTCACAGTTGATCTTGTAGCTAGGGTCAGCTGCGCGCACCACATTGCTGTACGCAGCCCACATCGCTGTGCTGACGGCAGCTAGGGCGCTTAAAAGTCTTCACACATTCAAGTTATTATCAATTTGAAGTTTTGGCCTGGCATCATGGCGGATCAGGACACACTTCCTCGAAGCTTGGCAGCAGCAGTTTCAACCGGTCAGGCTGTGCCCTTGCTGCGTACTCTGCAGGTGCGGCGAGCAGCCGTTGACACACGACGATGTCGCGCTCAGCAGCAGCTGTGGCGTGCTTAGGAATCCTGGTTGCTTGCCTAATGGTGCAGCAAGCAGCAGCACACATGGTCATGTTCAACCCAAAGTCCAGGCCATGGTACGACTACCTGCTAAACTACAACTACAACCCACATGCAGTATTTGCTGGCGGTGAGTGCAGACTGCAACAGCACAGAAAAACAAACGCCAGCCGAATGTAGCTTGTTCTTGGTTGTGCAAGCTGTCATCAGGGCACCTGCTGCAGTCCTGCTGAAACAGCAAGCGCCGTGCAGTGAACCAAGCTCAAGGGAGTCACCACACTCTGGCCAGCTCCCCCATACTGAGTGTAGCTCCCCATGCCGCTGCTGCTGCTGCAGGCGTCAAGTCAGTAAGCAAGGATGGGCAGCTGCAGTGGCCGAAGCGCAACATGTACAGCATCTGTGGAGACGCAGCTGAAGAGCGGAAGTGGGACAAGCCAGGTCAGCTGGGAGGCACCTACAAGAAGGGCCAGGTCATCTCAACGGACATCGTGTTTGCACAGAACCATTTGGGTCGTGTGCACATGCGGTTGTGCCCGCTGGACGCCAAGGCTGTGAAGGATTGCGTGCCTTTGCGCAGGTGAGCGACGGGCGTGCTGTCTTGTTACAGCCTCGGGCAGTTGCCATGGTCGCAAGCTGGTGCTGCAGCACAGCAGCAGCAGCAGCAGCAGCAGCAACAAGGATCCTTGCAAAACAGTACACGACTGCAAGCCTTTCAGCGGGGGGAGCATTGGACCTGATCCTGCAGCCACGGCAGCAGGAGCAGCCGCGTGGGCAGGGTCTGTTGTGCACAAGCAGCACCAACGGCGGCTGCCGCAAGACTGGTGATGGGACAGCAGCAGCAGCAGCATAGCAGCAGAACCCAGCGCATGCGCCTCTCACAGAGCGGCTTGCTGCAGCAGTGCAGCACCTGAGCAATGCAATGTGCAGGGCCGTCCCACAAATGCTTCCGCTGCAATGATGGCGCAGATACTGCGCCATGCAGCTGCCGCAGCTAGCAGCCACAGTTGCAGCAGAACAGTGAAGAGCAGTGGCGCAGGCAAGCCACGAGCGCCAGAGCTTCAGCCAGCCGAACCTTGACTAGTGTCGAACCCGTGGGTCACCAACACACTATGATTTACTTGTGGTGTGTGGTTGCAGGCCTGATGGCAAGGGTGTCACTTATGACCTGCCTTGGACCAAGGGTTGGTATGGTGTCACTGACGGCTTCACACCGCCAGTGTCCACTAAGGTGAGGCAGCCGGCACATCTGCGTACGCGTGCAGGAGGCAAGCGTCACAAGCATGGATGCACTTCAGCAAACAAGCAGCAGGAAAGGTTATGCAGATGCACAGGCTGGAAGGGCGTGTCCACAAGCTTTGCACAGCCAGTGTCCACACATGCAAGGCGGACACAGCTGGACGCATCAGGCTGAAGCTGCTGCTGCGTGGTGTTGGGTGTTGCAGCTGGTTGCTGCGCTCAGCTGTGTCGCTGTGATTGCGTACGATTCTCCCAACAGTTCATCATGCAGGAAGGTCGCCACCAGCAGCTTGCAGCTGCACGAACTACTTTGGTAGCACCCACAACTGGAAATATTGCTGCATGTCTGTTACAGGCCTTTGGACATTTGACATACAGCACTGCCAGGTCAGCATATGTCATTTGTCGGGCAATGCACCAGGCACAGGCAAGCAGGTGGCTGATTCCAGCCCAGTTGCAGCCACATGCTGCACATCCACATTGTTGACATGCTCCAGGGGCTGGGCAATGTTGCTGCTTACACCTGCGGTCTTCGCCTGTGCACCTTGAACTTCTCTGCCCCAGAACCTCGATTTCAAGCTGAGCAAGATGCAGCTGGTTGGCAAGCCCCAGGGCTGTGCCGCGTGGTCTTGCGACCAGTTCCGAGGCATGTACGTCTACTCCTTCAACTGGCAGCTGCCCAAGGACTTCACCTGCGAGAAGTGCAAGCTGCAGCTGTACTACCTGACCGCCAGCCGTTGCTGGCCGCCGTGCCAGAAGGAGCCTTGCACAAAGCCAGTGGGGTACGAGTTCTGTGGCAAGCCGGGAGCCACATACCCTGAAGAGGTAAGGCGTTTGACTGGGCACATCAGTGGCGAGGGCGGCGCAGCAACGGCAGCTTCCTCCCCGGCACCTGCAGCAGCGGCTAGAGCCATTGGAAGCACGGGCTTGTGTGAAATGCACAGCATTTCTTGTTAATCAATATCTTAATGCACAGCATAGCTTGTGTAGCATGCACCGCGCCATGCACCCACCACGCTTCCTTAGGAACTGCATAGCGTAACAATTTGTTGCATTGTGTTGGCGGCCGAGGTGGCTGGGAGCTGGTGAAGCAGCAGTGTCAGAGTGTTGTTCGCAATGTCGCCAACATGAGACTGAAGGCAGCATCGCCTGCGAGGGTGTGAAGCCCACACTGTAGTGTAGACTATCACGTGGTAGTGTGAGCCCCACTTCCTGCAGTTCAGACATAACACGCGCCTGCTGCTTCCGCGGTTCAGCAACTCAACACCATGTTCAGACCACAAACGAGTGTCCTGACGCCTGTGTGCCTGTTCTGCGCTGCGTGTTCCGCTTGGTCTGTCCATCGCAGTTTTGGAACTGTGCAGATGTCAAGATTACCTCATAAGCAGGCGTGTGTCTTGCCTGGCTGCCGCTGTTGCCGCTGTTGCTGCTGCATTTGACCGGCCGGCAGCCGTGCACCTGAGATCAGAAGCAACCCATCAACAACCAACCCCGGAACATTGGCAGTGCTCCCTCTCTGAGCGCCATGCTGCTGCCAGTGCGGGCATACAGCAGCTCAGACGAGGAGGTCTGTGCAATGTCAACACTTGGGTGTGGCTGCTGGGGGTGCGGCTGTTGGCTGAACAGCTTCTTGAGGAGATGCACGGCTGCCGCGATGCGCTGTGTTTTGGCACACGCATTTGTCAGCCTGGTTGCCTATGTTATGTATCTATTTTTTCTGGCAGGTGTGGGTCGCAGGCCACAGGCCGTGTCTACTTAGAGGGTGTTGTGCTATGGAGTTGATTTGGCTTAGGTGATCCTGTTGCGGTTGACGGATGTGTTCTGAGCTTGTGGTGTGTTTGCTGTGAAATCAATTCTTGGTCAAGATCAGGCGTGCAGATGTGCGCAAACACATGGATTGCAGGCACCTGTGCACGTGTCGCGCAACAGGAGCGTCAAGAAAAGGGGCAGCTACGTTTGTGTCAGGGTGCTGAGCTGCTGTTCCGGTGCACGAAGCTGCTGCATGCGCTGCCTGTCACATGTATGTGCCGCAGGCTCATAACAGCATGTACAGGCGTATGCTTGGCCGTTCCAGTGCATGTTGAGAGAATTGTTGTAGCAAATTGAACTGACTTGTGATGCCAGTTGCAGGCACAGCCCTTGCTGCTATGCCCCTCAGCTTGGACTGTGAAGAAACAGGAGTGCATCATTATGTTGTACGTGGTACAGAATTGACTGGGCTGGCGGCCTCAAGTGGGGCTACCTGTATGCGTTGCCGTGCTTCCCGGGCAACACCTGTTTTTACCACAATGCTGCTTGCTGAGAGTGCAGCCGCAGGTCGGGTGTTCATTTCCCAGCAGCAGCAGAGGGTATGGGAGGCTGGCCCTTGCGTATCTCCACACAGAGTTTGTAGGTGCGACACGTACTGTTGCGGGTGTCTTGCTGCGCACGGGATCAACACAGGCACTTGCCATATGCATGAGAGCGAGCCTGTGATGAACAGCTGCCCTGCCCTGCAGCACTTGTGTTGGCGACAACCGGTTGGAAAGTTGGAGCTACCGTCACATCTGCCATGTATCAGAGGACATGGTTTGCTTTGATGATGCTTGCCGCACCGCTTGGGTGGCTGAAGCGTCAAACAGCACTGTGATGGGATATGGAGTATGTGCCTGACAACTACAATTGTGGTTGTCACCACAGAGCAGCATGCGGAGTACGTGTCAGTCTGCAACCTACTCCCCCCATGGTGCTGCTGCAGCATTGTAATATGATGATGATGACCCCCCATGGTGCTGCTGCAGCATTGTGCTCGGCATGCCACCCACATGGCCGACACCTGTTGTGTGCTTGTGCAGCAAAGTGCTGCAGCTGTTCATAGCAGTGTCATTGTGTGTGCCCAGCACTGCGGCAGTGTGCACGTGTCGTGTGGTGCACTCCTCTGCATGCATGCAGTGCACATGTGCGTGTTCTCAACATGTGTGCATTGCTAAGCGCAATAGTGCTGAGGCTGCTCAGCAGGTCAGGCTGTGCTGCACTGTGTGGCACATCCTGCACTGCACCTTTGTTGTCATGGCTGCAGCGAGTCACGTGCGAGCTGTGTGCTGCTGCGACATTGCTCGAGCGTGGCCTGCAGTGCACAGTGGGTGAAGGGGCAGGACAAATTTATGGTTTTGAAGACTGGTGCATGGATGCATGGGCATGTATATGTCAGGAAGGCTGGTTGTTGTCGGCACTGATAAGTGGCACTTATAAGTAATCACCTTTCGGTTGCTGCGGCAGCCAGTTTGCAGCGCTGGCTGCTAGGGACAATCTCACACGGACCAATCACACATGCATTGGGATTGGCTGCTGTATGGTGGTGCCCCTGGTGGCACGACTGCCAGCCTGGTTGTAACAAGCAGCATCAATCTAACCCAAAAGGAAAGTGAAGCAGAGTGACCTGGCTGGCTGTACCTTGCTTGCCTGCCAGACCACATGTGGCTGTACAGCGGCTGCAGCAAGCAGTAGCAGCAAGCAGCAGCACTCCGAGAGGTGGAACCTCTCTCTAACCTACAGCGGCTGTGGGAATAGAAGGTGTCAAGGCTGGGCCGCGTCCTGAGTAAAACAACTCTTGTGCCTGCCTTGCCTGCCTTGTATGCGGTTTGCTGGGAAACACATGCAACTTCGTACGTGTGCTTCAGGTAGTTGAGCACAAAGGTTGAAGATAGGGCAGCCCTCTTGCCTTTGGTTCCTGTACGCGGCAGGGTTGGTGCCCTCAAAGCAACTACATTGGACTTGGATGCTTGCTGCGTGTTCATCAGTACAACCAGCGGCGCAGTGCAGTGGGTGCACCCACTCGCTCCACGTGGAGCCAGCTTGTCTTACATGCGCAGCCTCGCATGCAGGGGTAGGGTGACACTGCTTGCTTGCTTGCTTGCCTTTTCATGCTAGAGTGCTGCTGCTTCTTCACATGTATACATGTTTTGCATTTACCTGGAGCCCAGGAGCCGTTAAATCCGTTCTTTTACATGTTGCGTAACAAACAGCAGCACTCTCTGATGCAGGAAAGCGAAGCAGAGTCACCCGACCACTCTCTTGCGAAGCTGCACTGGCAACTGTAAGCGATGCTGGCTCTTTCCATGGTAATGACATGTCTGCTGTCTTTGAAAACACTGCTGTACCAAGACGCAGTTCTGAAGCAAGCTAGCCTGGCAAGAACAGCAGACGCCTCTGAACAACTATTCTGCATGGCGCCATTGCTGGCTTCACTCACTGCAACATGTACATATTGCCTTGGCATTCAGCTCAATGGCTGCTGACCACCAGTTGTTGAGTAATACTAACGAGCTTCTGCAACGTGACAGTCAGAAGCCTTTCCTGCAGCCAGCTGGCAATGGCAGGTGAAGGCAGCAGCAGTACTGAAGGCAGTAGTCCTTTCGAAGGACTGGGGTTTGAAGGCATGCCAATCAGTGCCTTCCACCCATATGCGAAACCATCATGGCACGCTCGGAAGAGCCTGGCAATGATGATTGGAGTGGTGACTGATTGAAGGATGCTGCTTATGTTTGGTGTGGCCTTAAACAAACTGTTGAAATCACTGCGGCTGCAGTGAAGGCATAACGCATGCCAAACTGCCAGCAGATGGCCGAGCCTGCCGCACGTCCTGCAGCATGTGCTATATATATACTGCCTCCTGCCAGAGGTCGGGCGCCTTACTGGGCCCGCTGCAGCCATTGCGTCTTTCCCCACACCTCATATGTTGCACGGTCAAGTAAATGACTTAAAACAGAGGACGAACCTGGGAAAAAGCATGGTTGCTGGTCTCTTTGTCGAGTGTCACCACGTGCACCGTGGATGTTCACGGTGAGCCCGACGAGTGCCGGTGGCTGTACTGGTTAAGAACGCAAGCAGCATGCCGCTGCTTGATCCAACCCCGGAAAAAAACATTCAGTGCGTTAATTTCACGAACGAATGTGGTGCCCGCAATCACAGGACGTGGTGCCCTACGACTGACCTGCAAGCCCGCAACAGGCACCAGGTAGGCACACGCTACCTGCTTGTTGACATGCGTGCCCATAGTTTGACCTCTCACGCCGTTTCATGAAGGTAGAAGTTTACTGATCCTTGCAGGCAGTGGGCAGCAAGTAAGCCCTCCGCCGGCCGTTAGCCAACACGCACCCGAGCACAAATTCAAGCACCAGGCACCGACCCAGGCCCTGTATTAATTTACTAAGCTATGGAAATGCAATTTACTCGGATCGTAGCCGTTTTGGCGCTGCTGACCGTTTCATTATCGCCCGCGTGTGGCTCTGCCAAGGTGCCTGCACGCCATTTACAGCTGAATGATCGCACGACACAAATATAACAGAATTAGCTAGGTAGCAGTGCTTGTGTTGTAGACGTCCTCTCTCACAGTAGCATCCCGTCAGCCCGGCTTCCATGCAGCGGGAACCCTTGCTGCTGCTGCCCAGTCCCTCAGACAGCCATTGGCAGTGACTCACTGGCACCTGAACAATCCACTAACTTCACCGATACGCAATTAATGTATTTCCCTCTCAAGTCAAATGCTCTGACGCGTGTACTGCCAACGCCTGCAGGCGCATGGCTTGAACCGGCGCGCCCTGCAGCAAGACGCCTCCCTCCAAGATGCTGGCACCTCTGTGCAGGCAGGGCCACCAATCAACCCTGACCCCCTGGAAGACACGCCTTTTACTGCAGTCACAGCAGATTTTCAGTCACTGAGGACTCCCCAGATGCATCAGTTGGCGAGGCCATCCCGCCTGTCTTCGCCAGCGCCGCCGACATTGCTGCCGCAGCGGCAGCACGCCCCTCTTGGGAATTTAGGGTCCCCATCGTGGAGGTGCCAAACAGCAGTCCTGGAGCGGCTGCTGCTGTAGTGCCTGGTGAGAGGCTTTGCTGCTTTGGTCGATTTGCGAAAGGCGTACATGTACCGCCCGCCAGACAGCGTTGCCGACGTAGCAGCGGTGCACTGCTGCTGTTGCCGAGCCGGGCAGCGGCGCTGGTGCTTGTGCTGCTGCAGCTGCTGCTTCTGCTGCTGTCGTTCTGGCATGGGCCATAACCCAGGTGTTGATGGTTGCTGGCCAGACTCGCGTTTGAACAGCAGGAGGCATGACGCACAATGCAGCGCACATCTCCTGCAGCCTAGTTTGTGTTGCATGTCTGGCGCCCTTGTGGCGTCCCTGTCTTGTCCCTCGCCATTCATCTGCTCATCCTGTGTCTGCCGTGTTGCACCATACACTGTCACCCCTGCAGCTCAAACCACCACGATCACAATGTACGAGCAGTGCAATTTTGGTGGCCGCTCTTCTGTAGCTTCAATTGGCAACTACCCGAGACTGGCAGCCCCGGTGAGCCTGCAGAGGGTGTAGGGTTTCAGGGTCTCGCGGCACACCATCCTGGTGGTGCTGGCAGGGTCCCATAGTAACATATCTGCCTGAAGGAACCCAGCGCTGAAGCCATCATGGGAAGTGGCGGTTGAACCTTCCTTGCCAGCCTGCATTCAGTGCATGCCTGGCAGCGCTGCTGTGCATTGACTGCCGTTGTCTGAGCCAGGGTAGTTCAGCCTGGTGCATGCGCACCAAGATAAAGGTCAGTTGTGTACGAATTGCCTCGCCAACAAGACCCACTCTGAGCAGTGCAGCTGCGCACAGGTCGCCCTGCCTGCTACCCTGCAGCAGAACGGCAACATTACTCCAGTACGCGTCCCGGTTGGGCTGCTGGTTGCACCGTGTTATGTTCAAAACTCAACATTGTATGTGTTGATCTGCCCGCAGTGGAATGATGTTGTCAGTTCAGTGCGGGTACCGCAAGGACTGAAATTGACACTCAGGGAGGATCGGTCGTACAAAGGGCGAGGCATCACCATCACCGGCCCTGCAAACATCGCATGCCTCAGCAGCCGGCGGTTCAACGACATCACCAGCTCCATGCGCATTGGTGAGTAATAGTACGTATGCCATGTGTGCTGCATATAGCATGTTTATGTACAAGCAGGCGTTTGGCTGGGGTAGGCGTGTTGCATATCATTGGTCAGGGTGTGGTGGTGCTTTTGCTGCTGGTGCTGCTGCTGACCTACTCCAGATGTTTGCAGCAATGGTGCAGTTCAGTGTTGGAGCAGCTTGAGCGCTGCATAGCAGGGAGGGAAGAACTATAGCGCCCATGTGCAGGCTCCCACATGCTCTGCTCTAGCGTGCATCATGATGAGGGAGCGCGTGCTTTGGTACACTTGCACAAGCAGATGCCGTCGAGGCGATAATGGTAGCAGCAGTACGTACTGTTATGAGACATCACCGGCGTTAATATATATACCGTCCGGTGAATGATATGTTTTCGGCCTGCGGCGATACTTATTTTCCCGCCCGGGGAATAACTGTTGCACTCGTTTTTGAGCTGCAATTGCTTAGTATGGTTTATTATATGATTGTTAAGCATGTACGGGCAGCTGAAACAGCAGCAAGGCTGTATCGATGACTTTGATTGCGCGTTTGTGATGGAGGTGCCTGCTCTTCAAGACGGCAAGCTGCTGATAGGTAAACCACCTGATCTCAGTCAAAAAGCATTAAAAGTTTCTTTCAAACGATCAGCGGTCCCGTAGGCATCACAGAAACACAACAGTACCAGAAATACACTGAACAGCTGGCTGCAGGGAGGGCAGCCAAAGCCAGCCAGCCAGTAGTCCCTGCAGGCCTCTCGGAAGTGGCAAAAAAAACCAAAGCAGCAGCAGCAGCAGCGTTGGCAGCAGCCACAGCTGACCCACCTGCAGCAGGAGCAAAGGCAGCAGCAGCAGCAGCAGCAGCAGCAGCAGAGGGTGCGGCAGGCCGTGAGGAGCAGCAGCAGCAGCAGGTTGCACCACCAAAAAAAACAGAAGCGCGCGTACCACAAGTACTCTGATAAGCTGAAGCAGCTGGTGCGCGATGGAATGACAGCCCTGCACACTTGCCATGCTGAGGCTCCTCTAAATGACATGTCACAGGTCTACCACAGTGGGTAGAGGGTCTTGCGGCCTGTCACAGGCCAGCAGCTACACACTATGTGATGTGTGTGGGCCCCGGCTTCATTACTTTAAAGGCAATCCAGGGTACCGGTGAGATTTAGGAAAGGCTCTGAACATGCCACGGCGGCCTCCGGTTTTGCTTAAGAACTCCCAAATACTCCTTCTGGCCTCTGGCAATAGTTTCGAACGGTGATATTTTGGTGCAGTACGGGTGACAATCACACTGTTGCTTGCTCCTTGAACAGTCGAATGCTTTGAGCAGGCAACGCACGACTGCACCTCAGAACAACTTGGGAGGCAGTTGTCAGTGTATCTGGCTGCCCTTCTGCCGCGGTCATCTACCCGCACCATGCATCCTGCCCTGTTCAACACCCCACTGCCTGCACCCTGCACCCTTTGTGTTGCAGTATCCACCAGCGGCAGCGGTGGCGGGACTGGCACCACCCCTGGCGGCGGACCTGTCGGTGGCGGCGTCGACTCACAGCTGCTGACACTTGTCAATGCGGCACGCCGCCAGGACGGACTGCGTGTCCTGTCCATCAACGTGCGGCTCAACACAGCAGCTCAAGCGCATTCCCAGGATCAGGCCAGAATGCAGACCATGAGCCACACCAGCAGCGACGGCACCACCTTTGATGTGCGCATCACTCGCGCAGGGTATCGCTGGATGGGGGCAAGTGAAAATGTGGCAGCAGGCTACACCACGGCCCAAAGCGTATTCAATGGCTGGCTGGGTAGCCCTGGGCACCGTGCAAACATCCTTGGGAATTCTGTGCACATGGGTGTGGGGCTTGCTACCGGCGCAAATGGTGTGATGTACTGGACGCAGGTGTTCGCAACTCCTGCATAGGCTGCCAGCTGATTGATTGTGATGACAGGTGCCCCAGCACACCATTCTTTGGTCTGAAGAGTTCTGTCACTACTGCTCGGCCTAATCATGCAGCACATTCAGCATTTATTACAGTCTTTGATTTTTAAAACAAGGATCAGCTTTCACCACAAAAGCACCATGTATCATGTCAATGTGCATGCACATGTCCAATTGCACAGTCTGTGTACATGAAGGGTAGCCTTACTTTGATCAATGTGTGTCGGTCCTTGCGCTCACATCAACCAGTGCAGACCAGTGGGTTGCACTCATGCATGCATGCAGCAGTAGCAACAGCAGCAGTTCTGCTGGCAATATTGCGAATGACATTTTTCTGGCTGAATCTGGCAATGCTCTAGATGTGAGGGATTGATTGAGTAAGAGCAAAGGATCATTCCAGTTGGCGAGTCGTTGGTTGTATGTAGGCGTAGGCTGTTGCGCAAGCATGTGCACAGTGATACATTCCGTGCTGGCACCGGGAGTTGGAGGCATATACTATCCACATGACGGCACTAGGAATGGCATGTGCCGCTCAAAGGCTGTCAGCTGCACCAGCCATTGTGCAGGACTGCTTTGCACCTTTACACCACAGGCCTGCTTTGTGGCCTGCATGCCTAGCTGCGGACGCAGTGTTGGCAGCCAGTCAACGGCAGCAAATTGCTTGCCGGGAAACCGCAACCCACCAAGCACTGCCAGTGTTTGTCGAGCATGGCATGCTGTGTACATAGCATTTGGTCCTGTACATGCCGCTGTGCAGGTCTCGTGGCATCACCTGGTTGCGCAGGCTGCGAAGCACACTGTGTTGAGCTTCTGGACAACACCTGGTCACCGTGTGGCACTGCAAATCTGCTGTGTACGTCTGGAGGAATATTGTCAATGGGACATGGCGCATGCGGCATAGAGCATGCATGAAGAGCTCATGATGCTGGGTATGGCCAGTGCCGCCGCTGGTGATGTCAATACCAACCCTGCTTGAGTCCTGCATACCTCAACAGACTAGCCTGCACGTGTGAGCAGTGGCTGGCTTGCACAGTCAGCTGCTTGCTTGTCACATTTTACCAAACCGTGTCCGTCCACATTGCAACAGCGTTTTGTTTGCATTGTTTCTCGGCTGGGTCACAGTGCTGCTCTTCATTACAGCGACAGGTTATGTTCTGTCATGTGCGTTTTTTCCACCAGGCTTTGCATTCTCGGGGTCGTCCCGTAAGCATGCGGCCACCCCCGTAGAACCCTGGCAAGCATAGTCGTCGTCCATCAACGGTGCAGAGCGTGCAGGTGTGCATGCACTGCGAGACAGTCCCAGACCAAGTGGTGTCGGGTGTGGCAGAGGCTGGGCCGTCTGGTGTCTCAGTCTCTTGTAGCAAGCGTATGTAGCTCCTTGACTCATCCACACGGCAGGGTATTTACGGCGAGCCAGGTTCAATGTGGCAGGCATGCTCGCCCTTATGTTTTTAGGCACCAACGCTTATGTAGATTGTGCTCTTGCACCGACCCTGCTGTCGCCAGCAGGGCAGCCTGGCGCACCCGAGGGCATTATAGAACTGGAACGTATGATATTGTTGAATACCTTGGGGCATTTATGTTGGAGTGTCCTGCCTATGATCATTTGCGCAGCTTTTTTTCTAGCATGTTTATCCGGATGGTACTGCAGACCGCTGTGCAGCTCAATTTATGCCACATATCCTAGGGTGTGAGGGTCAAGAAGGCTTGGCTATGGTTGGTGGTGTACAAAATGTGGTTGTACAGCTTAGTGCTGCTATGGTTGTCCCCAAGCCACCTAAGTGTACCAGCGCAGCCTGATGATTATGTGCGAACGGATGACAATTTGGATGCCAATGCCCCACTCCCTTAAAGTGCAGTGTGGATACTGCGAGATTTGTCCAGCCAGTTTGTATGAATGTTGATTTGCTTTGCTGCTGCCTCATGCCACCCTAGATTCTGCTCTCCTTGCCTTCTGATTGATGACCTTGACAACATGCTTCGGTTGGTGATGGTTCCATGGCGCTGCTGATTGAATGGGGTGTGTGTCGACATGCCGCAGATATACTTGGGGCATACTCTGAATCTTTGCATCTATCTGGATGGACACAACCTGTTGTATTGTGTGCGCTCATCTTTTCTCTGTCATGCTTTCGCACCGTGGTCATTTGGGGTGACTCGTACCATCTAAGATGATGACTGGACCCACGTGTAACTACGCTCTCTCTCAAATTGCACTGCACTTGCACTTGCACTGCACTTGCACCTTGTGGCTTCAGGATGACTTCTTGGTTCACAGCTGATTACGAGGTGGCTTAGAAACGGAGGCGTTGCGGCTTTTGGTGTTTCAGCAACGCCAGCCGCTGCAGATTCTGCCATGGCTGCTACGGTAGCAGCAGCAGCAGTGACTGGTGATTATCCATCAGCAATTTGCTTTTCACCAACTACCAGATACCAAAGTAGGGCCACAGGCCCCCTTTTTTATCTGAAGAAGTAAATTTGGGGGGGGGGAGCACATATTTAGAGCACTTGACAGCCTCTTCACACCGCCAGTCCCACATCACAGTACAACCATGGCGCAGTACAGTGGGTGGAGCCAGCTTTGCGTACATGCGCAGCCTCGCATGCAGAGGCGGGGAGACACTGCTGGCTTGCTTGCTTTTTTGCTGCTGTGTATAAGTGCTGCTTCTTTTCACATGGGGTGGAGTCCAGGCTAGGACCAGTAGCCAGCTGTTACTTGGCCTAACAGGCATGGCATGCTCTGCAACAGCAGTCGCCATGAGAGAGCAGCTCTGAGACGTTGCGGTAGCACTTTAGGAGTGTGCGTGTGCTTGGCGGCGGTCCATGCCTATTGACAATGTGACAGGATCACTAGGCCTGCATGTTGCCTGCCTGCCCTGCTGTGATCAGTGATCAGTGCTGGATCAGTGATCAAACAACTGTGCATAATGCATATGTGGCAAGACCGCAGCCTGTGTGTTCTTCAAGGTTTGTTCAGATTACACATTCTGTCCTGAGTTTGTCAAGGTTTGTCAACGTTGCTTGAACAATTCTGCACCGCTATTATTGACATGATGCGTTCAAATTTGAACATCAGTGACATGTCACATGGTGTCCACGGGTGCGACAACCCACCAGACTCAGCGCCACGGCACATCACGACATTCATAGATACCAACTGTACTCCTTTCACGGGTGTGTATCAGCTGTCCATGTGCATCACTTCCACTTCACGAAAGCAGCAGCAGTTCCACACGTACTTCCCCAGTGGCCGTTGAGCGTGCCAGCGGTTGACCTTGCTCTTTATAATGGAACGAGTATTTGACAGAGCGTTTAATAGAGCGCATGGCACCGTGCACAACGTGATTGGCTCGGCAGTAGCTCGCTCAGACTTCAAGCAGGAGCAGAAGAGCCGGGAGGACCAACTGCGAACGCTCACCACGCCAATGACAGCAGAAGATGTCGTAGAACGAATAGATTTAGCGTTCAAGGACGGCGACTACTACAGGTCTGCTGCATGGCGCTGCTGCTACTGCTGCTGTGCATGTTGGCTTCCACTTCCCATTGTGCACCACTCGTCATGCAGCCTTCTACTGCATGTGCTTGTTGATTCTCTGCCTGTACAACCGGCTTGCCTGCACCCTAGTGGCCTTGGTTGACCCATCTGTTATAGCACCAGCTATCGTTGATGCCCCCTGCAACAGCAGAACCACCTCCGCTGCTGCCCTGTCGCGCCTGCTGATGTCTTCAAGTCACACAGGCTGCTGCAGCTGCAGTACCTCAGCTTAACAGCCTCGACAAAGCAGAGTGGTCAGTCAGCAGCAGCGAGCTCAGCAAAGCATACCGCAGGCTATCAATCTTGGTGCATCCAGATAAGGCGCCAGGGGAGCGGGCGCGGCAAGCGTTTGAGCAGTTGAAGCAAGCTTACAATGAGCTGAGAGACTCTGAGAAGCTGGTGAGCCTGGCAGGACGTATCTTCACAACAGGGTGGATGTTTTGTGAGCAAGGGACAGATAGCAGGGAGGTAGGGGAGCGCATCACAGCAGCTGCAAGAGGGCACATGCAGTCGAGCTGTGTCCACCTGGCACCCAGAAGGCACCTGGCAGCAGGTCAAGCCATTTGCCATAAAGCTTATCGTCGGTAGCTGTTGCCGCTGGAAAAGAAATGCCAGAAGCCCAGCCGCAGTGCTCGACTGTTGACATGCAGCACTGGCTCTCGTGCTCGCATGTGCTGGCACCTGCTGCTACCCTGCTGCAAGCAGCCAGAAGTCAGGACGGAAGCCTCTAAAGCGCCTAAACAACTTGTCATCGGCTACATGTGCCGTTGTGCTGCTGGCACGCTGCCCTCTGACCACCTTCGCTTGGCGTGTGCTTGCAGGCAGCCAGGTTGAGGGATGCAGAGCCAGCTCTGCATAAAGCAGCAGAGCGTGCAGCAGCAGCAGCCAGCATGTCGGAGCGAGTGGAGATGCACGCGGTGGCAGAGGAACGCAAAGCTAAGCTGCGGCAAGAAGAGGTGCGCATACGTGTTTCTGCTGCTGCTGCTGCTGCTGCTGCTGGCTGCTGCTGCTGTTTTTGGCAGCGGCATGCAGCTGACGTCACCAATTCTTGAATCGCTGCTGCAGCTTTCACATGTACGATCTGTGGTGGGCTTTGGCGCTGCAGCGTGTCAGGGCATCATTTGACAGTCACACCAGTCTTGTTTACATTCGCATGCATGCAGTAGCAACATGCCTGTCAGCCAGCCCAGTGTGTTCAGCGACCGTTGATCAGACATCAGCTAAGCAAAGTTGGTGCCATCTGTTGCGTGACATACCAGCACCTGCAGTGCAGGGGCAGCTCCCTGACCTGCCTGTGCTGCCCCTGCAGGCTGATTGCCTATCGTAAGTGTTCAGACCAGCAGGCACGGGGATTTGAACACCCAACAGGATTTTTGCAGTGGTAGCCTGTTGCAGGAGCGCCTTGTTTCAGCAGTCGTGTGTGTCCTTACTGCAGGCACGCAGCTTCCATGACGAGATCCAGCAGCAGATGAAGCGGCGCCAAGCAGAGGCAGCAGCCAAGAAGCACCGTGTACAGTCCAGCAGATACGGGCAGCAGCAGCAGCTGCAGCAGCAGCAGCAGCTGCAGCAGCAGCAGCAGCAGCAGGGCAGCGGCAGCAGCGATGACGAGAAGAAAGGGAAGCAAAGAGAAAAAGGGAGAGAAGATCGCCAGAAGGGCGGCCGGCAGCAGCAGCAACGGCGACATCTGCAGCAGCAGGGCGGCAGCAGCGGAGCGAGGAAGGGCGGATTACATGCGCAGGCAGCTGAACAAGCGGCCTAAGAAGCCCCGCTTCATGTAGGCAGCAGCATTATGGTTTGGCAGCATGCAAGCTCCAGGCGCGTGGATGGCTGTTGAGCCGTCCCACCGCTGCCATTCATTTTGGCAGGCATCCATGAGCGAGCACTTGATGACCTGTCCTGGCATGCGAGCCTGGTTGCTATCATGTGGTTGGTGGGTGTACACCCATGGCATGTTGCCTTGGTCTGAGTGCGTCTTGAACCGACTTCCAGGACAATGCAGTCGACGCACAGACATGACCAGACAGCAGCTGTTGCTTAGCAGTGAAGGCTGCTCTTTGTAAAGCAAGACAGGGCGCAAACGCGGATCCAAATGACAGTGGCGCCACTTGATGCCAAGCTGAAGTGCAGCTGCGTGCGCATGGCCCACGATGGCCACTGCTGCAGAGGTCGCCCACGTATTCCAGCAGCAGCTGCCAACTGTCAGCCAACTCAGCTCTGCAGGTTCTACACAAATGCCACCGCACAAAAGCTCTGATGCTTCACAAGGGCATTTATGCCCTATATATATAGGGTGACTCCCGTCAACCCCAGCCTGCAGCCCAGGACATGCAGGTGTGCACCAGATACACAACTTCTGCACAGTGCACGTCTGGTGTCATCGGCGAGCTGCCACCTTGGTGAGGAGGTGCCACGTGTTGAACATATCACCAGGTGCTGTTACACAAGGGTGGCACACTGACGCCTGCTGGCATCTGTTGCAAGCTACTTGTTGCACTACAACACGCAGCTGATGCGGTACGCCTGACGCTCAAGCAGCAGCTGCTGCTTCAGCTTCCAGGAGATGCACTGCCGGCTGCAGCTGCCACTGGCCTAGGCTGCCTCGCCATGCTGCGGTAGCTTGCTGCTGCTGCTGCTTCAGTAGCAGATCAACGCGCTGTCAGTTGCCATTGCATGCCTGCAACACTGGTCTGCTTCTAGTGCGCTGCCCTCGCCGTTGGCGCTTGCTGCTGCTGCTGCTGCTGCTGCTGCTGGCCATTCTCAGGGTGCCGACGTGGACAAACACATGGCGTGCCTTCCATCAGCCTTGCCAGGGGGGGGGGGGGGGGGGGGGGGGGGGGGGGGGGGGGGGGGGGGGGGGGGGGGGGGGGGGGGGGGGGGGGGGGGGGGGGGGGGGGGGGGGGGGGGGGGGGCACACGGGGCGGTGCCGCCACAGCCTGCCCAAGGCAACAGCGGGGCAGACAACGTGCCAGCGCGCACTGAGCGGGCAGCACAGTCCGCCAGCCACCCAAGCGGGCGCCCCCCCGCCCCCCCCCGCCCCCCCCCCCCCCCCCCCGCGCAGACACACGTGCCGCACTGAGTCGTCAGCTCAGCCGCGCACCAAGGGCGCCCCAACAAAACGAAAGCGACAGCGCAATGATGCTGCAATCTCTCCGTCTGCCATTTGCTCCTCTGGAACGTCAAATGCTGCGCCCGCAACGCCGCCTCTGGCTGACGGGGTTGTTTAGCTGTTCTGGGCGCTGCTGGCTGCTGCTGCTGCTGCTGCTGCTGGTGGTGGTGGAGCTGGTGGCTCCTCCGAGCTCGTCTTGCAGCCCGCCAGCAGCTTCGCGACTGCAGGGCACAGGCGCGCATTGCTGCCCAGCACCCGCCTGCGTGTTGCAAGCCGGCGCAATGCAGGGAGGGCAGCACACAGAGGTTGGTCGTCAGTTTGACAGCGTGTGTCAGGCTTTGCATATGCCTGGCTGGCTGGTATGGTGCTGCACTGCGGGTGCAGACAGCCGCCAGACAGCAACGCAACTGGGCAGTACAGCGACAGAGTCCACCCAGCAGAAGTAGACATGAAGGTGGCTGAGAATAGCATCAATGTGGCGAGCTGCTGCCCAGCACTTGCCTGCTCATGACGTCCCAGAGACAGCCTGAAGGGTCCAGCACCTGGCCTCCTGCCTCCCTCAGGATGCACACACCTGCAAGCACCAGCAGCGAACCACCGCGCGACTCATTGCGTGTACGAGGCGCACTGCTCACACGGCATACACCCGGCATTAACTTCAGCGGATGCCCCGCATACTACTTGCCAGCGGGCATAAGTAAGTGGGTGGTGGATGCATGCGATCCGCAAGATGTTGCAGCAGCTCCAGCTGCTGCTGGCGACTCACCATACAGCTACAAAATCCAGAGAGCGACACAGCAGCAAACATGACACGTCACTGTATGTGGCACCATGCTGGTGTGTGACACCATACTGTTGGCATCGCCTGACACGCATAAAAAAGACACGTAACCCAGTCGTGCGTTGCATCTGCTGTCTGACCCAGCCCACCTGCTGCCACGTCCCAGCAGCCGCCGAAGCCGATCTCGTAAAAGGCGTCCAGTCTGCCGCATGCCACACCCACCAAGTTGAGCGCACAGGAACCGCAGCAGCGCACACTGACGCGACAAAAAGGGTGCAAGCGGCGGCAGCAGCAGCAACAGCAGCAGCAGCATCAGGCGAAGAGCGCAGGCAGGAAGCAAGACGAGATTCACACACAGCTGCGCATGCTGCAAGCACATGGTTTACGAGACGTTTGCGGCGGCAGCAGCAGCACAACGCAGGCAGGAACCAGGGGTCACGTGGCGGAGTGGTTGCTCAGAAGGAGCCACAAAGTGACCACAGCACCAACCTAGTGCCAGGCTAGCCAGGCAACTAGTGTGCTGCATACACTGCCCTGCAGCAGGCAACATGCCGCCTCTGGCAAGCGCGTTGCGTGAATAGGTGAGGGTTCAGCCCCTGCTGTGTGCACAGAAGTCAGGATGCTCGACCGACTTGGGGAGTCTAGCAAGCCCGCTGCCCCGGGTCAGCTGCATCCCTGGCAGCGCCTTGATGACGCCCAGCGCACAATGCATACGCCGCGGTCAGCGCTGCCCAGGCTGCTGCGTGGGCCGCACCTGCGCATGCTTGACGTGAGCGTCTGTATCCTGTCAAACACGGCTGCCACGGTCTCCGGGGATCGCAGCGTCCCGACCTCAGTCGCAAACAGGGCGGCCTTGAGATCTGCGCAGCGGCAGCGGCAGCGGCAGCAGCAGCAGCCTGGCTGTCAGGGCACATGGCTGCAATGACGTGTGTGCGGTTGACACCACAGATACCACTTCCAAGCCCTGATAGGGTAGGGCTGGGATGGTGGGAGGCTTCAAGGCCCATGTCCTGCCTGTGTCGTCACACATGCCCGTTCCTGGGCTGCATCCCTGTGTGCACACCACACGTAGTCAATTGTTTGTAATTTTTTTAAGTGTGCACAAGCCGTCCCTGTAAATTTGTTCACGATGCTGACGCACAAGCTGCAGCAGCACCCAACTGCTCTGCATGAGCCAACGCCAGTAGTTGAGAATTGTGAGCCATACCGGCTGACACCAGACAAGTAACTCTTCTTTACCTCGACACCTGCAACAAATGTCTGCATCCAACCCTGCAACTTCCTGTCCATCAGGAGCTGCTGCTGCTGCTGCTTACTTGCCTGTTGTGCTAGACACTTTGATGGGTTGATCATTCAAAAAAGCGCCATGGCCCTGGGCAGCCTGAAACAGCTCTCCGAGCATAGGATTGTGCACGACTCCCACCACTGGCACGCGGTTGATGGCTAGACCTATACTGACACATGTGAAGGGGTAGCTGTGCACAAAGTTTGTGGTGCCATCCAGGGGATCCACCTGCAACAGCAGCAGCAGTCACATACCTAATCACACACAAGCCTTAGCACTGGACAAATTCATGTGCAGCATCATGAGGCCGGGTTTAAGCACAGGGAAAAGAGGCAGCAAAGCCGGGCCGAAAAATGATGAATGGATGTATGTGGCAAGGCATTACTGTAGGGAACAGACAAGGTGAAAGCAGGAGCTCATGGCTGTTTGACATGTCTGCCCACATTCAGGCGGAGGGAAGGGGGTGCTGCAACTTGTGTTGGTCTGCTACCCTGCGGTATGCTTGCATCCCAACAAGCAGCCCTGGCACATGTTGCCAAACTGCAGATGGTACAACAGCTTGCTTACAGTGCTGTACAGCCCCAGGGGTCCGTCCATGTCAGCACACATTGGCGCAGCACTCACCATCCATGTTGGTTCATCTGTTAAATGTACAGTTCCACCATCCGCAGCTGCAGTTTCCTCGCCAATGAACTTGTGCTGTGGGAAGTGCTGCTGCAGCATGGACTTGATGACCTCTTCGCAACGCTTGTCCGTCTCTGTGACTAGATCTACGTGTGACGACTTCTGCTCAATGCCAAGGTGACCCGAGCCGAAGTTCTGCTTTATGATCGCGCCTGCTGCCAAGGCAGCCTCACGAGCCACGCGCAGGCACTGTTGCAAGTCAACCTCCATGATGCAAGGAATCGAATTCTGCAGCGCCTTTTTGTTTTATGCTTGTTGCAGCCGTTCGCGCCCTCTATGGATGAAAGAAGAGCAGTGCAAGTACGTACAGGGCTTCCAGAGCTGGTGGTGCTGCTGATGCTGTACAGAAGCTGTCTGACAGCAAATAACTCAACACTAGTAAATGAAGCAGGCTTCTTCTCACCATCAATAGCCCGTCAGTCACCGGCAGGGGATATGGGACCAGTCAGAAGCCACATGCTTCCCCTGTCAGCAATCTGTACCAAAACCCTACTCGAGTTTCAAAGCCTTTAGCCGTGCCTTGTGCAGTCATTTTCTTCATACAGTCAATGGTGTGTGTTACAAGTCTCATGAGTTGGCATCGCAGTCAGCACCAATCGGGGTTCCTGGTAGTGAGCACAATAAACCCTGGACGCCAAATGCATCGGCTTACGCTTCAGCCAGCATGTTGCACTGGTGCAGTACTGCGGTGCAGTTTCTCGCCATGCTTATTCCAAGCCATCTTGCAGTGAAATAAGTCCCAAAGCGCAGCCGTTCCGCCACCTCTGCTCAGAGACTCTCTGACTTATGATAAGTTGCTAGGTTATGCTATGTCAGGCCACTGCCAGGTTGTGCTGCAACAGCTGAAAAATTGCACAATGATTAACATAGTATGTCCATGTCTGGCACATCATGTTGGAGCAATGATGGCGCTGAGTTTTGTGTCATGTGATGTCTGGGGCAGTTCTGGAGTTTGTCACTTGGTGTCAGGGCTGATCACAGCTGTGCATTTATATGGAGCCTGGGAGCCGCTTGCAACTCCTTTTGTTCCATGACAGATTGTCATGATTGAGCATGGGAGGTGCGCAATACTTGTAAATACAGCGGTGCACCCTCCTCCTTCCGCTCAAGTAGGGCGTAGGGCCAACGTTATATTTCATCTACGACTTCATTGGCCACTGGCATGCTCAAAGTCAGCCCAGTAGGCTACCTCACACCTTTGAGAATCACAGTGCAAGGTAAGCAGTTCCTTGGTACATAGTAAACAACTACTAGTAGGTGTGCAGATCATGTATGCTGCAAGTGCAGGCCCACATACGACTGCAGTGTGCATGAATTCTTGCAGGCCTCTGTCAAGCAATACATTAGCAGCAGCAGGACAGGAAGCCCAAAACCCTGAGTGACTGTCAATCGCACTGTCGCATGCATCACAACTCCCTACCGCAGCAAACATCAACCGGAAACGTGTATTCGATAGCCGCAGACCAGCATTCATCATGCTGCAGTGGTAGCTGAGTGGGGTAGGCCTCTTTGTTATGCTCTGACTCAGTTTGCAGTGTGTAACAGCACAACAAGCATGAAGCTGACAGGGATCTTGACATCATGGGCTGCTGTCGTGGAACCAGGTGCCAGCGCCGGCCAGACTTCCATTCAATCCTGCGGCAGTGACAGAAGCCAAACCACGACCAGGCTTCACACTGTGCAAGCGCTTGCACCTGACACTGTGACAGCTATCAAGCGGCAAAAATCAAGTCAAACTGTGACCGTCAAGCAGGACCTTTTTATACCTTTTTATGCGCAAATTTTACAAACTTCGCCCTACAGCCGCACTGCCGCTGTTACAGCGGCGATACACATCTGCAACTTTTTCTTGAAATTTCCAAGCAGCTCAGTGGGAGCACCTCCCTACTGTCCACAAGCAACGGGATGCAAGCAGGACTCCTGCTTCGGATGCACATGCGAGGCTCAGGGTTCATCATGAGTGTATGTACGCCTGCCTTTTTGACCTCGTCTGAGGCACTTGGCGCACATGCGTGCACGTACTGGACTCGTAATGGTCGGCAGTGTGTGCATGCACGGCCATGCCATGCCGGCACATAACACTGTGTTTTGTAACAACCGCTAAAGGCCACAGCTCCCCTTGTGTCACCTACGTTTTACACTCATTGCTGGCAGTTACAGCATTCAGCATGGCGCAAGAAGGGGATCCAGCGACTCTGTTGCTGAAGCGAGACACGTGAGGACACAGCCTCGCACTTTCACAGCAGGATGCTGCTCATGCCAATGTGCAGCACCAACAGGCACAGCCGTGTAACAGCAGCGCAGCCTCAGGCTGCAGCAGCCCTCTGCAGAGCCACGTGCACACACGCACGTCATGGCACATGCAGTAACGGTGACCCCCCCCCCCCCCCAATTGCAAATCAGCAACATAGTGCTGCTGGTGCTGCCCCGCACATGCATACGAGCGGCACAGTGGAAATGCACTTCGACGTACACAGCAGTGCTGTTGCCGTGTATTGGCCAAGAGTTTATTTGAATTTGGCGTGTCACAGGTGGTAGACCATGCCCCCCCCCCACACCGTCTGCAAACACCACAGCACAAGCCAGCAAGACGCTTGCGCTGAGTCAGCGCTGCAG
Source organism: Scenedesmus sp. NREL 46B-D3 (assembly GCA_014080715.1). NCBI lineage: Eukaryota > Viridiplantae > Chlorophyta > Chlorophyceae > Sphaeropleales > Scenedesmaceae > Scenedesmus > Scenedesmus sp. NREL 46B-D3. The sequence goes on along the minus strand of JACERP010000080.1, from coordinate 65,068 downwards.
CTGCATGCACCACAGCAGGGTCAACCATAGCACGACTACACACCCTGGGTTTCCTTGCCCTCAGCAGAGTCATTTCATTGCTTCACTGGATGCAGCAACACATGCTGCAGAGCTGACTGCCGCAGCTGCTTACCGTATTGGATGTTGGATGCAGCAACACATGCTGCAGAGCTGAGTGCTGCAGCTGCGGCGCACAGCAGTTGCCGCCACACTTGTGATTGCCACACTGCTGCTGCACAGCACGTATTCAAGACACTCCCAGATAGGCCCACACGCACAAAGCACCCATGCACATGCCCACCAACAGATAACAGCGACCAGCCGCCAGAGCGGCAGCGGACACGGCGCACTCAACTCAGCTGGTTTGGTGCACACTGTGACAAGTCTGATGCATTCACATGTCATATCGCCACTTGCAGCTCACAGGACTCATGCACCACTGGCATGCAGATTCGCATGCAGCCCAACCTACTCCGTGCCAAACGCCCTCACTGTGAATGCCACAAAAGCACATGCATCCCCATACACGGTGAGCATACAGCAGCTGCACCTAGACTACGCCTCAACTGCAAACAGAGAGCTGTGGCGAGTGCATTGCCTGCCACCAGATGTGTTCCACAGATCTGCCCTTGACCTTAGGGCTTCCAGGCCTGCTGCTGCTGGGGCTGCCAGCCACACCACCCTGACTACAATGGTACAGCCTGTGCTGGCAGATCCAACAACCATACTGCACATACGCACCCCGCAGCGGTTTACAGATGTGCAGAGTCATGTCATGGCCACAACACCCACACCTCTTCTTCAACCGCCGGGCCACAACAAGATACCCTTTTGAGGCCGCACAGGATACACCAACCACTGAACGTGCAACGCAAGTGTTTGCGCAAATGCACACAGGAATGGATCCTGCGCGCAGCACGCGTGATGTCCGTCTGCATCAGCATGCGCAAACGAGTGGCAGACACAACATCCACATTTCCCCTGTAGTTCCAAAGCCTGCTGCTAACCTGGCATGCACGCATGGACTCTCCCAATGCATGCGCAAGAAACAAATCCTGCAACGATAACCACCCTCCATTGATTCAACAGGCCAATTGGTATGCAAACAAACTTGTGAAACTTGAAGCTGAAGGCCATGATATGCAGCTGCCTGCAGTTGCTGACTAACTGCTAGCTTTGCCAATGACAAGCGTCGGGCAAGCACGACACCCGAGGACTGTAGCAGGAGCGACAAAATGGTCATGGCAGGGCAGAATCCTTGTAGCTTGGGGTAGGCATCTACACAGTGACATGCCAGCAAGTGTGGTGCATGCCAACTGAGGTGGCCAACGACCTACGTGTAACTCCATGTATGTCTGAAGTCAGCAGCAGGCAAGGCTGGTGACTACGCGTGCATGCCAGCATAGGTTGCTGCAGCAGCAGCACTCAGTACGACTCCGACAAGTGCAAGCAGCTGGTTGCCTGGTACCAACATGCGCTGGTGCACGCACGCACTGTGGCTGCAATTGAACAAAGTGCTGCCACCACAAACACAAGCAAGCAACACAACATGTTGAAACAGGGTATTCCGAGGTTTTTCCTTGCGGCACAGTCAGCTCGTGTCAACAACTTGGCTGCCGCAAACAAAAGGCCCCGCGGTTGTACGTACTCGAGACTGCTGACAGCAAAAGTTCTTAGCACACCGACAAGATCGCAGAAGCACCCACCACCAACAAAAGAGAGTAGTGCTTTAAAAAGCAAGCAACTTGAAGCAGCTGACACAGGCCAAACCATCCAACCGCCAGTTTGCTGCAGCCAACAGTCGAAACAGCAGCGCCACCAACTGTTTGGGTGAGCCCCCCCCCCGGTTATCAACAACACAGCGACCAGACAAAGCAGCAGTATGCTTGACCATCGTAGTGCCCACTGCACATCTGTAACAGATCAGTGTGACGACCTGCGTACAGCAGGGCATTGAAGAGTGGCAGAGGAGACAAGCGATATGCCGAGCAAACCAAACCAGCCCCAACAGGCAAGGTTGCCTGAAACGCCCTGCCAGCAGACACTACTATTGACAGCAGCAGACCACCATGCTGCCAGCATCAGCTGCGGCAGCTTGTGCAGCCGGTGCAATGACCTGGTACACACAGGTGCCTGCAACATGCCATGCGACAACTTGTGCATGGGTACTTCTGCGGTGCTGTGCCCTGCACAGTGTGCTCCTGCTGCAGGTAACAGTCACTGGCATTTTTGATTTGCTTCAGCTTATACGCATCGCGGTCACAGCACGCTGCGTGCTACACTTCCAATGAAACGTGTGCGCCAGCCTCAATTGCAGGCATGCACCATTTACCTAAGTAGGATGCCCTGCGTTGACAGCTTGCTGCCTGCCGGCGACTCACCGACTGGCAGTGCCGTCACACCTGTAAAGGAATGAAGAAACAATGCCAACCCCAACCCTGCAATCGATGCCCAACCCTGCAACCCGCTGGACGTGATCAGATCAAGCTTCAGCAGCACGTCACAAGCACCGCGCCCTCGCAGGCAGCAACATGCCAGGGGCCCTGGTGCAGCCTGCTGGCAGCTGCCCTGGGCTGCCCAGCCCTGGTGTGGTGCCCACGCGGCATGTGAGGCACAACCACGTTTCCCTGGCACAGCAAGAACGTGCTGCCTGGTGTCTTGCGAATGCCTGCTATCATACAACCAGACTGCAAGCGTGCCAACCAGACAGCCGGATGGTCGGCCGCGCCATCGAGTGTAGCAAGGAGCGCTGGCTGCGTCATGCGACGCAGCAATTGCGGCGACAGCCGTGGTGTTGACGCATCATCCGCAGTGCGCCAGGGTCGGCGCTGCTGCACAGGCGCGACACACCGACACAGTCCACAGCGACAGCAGGGTGGTGCAGGCATCACACTGCGCTGTCGGCCACAGCCAGTCCTCAGGCAGCCACACGGCTGCTGCTGACCGCCCGCTTGACACATGCACACACACACATGCCTGCTGCTGTGCGTAGACACCAAAAGTGAAGCCCTGCAGGACCTGGTGTGCACTCCCCACCACATTGAACATGAACCTAGTGTACAGCCACCCCCACGCAGCAAGCCTGCACAGCAGCACAGCACACTGCGGGCCACAAGCAGCAGTAGCATGACTGCCATTGGCTTTGCATTGCAGTGCACCCCCACCGCGCAGCACACTGCACGCCCTGCCACATGCATTTGTGCACCCAATCTTGTACACGCGGCGCTGCTCCCCGGCACATGTACTCTAGCTGATGCACGTGCTTGCACAGGCAGCTGCTGCTTGCAGGGGTGCAGCTGGGTGTGCAGCCTGCGGGCTGGCAGCTGATGGGAGCTACATGCTGCTCATGCTTCTGTTTGCTGCTGCTGCTGTCATGGCTGCTGCTCAGCTCATGCTGCTGGTCACAGCTGCCGCGCTGCTGCGAGCTGCTGCTGCTGCTGGTGGTGTGCGTGCTGCCGCCAGCAGCGGCTTGGCCGTTGGAGACGGCAACGGGCTTGGCAGGGCGCTGCTGGCGCAGGTGCTCTGGCAGCAGGGGCCCTCCATCATCGGCATGCCGTCTGGCACCGAGGCAGCAAAGCCGGCTGCCGCCTCACTGACGCTCAGCTCGGAGCTGCTTGCAAAGCTGGCAGGGTACTCCTCGGTGCCCGCGTCTGACTGTGGGGCAGGCGCATCAGCGTCGTCGACAAAGAACGGGCACTGCTCAAAGCACGCCACCAAGTGCTGCAGGAAGGAGTCCTGCCTGCTGCTGCTGCTGCTGCTGCTGTTGCAGGCATCAACCGTGTCTGCAGCTGCACCAGCGCCGCCCTTGCCACCGCAAGCGTCCGCCACAGCGACAGCTGCTGCCGCGCCTGCCGCTGCCACCCCGCCTGCCGCTGCAGCCAAGTGCTGCGGGCTTGCTTGCTGCTGTGGGAGCGCAGGTGGCGGCGGCCAGCAGTAGTCCTGCCGCGTGGTGTGCTGCCGCCCCGCATGCTGCTGCTGCCCGCGCCCGTTGGGCTGCAGGCAGTTCAGCGTGCCTCCATGGGCACACAGCGCCGCATTAAGCCCAGCTTGCTCTGCCTCCTTGAGCAGGAGCGCTGCCATGTGGGGCCTGAGGGGATGGCAGGTGCAGCAGTGGCGCATCACGACGGACAAGGCAGGCAGTGTGCTCGGCGCGAACTCAGGCGAGGCTCCTTCCGCCAGGAGCACAGCTGGAGGAACTTTATATATAATTATGCTGGGTGGTGGTCTGGCAGGGTCCTGGTCGGCGGGGGCCTGCCCAAGCAGCAGCAGGGGACCAGTAGCGGCTGCATGCTGTCAAATCAGCACCCTGCTGCTGCTGCTGCTGCTGCTGGCCCTACATATGGCTGCCGCCACAGGCTCTCACTCATCCATGTGTGCCTGCACAGCGTTTCCGTGCTGTTTGCGTGCACCAAAGTGAGGCGCGTGGCAGACGAGCGCGTGCTCCTGCTGCTGCGCCGTGAGGTGACTCTCAGCATCCCCGTCACACAAAAACAAACTGCTGGACACAGCCAGCAAGCCTTGCTTCGTAGCAGCCGCATGCATGCGCAGGCAAGCGCTGTAGCAGCCGCACACAGCGCTTGCCTGCGCCACGCCCTGCTGCATGCTGCAGCTCACCTGCCGCCGCGAGTGAGCGCCTGCCCCAAGTCCAGGACCATCAGAGGGGTGGCAGGCACGCCCAGATCCTGCAGGCCAGCGGTCGGTGGGTCAGCAAGCGAATGGGTGGGTGAGTGAGCGAGTGTGCGTGCGTGCGTGGTGTGTGTGGGCGAGTCACCTTCAAACCATTGACCCTCACTCGCACCAAATAAGCAGCTTGCACGGCCAGGAGCTGTCCAATTCCTGCTGCTGCCACCGCAACCACACCATGCTGCATTTGGCCAGCTGTGCCGGCCCTCCCTGTCAACCGTCAGCGCACGCATCATGCAGCGCTGCTGTTGCCCGCCGCCACGGCGGGTGCACCCCACAGCGCACCAGCCCACCTGCATGACCAGGAACAAGCTCAGTGCGCGGTTCCACTGCCCGGCCCGGCACAGCTGGCGCAGGTACGCCGAGTAGACGGGCATGCGTGCCGGCATGCCCCTGCTGTGCATTGCCTGCAGCAGCTGCTCCACCGGCTGCCAGGCGCCCATGCGGGACGCCGTCTGCAGCACGATGGCGTAGGTGATGGAGTCGGGAGTCAGGCCTGCAGGGGACACCCTGCACCACGTCAGTGTCATGTCCAAGGGAGAGCGGTGTAGCGGGTGTCGCGTGCTTGGGTCGGTTGGTCATGCATGCCATGGCAGAGTCCCTGGGTACGCTGTGGATAGCGCACAGCAGCGTGCTGCACATGTGATGCGGCAGGGTCAGCGGTCAAGCCCGTGCAGCAGGGACGGGTGCAGACCCAGCACAGGGTAAGCAAAGGTTGGGCACGTTGTGAGTGCCCTGGCATGCTCGCAAAGTGGGACGAGGGCAGCCGCTGCGCAGTGTGTGTGGGTGACGCTGCTGAGTTGCTGCGCGGCAGCGCTGGTTGCAGCCAGCAGCGAGACAATGCTGGGCGGGGACTCTGTTGAGATCTTGGAGACATGGTGGAGCGGGTAGCCCGCCCAAAGCATGTTGGTTGTGACACTGTTGACTAGAGTTGAAAGGTTGGAAACTCGCCCATAGAGCCCGCAACACAAAAAGGAACCAAAACATCACGTCCTATGCCAGCTATGTGCAGACGGCAAACATCCGTTGGGATTGCTGCCTGACTTGTTATTATGGATTTGCTACCTGAGTCGACGCTCTGACAACCAGCTGACAACTATCGGCTGCGCCTGTTACTAGTGCTGACAGTGACTGTACATGTCAATTTGCAACCATGGCTGGGGCACTGGGCCACGGCTCGGGCTCAGGTAACACACATGTGGTGTTCACCCAAGCCAACACTCCAGGCACGCTGTATGCGCATACATGCATGTGGCTGGCGGACCATGGTATAACTATGCCTGGTGACACCAGGCATAGCCCTGACAGTGTCAGACCTCGCGGACCTGGTCTTGGCTCACGAGCCAAGCAGCGCTGGCAAGTGCACGCCTCGATCGGCACCCACCTGCTGCCTGCATCTCCTGGAACAACTGCAGCGCAATGTCCAACCGGTGCACCCGTGCGCAGGCTGCAATGGCAGCTGAGTATGTCACATGGTTGGGCTGCAGTAATCTGTCTGCATACCCCAGCTGCTTCAGGTGCTGCAGGGCTGCTAATGCCTCCTTCCACTGTCCACAGGCGCCCAGTGCCCCAATGAAGGCAGAGTGGTGCCACACGTTCTTCTGAGGAACGGCCCTAAAGACCTCCCGCGCCTTGTCAGCTTCTGCAGTGGAGGGTGCATACACACGTGACAAGCAGGTGGCACAGTAGTGCTATGACAGCTGCAGACTAATGGTGTCGGTTGATTGGGACAGGTGTAAGACGGGAGTCGGTCGAACAGGCCGAAAACGCTCCGCAACTAAACGCACCTCCGCGTTTTCCACAGTCAGCGATTAGTAGTGTCCAGCCCTGCACACGTAGCAGGGGCGCATACTGCTGTATTCCAGCCGCGACCTGCAGGCCCTCCTGGCACCGAGCGAGCCAGCTGCGAGCCGATACAATCACCCTATCGACTGGTATGGCCGACTTTGGCTGCTGCGAGTGTATCGGCAGCAAAGACAAGCCAGGCAGACCATTGTGCGTCGTGCCATGCATAGCCAAGCCGTGTTCAGGCTGTGAAGGAGGGGGCGGAGGCCTAGGAAAACATTGATAGTAGTACAACTGGACCGGCGCTTGCATCGCGCCTCGATACCGAGCTCAGTGCTACGTGATCAACTGCAGGGGCTGCAACAGCGGTGCAAGAGGGCCTTTATATTAACAAAAAACCTTAAAATGATGTAGCTGCGCAGGAAGGGTCAAGGAAGCCCCATTGGCAAAAAATGGCATCCCGACAGTGCATCGGCCTCCGATGCTGAGCCCTGAACCGGAAATTCTGGCCGTGATCAAAGATCAAGCTGAACTGCACACCTGCTGGGGACTCAGAAGGCTTGAGACCACGTACGGCAGTGTATTTGATGGTGGCATACGAAAGAAAATGCTCAACCTTCCGATTGGTCACAGGTGACCACGATTCGTCAGCCACATCCCCCGAAGTCTATCTAACTAAAAAGGTAACACAACATGGTTTCATGTACATTAACAAAGCGGCTAAGACGGTGCGCCTAGAGGCTTACAACCTGGAGAGGAAGCTTGTGGCCAAAACGCACATGTGCAGTACGGGTGCACTGCTCACGTGGTGCATGGCGTGGCGATGCGTTGTAAAGGGTTGCAGAGAAGACACATTGAATAGCACAATTTAGCAGATGCAGCACTCATTTGCGAGAATGGGGCACCGCCACCAGGCTGAACTGTCTTGCATCATGGACCGATGGCGCTGATGCTATGGCTTGAATGGGTAATATGATGATGATGATGATGATGATGATGATGATGATGATGATGATGATGATGATGATGATGATGATGATGATGATGATGATGATGATGATGATGATGATGATGATGATGATCATGGACCTCTGCTGTCACTGAGAGACCTTCCAGCAGCAGCATCTTGCGCAACAGCAGAGATTACAGCAGCCATCCTCTGCATAGATGCATGATAGCAGCGGGTGAGTGCATAGCTGTAAAGGGGTTGCAGGAAGCACGCATTATACAGCACATGCAGCAAATGCAGCACTCACGTTGCTAGAATGGGGCTCCCGCCACCATGCATGTACCTACAAACTGCAGTGCGTCCCTGCCAGATGATGATGATGATGATGATGATGGATGATGATGATGATGATGATGCACTGCGTCCCGGTAATAATATGATGATGATGATGCACTGCGTCCCTGCCAAATGAGCACCACAGCCCACTCTACAATAACATGAACGGGTGACTCAGCACTTCCCTGCATCAAAGCAAATCTGCTGCCCTGCACAGGTGGCAGTGCTGCTGCTTAGCGTATGAAGTAGCAGCAGCACTATGCAAAAGAATGCCATGCGAATAAAACACAGGCAAAGCCCAGCAGTAACCACGTCAACACAGCAAGATTTATACATTACATTACATATCAATACATGCTCCACCCATCAAAGGAGCGGAAGCCAGGAACCAGAAACCAGCCAAAAATATCACGACAGCTCTCAGATGCAGTGCTTACACCTGAACTCACACCAGGTCCTGGTTCTTCCGCGTCACATCTGCGTCACATCGCTCCCTCCCTCCTGCATGAATTGCTTGTCCCCCAACCCCATTGTACATGCGCAACGTCAGTCAGGGTTTCCTCCATACTGCCCACACAACACAGTCACCCCACACAGTCACCTGCCCAGCATGCAACGTGATGGCACGGCGCTGCTCGTATCCAGGCGCGGCTCCCTGCCGAGTAAGGTGCATCCTAGGCAGCCGCTGCAGCTGCTCGCTGTTGCTCGAGCTGTGCTGCTCGCTGGCAAGCCTCACTCAATGCCTGCATTTGGCAGGCCTGCTGAGCTCTGCAGCTGCTGGCTGAAGCTCGTGCTGCCCAGCTGGCCAGCAGGCGCCTCGCACTGGCCAGCACCTGCCGAGCCCGCCAGCTGTTGCGGCTGCTGGCTGAAGCTTGCGCTGTTGTGCTCCTGCCCAGCTTGCAGCAGCCGAACCACTGCCTTTGACTTCGTCCAAGCCCTGGCCCACAGCATCCTGCTCTTGAGGTGCTGTTGGTTTGCTTGTGACGGATACGCTGCTTGGCTGTCCTGCACACAATTGTTGCTGCTGCTGTTGGGGCTGCAAGCCACACCAGGCCCAGGGCCGGCGGCTGCTGCCTCATCTGCTGCTGGGTCCCTGGTCAGGGTGTTGCTGCTGCGGCTCATCCGGAGCTTGCTACCTGCCGGCCAGACCTGTTGCTGCTGCATGGCCAGCAGAGACTTGGTCTGTGCACGATCCCTGCTGACAGTGCAAGCACCTGCAGCAGCAGCAGCAGCAGCAACCGCCGGCACAGGGCTGCCGTGCCGGCTGCCGCTGCCCCCTCCGCTTGCTCCACCAGCACTGCCGCTGCCGCTGCCGGTGCCTTGCTGCGGCGGACCGCTCTGCGACCGCCTGCTGCCGCCGCCCGGCTGTATCGTGTTGCGTGACGCAAGGAACATGCGGTACTCTGGCGTGAAGTCAAAGAAGCAGCTGCAGCACACGCAGCGCGACTCTGCGCCGCATGCGCCGCTGGGTCCGTGCGGGCTGTACGCTGTGTGGGCCAGGCAGTACGCTTGCTGGCAGCGCCCGCAGTAGTGCCGCTGTTTCAGTGCGCGCAGGTGCCGCAAGTCAAACTGCTGCGTGCACCTGAGGTTGGCCAGCAAGGCGGCGACGGCGGCAGGACATGAAGCGGTGGTGTCAGCACCAGCGCAGGGGGATGCACACCACCGCGCATGCCTGGAGCTGCAGCCCATCACCGAGTGAGAGCGCGGAATGAGACAGTGCGGCAATGCTTGCGTGCGCGTGACACAGGAAGCAGAGGAGCAGCGGATGCAGTGCACACTGTACACTGCTGTCTGCAGCCCTGCACCTACAAGGAGGTAATAAGCTGTGATAGGTACGGCGCATGCCAAGTAAGCTGCAGCTGCTTGTGCCACTCACCCAGGGAATGCACAGCGTTTCTTGTTTGGCAGCCCATTAGAGAGCAGCGATCGCTGCTCAGGGCTGCCATACAAGCACTGTCCACCATGACAGCTGCCCTCTGCTGCTGCTGCTGCTGCTCCTGCCGCTGCCAGCTGCCTCTGCGATTGAACACACTGGAGCTGCACAAGCTGCTGCTGCTGCTGCTGGCTGTCAGCATCTGAAGCAAGTGCTGTGAATACGGCTTGGACATCAGGTTGCTGGCCAAGAATCACTGCTGCTGGCGCTGCAGGGTCCTGCCAAGCAAAGCCATACATTCCAGCATATGGCGCCGCAGAACCTGCTTCTGCTCCTGCTGCCGCCGCATCGCTAGCAGGCGCTGGTGCTGCCGCTGCTGGCAGTGCAGTGGCACTGCCTCCAGAACTGCTTGGCAGACTGCCAAGCAGCAGGGCAAGTTGACTGCTGCTCTTCTTCAGCACAGCGCTGCCTGCTGCTGCTGCTGCTGCTGTTGCTTGCATGACGGCATCCGCTGACAGCACTCCATGCTCTGTTGGAAGCATGCCAGCTCGCGGCTGCTGGCCCCCCTGTTCTGCAGCGTTGGGCAGCGGTAAGCCCATGGCTGATGCATCCAGTGCAGCAGCAGGCAAGCTGGGTATGCCAGCCGCTGCTGCATCTGCTGCCGCTGCTGCTGCCGCACCAGCACTGCTGGGCATCAGTGTTCTGCTGCTGCTGCTGTTGCTGCCGCTGCTGCTGGGTGAGGATTTGAGCGCCTGGCTTCCAGGAGGAATTCCTTCTAACACACTGCTGGTTGTGGTGTACCCGACAGTCACCGCCTGCTGAACCTGCACTGCTGTGTTGCTGCTCAATGCCCCCAGCTGCTGCAGCGCGCGCCGCACAGGCTGCGGGAGGAGCTGCAGCAGCCGCGCAAGGCCCAGCGCCAACTGGTGCAGCACAGGCACAGGCAGCAGCCGTACACACACCGGCACCACAAGCAGCAGCAGGCTGTTCAGCAGCGCTCGAAGCCATCTGCCACACGACTGGCGATGAATGCAGCAACAGACCACGAGCCTGCTGCTGCTGCCTTGCCAGCTGAGCCTGCTGGACTGCCCAGGTTGCTGTTGCTGCTGCCCTGGCCTGGCTGGCTGCCCACACCTGCTGCCACACCTGCTGCGGCTTGCATGCTGGCTAGCAGCTGGGCCTGGGCAACAATGGCTGCTGGGCTGCTGCCAGGGCTGTTTGCTGCAAGTGACCTGTCACCTACAACCCACACAACATTGGACCCTGCAGGCATGTGCAATACTGCTGCTGTTGCTGTTCCGCCTGCAGCTCCGCCACTGCCCACACCATGTGTACTGCTGCTGCATCCTCCTGCTGCAAGACCAGTGCCGTCTGTGCGAGGCGAAGCAGTGCTGTCACCACGCGTGCACAGGCTGCTGGCGCCGCTTTGGAAGGCAGAGCTGTCACTGTCGCACACGCCCAACTGCCGCACCAAGCCATCCGGCAAAGTATCTGCACCTCTCTGCTGCGGCCGCTGCTGCTGCTGGTGGTGGTGGTGCTGCTCTTGTGGCTGCAACTGCTGCTGGTGGTGGTTCACGGGCACCACAGCGTAACCCACATCTTGAAGCTGCTGATGGCCTGCACCAGCTGCTAGCTGGTGCTGCTGCTGCTGCTGTTGCTGCTGGGACTGACCACCATGCAGCAGCGCCGGGTGTGCCGGCGGCCGCAGCAGCAGCTGCTGTTCTTGCTGCTGTTGCTGTAGCTGCTCAGCTGCAGGCTGCTCTGGCAGTGCTCTGCTGCCCTCAGCTAACGCTGCTGCATCCCACATTCTGTGGGTCAAGCCCGCCCCTTCCCTGGCTTGGTTAATCACTTGCTGTGATTGCAGCAGCTGCTGTGAATAATGCTGTTGCTGCACAGGTGGTTCCTGTTGCGGCTGCTGTCCTGGCTGCTGGTGACGTGTTGCCGCTACTGCAGGCGCTGCTGCAGGCACTCTGCTGCTCTGCTGCAATTCGGCTGCTGCTGTAGCAGCCTCATGTTCTAGAGCAGCATTGCTGCAGCCCAGAAGGGCGTCAACGGCAACCTCCTCACTCACTGCATACGCTGACCTGCCATACAGATTCCAAGCTGCCACCCGATACTGGTAGCTGCCGGGCTCTGCCATTGCATCACTGAAGCGCGTCATCACCAGGTCATCCAGCTCCGCCACGGGCTGCCACGCTGCAGCAGGGCTCGGGGGTGTCAGCGCAAACCGCTCCAGCACATACTTGTGCAGCGGCGGCTCCCCAGGCATGCTCGGCGGCCGCCACATGCACTGCACGATACTGCTTGTTGCTGAGCGAGGCTTCCCCCCAGCAAACTTGCTGCTGCTGCTGCTGCTGCAGCTAAGGCGCACGATGGGTCCGGGCTCCACCCCGAGGCCCAGCATCTGCCGCTGCATAGCACGCATTATCTTCTGGCGATGCAGCAGGCTTGTCACCTGGCACGAGCAGCACAACCAACACAACTTATGTTACTCCTTGGACGCAAGACATGATAATGCAACCGCAGTCAGTGCAGATCTTGCCGATCAACCATACTACTTTAACCAGGACACGCCAAGCCTGCTACTTGTGAGGTGGCCTACACTCCGCAAACAGCAAAACTGGGTGATGCATACATGCAGACTGCATGCGAGGAGCAGTAAGGCAATGCAGTCCAGAGCTGGAGCTGGCCAGCGTTGCTGCGCTTCTTTGCACGCTTGCAGGTGCAGCAGGAGCTGCTGCTGCTGCCATACCACTGTGCTCCTGCTGCTGCCACTGCTGCTGCTGCTGCTGCTACCGCCTCACCATGAGTTCTGCTTGCAGCAGCTGGCCAGCATTGTTGACTAGCATAGGAAAGTCGTGCACCTGAACATACAGCAGCGGGAGGTTGCTTGAACGTGGTGCTGATGCCATTAGGGCCGCTGCTGAAGCTGCACCCCATTGCCGTTACTGCTGCAAGTGCTGCGCGCATGTGCCGCTGCTTGTCCTGAATGAATGCTGTTGCTTGCTGTGTCCAAAGGCACTGCTGGTGTCATTGCCGTGCTTGCTGCTGCTGCTGTTCCTGCAGCAGCAGCTGTTCCTGCAGCAGCTCTGCTGTTTCGGCAATGACTCACCACGATAGCGTTCTTCTTGAATGCCTCTGCATACATGGGCAGCCCCAGGCTGTGAGTGACCCACTCCCACACCTTCACTTCCTGCAAGCAGGAGCCGCACCCAAGTCAGTGGCAACATAGCGATGCATGTTGAACCCGGGCACCAACGCCCAGTTGTCGAGGTTTCTGTCAACACAGTGTACGACTCTGATGCTGACATGCTGAAACTGTAGGTGCAAACATCCAGAGCCTCCATGCAAGCAGCGCAAGAGGCTTGCACATCCAGACGATGCTGACCCCTTTGCAGAGCAGCAACGACCTCCCACAATCACATTGGCAGCCCACGCACTACCAGAAAAAGTCATTTGACAAACCACTGCTGCACAAACTATTGCAGTCACTCATGCATGGCATGTGCTGGCGTTGTGTTGGTACACGCCTTGTTGTTCCTGCAAGCCTCGTTCTCACCTCAAGCACCCTGTGCAGGTGCTGATCAAGCTCAGTAATTGAGACGTCCAGACCTATGTCTGCACCATCTAGCTTGTCGGTGACCTGCCGCAGCAACAGCAGGAAGAGCCAATGCGGCATGTGCACTGCTCAACATGAATGCACTGCTAGAACCATTACTGACTGACAAGACTGACTGAGTAGCTGCCTGCCAGCCTGCCTGCCTGTCTGTGTCTGTCTCTGTCTGTGCTACACATTGCACTGCTGAACCCAGGTGGCACACTGTTGTTGATGATGACGTCCAATTGTACAGCTGTTGCTGGTGACAATGCCAGGCTGTCAGCTGCAGCGCCTGACACATGCACAGCTGTATAAGTGTGGCTGCACTCCCTTGTTGCACGCAGAACACCTGCCCTAGCATGTTCACCTGTTCAATAGCATGGTCCAACTGCCTGCCCGTGGTGAAATCTGTTGTGCCCAGCTGTGCACCAATGAACTCCCTCAGTTCACCAACTTGCAGCTCTCCATCCCTGTCAGCATCCATCTTGTTGAACCAGCGCTTAAGCATCCCGTGTTGCTGCTGTGTGCTACCTGCAGGAGGCCTTGCTGTCCCTGCTGCTTTTGCTGCTGCTACAGCCGAGGCTGTGCAGCCCAGCAGCAGCCAAAGTGCCACCACTTTGATGCTAGCACTGTGAGAAAACATGCTGCACAAACTGGCAGAGCTAAGCCACTGCAGCAGCGCTGCCCGGGGTCATGTCTGGAAGAAGGCAGCAAGTTTCAGGCACCGAGCCTGGGCTGGCACAACACTAAGATCGTACTTTCTGCATGATAAAAAAGAGTGGACTACTCCGCGACAGCAGGGCAACGCCACGGTCAGCAAGGCCTGCAGGTTGTGGAGTGCGGTGTGGCATGACAAAAGGGACAAGTTAGGCTCTCGCTGCACTGAGGTAAGGCGAATATGTACGGTCACTTCACACCCAGGGCAGTTGTTGCCCTGGGTTCAAGGCAGGCAGTGTTCAGCTGTGCCCCACCAATGACAAGAGCCCCGCTACACTTATGTGTTGTGTATGAACCTATTACTTCACACTGTTCCCTGTGTAGGTTTTGTGCTTGATAGGTTGACCAGCTCTACAGTACTCCGCTTACGGCAGCCCACCAACAACAGACATTGCATTATCAGGCAGCTGCTTCCAACAGTGCTATTTTTGTCCAGCTTCAAACGGTCTGTCTCCCTGGACGTCTTAGTAGGGCAAAGCGTGGGTTGTGCTGCGTGGCTCGGCTTTGATGCTGCTGACCACACAGGCTGTGACGAATCAACCGAACATGCTATCATGAACACTGCTTAATAAATCAAGCACTAGCAGCGCCTCGGGCGCGAGCAACACGCCAAGCATGGCCAACGAAGCTGCACAACCAGCACCTGTGTGCACACAGCTGCTCATGCCTGATGGCTCCAAACATAAGGTCATGTTCAAGCCCTGCAGACCCCTCAGCCCTGAGCTGAGCCGGCTCCTGCAGCAGGACATTGTGCGCAGCTTCGGCCAATGGCGAGTAGCGCTGCTGCTGGGCTTCCAAAGGCTCAAGTCCTGCAACTGCTGATTTGTGAACTGAGTTGTGCGTCAACTTTGTTAATGCAATAGTGTCGCTGGGCTGCCAGACTGGTGCAATGAGCAGCGATCTCACAGGTACAACCCTACCCTTCTGCAGGTCCTATGCTGCCCCTGAGCACAACAGTTTGCCTCTGCCGCCCCCGTTGGCTGTTGCACACGTGCTAGCTGGAGGTATGTTACTGCACTGGATTTGTGCGACCGCGTGTACTGCTGCCCCACATCTTGCATGCTGTGTCTGCTGCCGCTGAACTGACAAGTTGTAGTTCTGTCAGTTGACAAGTGTCGTGCTGTCATGCAGAGCGCGGCCCAGATGTGCGCATGTGCGCCGACCGAGATGATGCCAGGTGGGTGCACGTGTTCATAGAACAACTGCGGTGTCTCTGCTTGTGCTGCTGCAAGCATTGCCTGGGCGGATGTCATGATCTGTGTTATCATCACCCAATTCTGTTGATGTGCACTTGACAGCACATATGTCAAATGAGTGTCGTAAATGGTAGTACATGCGCTCTTTCAATATCCATGTTTCCCACCACCAGCACTTGCCCGTTGATCACTCACACAGTGTTGTCAGCATGTCCGTCAAACCTCTCTTGTGCACTGCTGTTGGCGTCTTGCGTCACTTCAAGTTATGCCTCTGCCGCCTTTGAGCTGTCTGCTGCACACACCATCATGCTCACCTTGCATGGTGCATTTTGCCGGGTCACGCATGCTCCACCATGCATCTGCATGTGCACCACGGACGGCCTGCTTGCCTGCCCTGCACTGCTGCCCCCGCCTTGTGCAGTTCTGTGGCGGCCATGGAGACTGTGCACAAGGCCCAGCTGGAGGCGCAGCAGGCGATCGTGGTGCGCTTTGAAGCCCTGGACAAGGAACTGGTACTGGTGCCCGTCAAGGTCAAGACAGGTACACAAGGGACACACAAGTGCTTCCTCCTTTGCATCTTATGCCTCGCGTAGTGATGCAGAAGTTGCACTGGACACAGAACGCTCTGTTTTTGTGTCGGTTTGGGCTGGGGTGTGTGTGAGCTCCTGCAACCATGTTCATGTCGTGCGCATGCTTGTCAGGTACTCCTGAGGGTCGGGTGGCTGCATGCATGAGCGCTGCGTGCGTGTGTGCATGTCGATCGTTTTGCCGACATGTGCTGGAGGTGGAGGCGGTGTGAAAGTTCAGGCAGAGTTGCATCATGTGGTTTTGGTGCAGTTGAGCGGGCATGTGCATGCACAGGGCATGCTTCAGCGGCAGGGAGTGCGTCTTGCTGCACCTGCAGCTATCATTTTTTTTGGACTCGCGCGTGGTACACACAGGCAACAAGGCATAGCTGCGGCTGTTGCGCATCCCTAGCACATGTGCACAAGTGCTGCACACCTGTTGTATGATGTTGCTTGTTCTGCACAGCCTGAGCGCGCTTGAAGCTCCCGAGCCTCCTTAGCCTGGAGGTGGAGGTCAACCCGTTGACACTGTCCTGCAAGTGGTCTGCCTGGCATATGCACAGCCCAGTATGCTGTGCATGCTTTCATTGCATGGCTGTTAGTGAGCCGCCTGTGCGCGTGCTTTTTTTGGGACACCTTGATAGCTGCTGCTGTGTGTGAACCCAGCAGTGAAAGCTGCTGTTTGGTTGTTATTGTCACCTTGTAGCTGCTGAGCTACCTACCTACTGTGTGGGTGTGCACTGTCAATGCATAGTGAGTATACTTTTGCATGTCTGCTCTCAGCAGCCATGACCGTGTGCAAATGACGGTCACATGTTATGTTAGTAGCGCACACTTTGCTGCCCGTTGGTTAGCTGTACTCCACCACACCGCCATCCTGATGTCCAGGTTATTCAGCTGACAAAGAACCATGTTGGTGATGGTGTACAGTTTGCCTGGCTTGTGATGGCGTCGTGCTGTGGACCTACGGTTGGTTTCAGAGCTGTCACACCCAGGTTACTGCTGCCTTTGACCTGCACATCAACCCACACCGTCTTGCAAACTAACCATTCCCCTGCTGCAATCCTGTTGCCTTTCTGTTTCGACTCCGACCCGCCTGTGACACTGCACAGGCAAGACGACGTATGCAGCAGCTTACTGGGGCTACATGGTACCTGCGCACTTGCTGAGCCTGGCTGCCGGTGTGATGCACTTCAGCAGGCTGCTGCTCGTGTTTGACCTGGACGAGACGCTGCTGATGGCACACACAGTGGACAGCCTGGCGCAGCGCATACGCAGGGTGAATGCAACCAGGTGAGGGTGGTGTGTGTGCTTGCGGGTCGAGGGTGTCAGCCGGGCCAGGACTGGGATGCCCAACCATCTGTGCTTGCACGATGCGTGCATGCTTGCAGGACAAGTCACACTTTTGCAGGATCCGCCATGCTGCAGAAGGTGAGCAGCAGGTGCTCGGGAGGCGCATGCTGGGCATTTGGCTTGTGCTGTGATCGGGGTAGCTGGGCTTGGCAGCAACTGATGTGGGGAGGGAGGAGGGTTGGCGGCTGCACACTGGGCTGGTGTGGGGGGTTGAACCCTGGCTTGCCAGCTGACGAGCAGTGCTCCAGCAGGCATCCATTTCCTTGCCCATATTGACGGACATGTGTTTTGCCCTGTTCTGGTGCGCCCTGTGCCTGATGCATCACGCAGCTGTTTGAGTGTGTGTGTATTTGTGACGGTTTGTCTATGTAGTATGTCAGGAGGTGGCAGATGGCAGTAGCTGGAATGCAGTGTGGCAGCTGCCTGGTCACACCAGCAGCTTGCTGCACCAGCGCTCCAGCTCCTTCTATCCGGTTCCGCTGCTCCTTTCTGCTGCCGCGCTTGGCTGGTGCGGCACTCCCTGCGTATCCTGCTGTGTGCGTGCAAGTACGCTTGCGTGCATGCAAGTACGATTGCGTGCATGCAAGTACGATTGCATGCATGCAGCTTCAGGCATGTATGGGTGAGCATCTGCAAGTCCTGCTGCCATCAGGCCTGCATCAGTCTCCGGCAGCTGGGTGACGCTGCGGCTTTGCAGCCACCGCTGTCATGAGTAGCTCTGCTGCTGCTGGTGGGGGTGCAACAACTTCTTGTTCTGTTTACCTCTGACAAGTGAGGCACCTCTGCCATCGGCCAACAGCTGTGCAGCATCTGCATGAGAAGGATTGCATCGCTGCAGTGCATGCGCTGCAGATGGCATAAACCTTTGTGTACAGGTGCTGGGTTGATTTTGCTGCCCGTACCACTTGCCTATGTGTTGCTTGCTTGCAGGCGTTGGTGCCATGCACCAGCACCTGCCAACTGAGCATGCAAGGCCCCCTGTGTTTGCGCTGTTGAGTGTGCTTGCATGCATGCCGGCTTCAGCAACCTGGTGCTACTCTGTTGCAGCACTGGCTAGTCTTTGTGTTGGGGTTGGGGGTGTCGACCTTCGTATACTCATGTTGTGTTGTGTTCTGGCCGCATCAAACTGGGTGTCCCGTAAACTGGGTGTCCCATAGCTAAGCCACACAAGGTGCAAGTGAAGAAGAAGACGAAGCACTCTAACCCAACCAGAAAAGCGAAGCAGAGTCACCTCAGAGTAAGCCTGTGCTTTCCTGCAACCCTTTACCTGCTAGCTGCAGTGACTGTGTGATCCGCACTGCCAGCTTTAGATCTCACCTCATGCCCTGGCACCTGCAGCCGCGTCGTCCTGGGGATTACGTCCCTTCAGACTGGAATGCTTGCTGCTGTACTGCTTCACCCCCCACCCCACCCCACCGCTGCTGTGCTGCTTCACCACCACCTACCCCCATTCAGACCCCACCCACGCCCACACTTCTGTTCACCACCACCCACACCCCACCCACACCCACACTTCTGTTCACCACTCATGTACAGCTGCGTAAAGCATTGGCTTGAAACTCTCTGAGACAAACAGTACATATTTCGTATGTGTAGCGTGGCGTGCATCCGCAAATTGCTTACACAACTGAACAGCAAGTGTGGCAAGCAACCACGTGAACATGGCATGGCGCAGCGCAGCGCAGCACACCCTGGCACAGCTGGTCATGCCAACTTTTGTCACACCAGCCTTGTCAAGAATAGTAGCACTCTAACGCAGCAGCAAGAGGCAAGCAAGCAAGCAAGCAGTGTCACCCTACCAGCCTTGTGTATTGCCTGTACCAAAGCATCAAACACTCAACCCGCATGACAGCGACCGGTGGAGCTCTCCACTTAGGTTTGGTAGCTCACCTGGCAACTGAACCAGAGGAATATCCTGGCCTTGAGATCACAGTGGGCTGCACTCATCAGGGCATCACCAGCCCACGGCAACCAGTTCTAACACGAGAGGGAATGCATTTCAGGTTTCAAGTGCCAGCCGGCAAGAGAGTGCGTAGAAGACAGGGCAGCATCTGCTGCACACCATGATGTTGCAGCTTGGTCAATCAGTTGTGGCATGCCTCGCCCACCCTGCCCTGCCTAGCACGGCCCAGGCTGGGGCTCGTTGCAGCGATGCAGAGCATTTGGCATGCATGCAACCTACTTTGCGACGCACACCACCAGGACAGGCAGCAACGGTGCTCCCTCGTGCCGCAAGGGCATGTGAGAGGACACCGCACTAGCATGCAGGACACTGGCAGCCCACCCCACCCCCGCGGGCACGTTGCATTCATTGCAATGCTTGGCAAGCACGGCTGCTGTCGATTCTTATCTGACCTGCCAGGCGTGCAGGCTCAGCCGCACCGAGTGCTGTTTGTGCACCGCTACTTGTTTGAACCGCTGTTCTTGTTTCCTTTTGCTTCGTCAACCACCTGTTGGGCTGCATGTGGGGCTACAATTCAACTACCCCACCAGCTGCGCATCTTGGCTGTGCTAATTTGCCAACTTCTTCAGCTACAACGCTAGCCTTCAGTCACACGTCTGTGCCTTGTGTGCATCAACAGCACCTCTGCTTCCACCCACCACGCTGCTGTTTGGCTGGTATCTGCCTGTCTCGCAGTGCGTCCAAGGCAGCTGAGCTGCGCAGCCTTGACAGCAGCCCCAACCCCGGCATGATGCCTGACGAGCTGGAGGCGCGCTTCCAGGCCCTGGGCTGCGAGATGGCCCTGCTAGAGTCCGAGGCGGCGCTGCTGCAGGCAGACTTTGACATGCTGGACTTCTACAGGTAGGCGGCCACAGTGCACAGCACAGCTGGGCTGGTGTCTCTCGTGTTTGTGCGTGGCGCAGCGATTGTTCCTTGGAGGCTTCCGCATGCGCGTGGTTGGCATAGGCGTTGGTTTCCGGGGAGAGTGCTCACCGGCTGCGCACGCATTGACGACGCATAGCGGGGTGGCAACCCAGACGTTGGTCAAGAGGCGTGGCCAAGTTGACGCTCCCAGTTTGTGCACTGCTCTGGTGCTGCAGCTGTTGCAGAGTGCATGACTGGCGTGACAATGATGGATGGGACAGCACGCTCGTTTTTATGCGCTGCATGTAAGTGCGCCGCCTGATCCTGAACTTGTTTGCTTGCTGCTGCTGCTGCTGCTGCTGCTGCTGCTGCTGCTGCTGCTGCTGCTGCTGCTGCTGCAGGCGTGACCCCCAGTGCAGGGTGCCTGTGAAGGTGCCAGGGGGCCATACACGTCTGGTCGAGCCAACGTGAGTGGACTGCTGCGGCCGCTGCTGCTGCTGTCGCCACTGATGTCGCAGTGCAGCGGCAGCATGCATTGCATGCTGTGTGCTCGTCCATGTATGTGTTAGCTGCGGCTGTGCATTTCATTGCGCTTGCAGATCTGGCCTGATAGCAATGCTGCGGGCGATGCTGCTGCTGCCACAGCGCGTCTGCTGCGGTCTGCTATGTACGTTGCCCTTGCTTGCACTGGCAGCATGGCGCTTGCACGCTGGTTGGAGAAGCGTCCGCTCGTGCGTGCCCAAACCCCCAACGCGGCACGCGTCGATGCAGCTATGCACATGCGTCTGTCGACCACCACCACTGACCGTGGCGACGCGCGCCTGCCTGCCTTCAGGTGGGAGCGGGCGCGCAACTCGCGCGGCGAGGAGGTGGCGCGGCCGGTGGTGCGCCTCGACCAGCAGGGCCGCCCGCTGGCCATCACGCGCATCAACCCCGAATTCAAGAGCACCAGCGTGCTGCTGCGGCCGCGCCCGGGCTGGCGCGCGCTCAAGGACTACCTCAGCGGCCTGGAGGACGTGCGTGCCGGCGCCGTGCGCAAGCAGCGGTGAGCGGGCGACGCAATGTGGGTTTTGTCAGGCGATGGGCGTGGCAATCACCACGTGCACGCGGCCCTCCCTCGGCGCGCTCGGGTGTCGTGAATCAGTCAGTGGGAAGGCACCACGCGTGGCTCATCAGTTGTTCCTGTCAGCATTCATCTGGGGTGTGAGCAGCGGCTGGTGCAGTCGGGGTGGCGTGAGAGGCGCCAACGCTGCTGCCTCAGCTGGGTGGTCAAACAGGCTGCCGTGGTTGTTGGTGTGCAGGGGACTGGCAGGCCAGCGCAGGCCGGCTAGACGCATCTCAGCTGAGCGTTGCTCTGCAACACTACCTTGACGCTACTAGGAGGCAGCTGCGGAGTGAACCAGCACCATTGATTACTGGATGCATCCATGTTGCAGCCCATGCCTGTAGAGGCGGCACGCAAGCGTACATGCTGACTTGGAACTTTCCAGCTCACACACGTTCGACGTAACTCCTTGCAGCCTCCGCAAGCTGAGGCCGTGGTTTGCGATCTTGCACAGCTCAGTCTCATGCCAATGCGTCTGTGTACGTTTCAACTTGCAGCTGGGAGGTGTTCATCTGCACCACAGCAGAGAAGGAGTACGCGCTGGAGGCCTGGCGCTTGCTGGACCCCGAAGCCACCCTGTTTCCCCATGCTGAGCTGGCGTGCAAGCGCATGCTGTGCGTGCCCCACCCTCAGAAGAAGGACCTGCTGAACGTGCTGCGCTGGGAGCAGATCTACGGCCAGATGCTGGCGGAACCCCAGGCGCAGAGCCTGATGGTGACTGACGAGAGTGAGTAGGGTGCGCTGCCTCGGCAGGCGGGCTCTGTCCAGCTGCCAGCCGGCAGGGTTCAAGGGTTTTGAGTTGGGTGTAGAAAGCGCTCACCACATCCACCAAGTCGACCCACAGGGTCTGGAGTAGTGAAGTTGGAACCACTTGGTATTACACAGAACAGGGCTGTGCTTCAGATGGCAAGCGCGTTGCTGGCTTGCTTGGCCTGTCAACCTGCGCTTGCCCACAGTCTGGTACCTTTGCAGTTGCGGACCACGCCTGTCTCGTAGTGCGGTGGCTGCTACCCTGAGCCAGACAATGCAGCCGTGTTCGTGTGTCGCCCCGCGCCCACATACAGCAGTGCATCCCTGCCTGTGCCACGATGGCGTGCTGCCGCCACTGCTGCTGCTGCTGCCACTTTGGTGCATGACCAGGCTGATCAGGGCGCTGCACCACTTGTGCAGTTTTCTGCAGTACCATGCCCTGCACCCCTGCCAGGGCTTATCTGATGTGCTGCTGCTGCTGCTGCTGCTGCTGCTGCTGCTGCTTGTGTTGCTGCAGTGCGTGCGCGCAAGCCTGAGCTTGACACTGCCGCCATGAGCGTCGTCATAGACGACCGCTCGGATGTGTGGGAGGAGGCAAGCAGGAAGGCGCTGCTGCAGGTGCGCAAGGCACCAACCTCCATAGTTGAGCTGTCGAACCTGCTGGGTGGTGGCGATGCAGTGCCTTAGGCAGCCGCGTCAGCAAAGAGAGGGAGTGTCAGAATTGTAATTGCCGCCGACCCGCTCACTCTATGACTTGGCAATGGCTGCGCTGCACTCTGTGCTGCTTCCACGGCAGCTGACGCTGTGCAAGATGGCGACGGGCAGCGTAGACCACGAGGGCTCGTTTCGTTTGCAGAGTGTCGTCCCAAGTTGCCGGGCTCACGTGTGCCTCGTGCCTGCCCGCCACGCTCAGCGCTGCATCATGCCTGCCCACCACGGTTGCTGCTGCACCATGCCCGCCGCCACCTCATGCCTGCCCGCCATGATTGCTGCTGCTGCTGCTGCTGCCCCGTGCCCGCCGCTGCGCCGTGCCGCCGCAGGTGATGCCCTTCCACCCGCACAAGGAGGCGGCAGCGCTGGACATGGGCGCCGGCAGCGCGCCGGCCGCGGAGTACACGGCAGCGCGCGACAGCGAGGGCGAGCTGCTGCGCGTCGTCAGCACGCTGCGCGAGCTGCGCAGCAAGTTCTACGCGGAGCTGGACCTGGTGAGGCTGGGCTGGGGGCTGGGGGCTGGGGGCTGGGGTCTGCTGCTGCTGCTGCTGCTGCTGCTTTGTTTTCTAGTGTCGTGCTGGTGTCAGGGTGGGCACTGACTGGTCCACTCCTGGCAATGCCAGGATTGGGGTGTCCTTGACTGCCGAGCCGAGCCCTTGCGTTTGTGCGATGCTGATGCAACGAATGGGCGCTGTTGAGCTGCGGCATGAGTCCATGCGGCAGTGTTGCATTGGGCCAAGCGAATCTGACTGTAGCAGGGATACGCTGCGCCTTGTCAGTACGGTTGCAGCTGCGCAGCGGAAGTTGGTGCACCGTCGCACCTGGTGCTGTTCGCGCCAACATCGGCGGCTGCATGTTTGCTTGGTGGCCGCACTGCCTGTCTGAGTGCATTCTGTTAGTGCTACGCGACTGGCCCCATTTGAACACAGAATGCGCAAGCCTGCAGCGCGTAGCTCATGCATTTGCACATGACACCGCTTCTCAGGAAGTTCTCATGCCGGCTGCCCCTGCTGTGGCCCCGCACCGCGTCCCCTGCACGCCCCCATGCACCGCATAGAACATCAAGCCGGAGGCGCTACGGCTGGTGTCCACGGGGATCTTGGAGCAGTACCAGGCCCTTCCCCTGGAGATCCTCAGCCCCTTCACACCCATGTCGCAGCTGCTGGCGACCTCGTCCTTCCCGCCGCCAGCCGCCCTGGGCCAGACCGAACGGGAAGACAGGGCGTCAGACCTGCGGCTGCTTGCAAACGACTCGACAATGATGACAGCGGCAGCGGCGGCAGGGCCAGCGGCAAGTGCAGCTGGCAGGGGCCCCAGCGGGAATGGTGCAGCAGCAGGGGCAGGCCCACCTGCTGCAACCGACCCCCGCAAGCGGAGAGCAGCAGCAGCAGCAGCAGCCGGGGCAGGTGCGGCTGGCGCTGGTGCAGCAGCTGGCGCTGATGCAGCAGCAGCTGGCAGCAAGCCAGCAGGCAGCGAGGCGGCAGCAGCAGCTGGCGCAGCAAAGCAGCAGGGTGCGGACACTGCGAGGGACCAGGAGCAGCAGCAGCAGCAGCCAGGCGGGCTTGACTTTGGGCTGGCAACAAGCATAGAAGGGCTGCTGCAGTCGCTGCAGGGTACAGCGCCACCTGTGCAGCAGCAGCAGCAGCAGCAGTTGAATGTGCCGGCAGTCAATGGCGCCACTCCTGCCAATGCGGCTGCGCCACCAGCAGCACATGGTGTTGATGGTGAGGAGCGGGCAGCAAAAAAGCAGCGTGTAGCCGAGCCGCCGGCTGCTGCTGTTGGTCCTAGCAGTAATCCTCAGCAGCAGCAGCAGCAGCAGGAAGGTCCAGCGACTGCGCAACCACCGCTGCCCAGGCATCCACTCAGCGACACGCTGCAAGCCGGACCGCCAGTGCCAGGTGCCCCCGTGCCCCCTAGCCATGTTGTGGCGGTGCTGAGGAGGGCAGCAGCAGCAGGCGGCTCGGCCGATGACCTGGCGGTGTACAACCGCCTGTTCCCCGCTGCATTGAGGGAGGCAGCCAGCCCGCAGCAGCTGCTGGAGGTGCTGGCGGCAATCAGCGCACAGGTGAGGGGAGGGATCGCGCCGCTTCTCCCAGTGAATTGCCTAATACAACATGTTTTGCGCTGAGGTACAGCAGACTGTAGAGGCTGCACTGCCCAGGCGCATCAGCCACGGGGTGGCGCTGGGCTCCTGTCGCGTTGTGCTGTCCTGGCCGCTGCAGGCACCAGTGCGGTGTGGCTGTTCTGGGGGCTGGGCTCCGTTGAGTCTTCACATCTTGAACCCGCATCCTGTGCTACCCACTTTGCATCAGATGCTGATGTATGTGTGTGTCCCTCACGCTCGACTGTCGCCGCGCTGCTGGGCGTGGGTGGGTCAGGTGCGTGCTGGCGTGGACGGCAGCAGCATGCACTCGGCCTCCTCGGCGCTGCGGGCCATGCTGGGTGAGCAGAAGTTCCGCGTCATGCAGAAGGTGGCGGCCATCATGAACAGCAACGCGGAGGTGGCCAGGTTCTTCGGCCCCATCATGGACCCACACGCAGCAGCAGGCGCATTGGCAGCTCCCTGGCAGCTTGCACCTGGGCAGCAGCAGCAGCAGCAGTTAGGCCAGCTGCAGCCTGTGAGTGGTGCGGGCACCCTAGCAGGCGGCAGCATGGGCCTCCAGCCGCTGCAGCAGCAGCCGCCGTGGCACCAGCAGCAGCAGCCGCAGCAGCCGCAGCAGCTTGGCAACGGCCTCGTTGTGATGGACATGCGGGGGCAGGGGCAGCCTCAGCAGCAGCCTCAGCCTCAGCCGCAGTCGCAGACGCAGACGGTTGACTTCAGGGGGCTCGGGGGAGGGGGGCTGGCAGACGGGGGGCTCCACCACCTGGCATGGGTGCGCCAGGTCAGCAGCAGCAGCAGCAGCAGCAGCAGCAGCAGCAGCAGCAGCTCGTTTTTGCTGCAGGGCCCCCCTCAGGTGCCAACCTGAACCTGAGCGTAAACCCGGCAGGGCTGCAACCGCCCCAGCCGCAGCCGCACATGCAGTTTCCGCCGCAGCCGCAGCAGCAGTACGGGCAGCTGCCGCCGCCACAGCAGCAGCAGCAGCTGCATGATGCCGCAGCGCCGCAGGCCACCCCGCCGCCCACGCGGGAGCAGCTGCTCGCGCTGCGCTGCGACCCCGACTGCTTCAGCTACTCGTACGACGCCATGAGGGCGACGGCCGCGCGCCTGCGCAGGTCCATCCTGCAGCTGTTGGGGGAGGCGGGCGTGAAGAACTCGCCGGTGCTGATCCTCGACCTGGCCAAGGAGCACCGCGGGCCGCGCGCGGTGTACCAGATGTTCCAGGTGCGCCCCAAGCCGCGTTTGTTTATTTGTTTGTTTGTTTATTCAGCTGCCGAGCCAGTTTGCAGGCTGGGGGAGGGGGGGTGTTTTAACAGAGAGCAGCGGCAATGTGGACTCGGTCGGCTTGTCTGTTGCGCCACCCTGCTGAACCGACGTGCTGCTGTGGCCTGCGTGGTGGTGGCTCGGCGCGGCACAGCTGGCGCCTTCTGCTTGTTGGCACGTGATGGCATCGCTGTCGCGTGGGGCAGCAAGTAACGGTCCAACGTAACATGCGACGTGACGCACCTTGCTGCCGCGGCCTGCAGGGCGACCTGCGGCCGGGCCGCAGGCAGGACCTGAGGGACCCCCACTTTACCTGCATCCTGCACTACTGGGGCAAGCCCTGGGGCTACGGCTACGGCCCCAGCAAGAAGACCGCCAAGCTGCGCGCAGCAGACGAGGCGGCAGCACACATGTATGTGAGCGGCGTCTACCTGGAGCGCCTGCCGCCCTACACTGGCCCCCGCCCGGCGCGCGAGCCTGCCGCTGCTCGTCATGAGGGCGCTGCTGCTGCTGCCGCTGGTGAAGCAGCAGGTGCTGGCTTCGGCGCGCATGCGCAGCCGCCACAGCAGCAGCAGCAACCAGGAGCGATGCCTTTCCAGCAGCAGCAGCAGCAGCAGCAGGGGCCTATCGCCGCGCCCCCACCTGGGGGGCCACCCTTCCAGCAGCAGCAGCAGCAGCAGCAGGGGCCGCCAGGCGGCCCATCACAGCAGCAGCAGCCGCAGCCTCCTTGGCGGCAGCATGGGTTCCAGCCACCACAGACGCCAGGCCAGCAGCAGCAGCAGCAGCAGCAGCAGCAGACTGCTGAGGCTCAGCTGAAGGCTCAGTATGGGGAGCGAGTGAGGATCAAGTTTGGCTCCGCCAAGGAAGGGTGAGGGCATGGCTGCCGGTGGCGGTCGCTGCGTTCGGCGCCTGGTTGCGTGCCACAAGCTGCAGAGTCTTTGCTAGTACGCGATATTCCTCTCGTCCTGCAGCCCAGTGCACTGTCAGGCACTCTGTCTCTGTGCCATTTGCAGCCCTGCAGTGCTGACAAGCAGCCCCGATGGCAGCAACCTGCCAGCTGCCTCTCAGCTGACTGCTCGTGTGCTGACGTACTGCATTGTGCACGCCCTGCCTTCCGGCTTGCCTGCTCGCGCCGTACCCGACCTGCCCCGCAGCTCTGTCGTGATGGTGGTGGCTCTGCACGAGACTGGCGACCAAGCTAGCAGGGTGCTGGTGGAGGCCCCCGGCACAGCTCCTTCTGCCAATGCGGCCATCGAGGCAGCAGCAACGGGGCTGCTGTCACGCCTGCGGCCCTTCGGCGATCCT
Organism: Scenedesmus sp. NREL 46B-D3; assembly: GCA_014080715.1. Lineage (NCBI taxonomy): Eukaryota > Viridiplantae > Chlorophyta > Chlorophyceae > Sphaeropleales > Scenedesmaceae > Scenedesmus > Scenedesmus sp. NREL 46B-D3. Next base: position 37,974 of record JACERP010000080.1, on the reverse strand, counting down.
GCAGCTGGTGCGGCGGCAGCAGCAGCAGCAGCAGCAGCGCCGGCAAACCCTCAGCCGCAGCAAGGGGGCGCATTTGCTCAGTGGATGCCCCCTGCTGGCTCCCAGGCGATGCCTGTTGCTCTGGCAGGGCCACCATCTGCCAGCGGTGCGCCAGGGGGTCCTGTGCCGATGGCAATGCAGACGCAGCAGGCAGGCATGATGGGTGCTGCACCCGCTGGGTTTGGACTGCCCCTTCTGCAGCAGCAGCAGCAGCAGCAGCAGCCAGGGTCGCCAGCAGTCGCCAACAGCCACGCTGGCGGCGGGGCAATGCCTGTGCCAGGCGGCCCTGGCAGCAATCCCTTCATGGGGCGGGGTTTTGTGCCGCCACAGCAGCAGGGCTTCAGTCCTGGCGGCTTCGTGCCAGGTCAGCCACCAGTCGGGCAGCAGCAGCAGCAGCAGGTCCTGTACCAGCAGCAGCAGGTGTTGGGGCCTAGGCCTCCACCTGGGGCCCCACCTTCCCAGCAGCAGCAGCAGCAGGCGCCCTGGCGGCAGCAGCAGCCACCAGGAGGACCTGGCATGGGTCAGCAGCAGCAGCAGCAGGCGCCACTCATGACAGCGCCTTACAGCATGCCACCCAATGCAGCAGCAGCAGGGCAGGGCGTGGGTGGCTTTGGAAGGCCGATGATCAGCCAGCAGGCCGGTGGTGGCGGTGGGGTGGGGGCTGCGGGGCCTGTGCGGCAGCGGCAGGGTGGCGCTGCAGGCCAGGGGCAGAAGCAGCAGCAAAAGGGGCAGCATCAGCAAGGCGCCATGCAGGGCCGCATGCAGCGCGGGTAGCTGCTCAGTCAATGCCCCAGGGAGTTGCGCAGTGTGGCCTGTTCCTGCTGTTTCCAGACGGGTTACACTGATTGTGTATGTGTGTGTGGATGTTTCCCGGCGGCATGCAGAGCAGGTGGCTGCGGCCTTGCACTGCTTTGGCAGTGTGCATGAATAGCTGTGAGAGGACGGCACTAGCATGCATTACACTGGCAGCCCACCCAACCCCCCGCACGAAAGCTGTGAGCCGGCAGAGGTTGCAAGATAGAGGCAGGTTAGATTTTGTGGCATGCATGTACTGCACCGTCCAGGGTGAGCTGCAGCCACATCCTGTTGCGTGATTAGGATGTGTGATGGTATGGTTGGGTGGGGAGCCTTTTTTTGTGGCCTGTACCAGCCGCTGCGTAGCTAGTGGCAAGGGGTCGCAGTTATGTACCTGCTCAAGTTCACAGCACTGCTCATTGTTGCCGCTCCCTCCGCCAGCATCGGTGCTGGCTGTTTGCTTGTCGGCACCCAGAACATGGGCTGTGCATCAGCTGCCTTTGAGTGGCTAATCTGTGTCACTCCAGCCCTCAGGACAACCGGCGGTTGTTGCGGTTGGCAACCAGCCCAGCAGCTGGGTCGCAGGCAACTAGCCCAGCTGCTGGGTCGCAGGCCGCCACGGCGCACAAAACCTGGGCGTTAACGCCCAACGTTGGGCACTGGTGCGTGCAGTGGGGCTGCAGTCACTGAGTCGGGCTGCAGCTGCACACCTACATGCGCACCTTGAGGCCCAGAGTGTCAATAGCACTGACACTGACACTGGCAGGTGATGCAAGCAAGCTGTGAACTTCTATGGGCCGGTGATGCCTGCAGGTATTGTTATGATCGCAACCATCTGATCGAATATGTTCAGCTTGCAGGCCCTAACCTAAGCGTGATTGTGATGAGACACAGCACTGCGCAGGTAGAGTTCCAAGCAGAATTAGATCAGTTGTTCTAGGGTAGGATTGGGGGATGTGTGGTGTAGATCATGATGGTGGTGAATCCATCTCCGAGTAACAGTTGTATGTTGCCACCCGACTGCTAGTAGACAGGCTTGCCAGGCTAGCCAACTGGGAAGTGCTGCGGCATGATGGAACACAACGCGTTTGCTGCATTGGAATGTGTAACCCTCATGAGCGGAACGCCGGCTCGCTTGGCTAGTGCCTGAGGCAGTCCTGCACTACTGTATTGTATTGTAATACATGTCTTATTGCAACCCTTATAAATGATGGCACACAACGTTGGGACCAACCTGCTAGCAGCTGGTATGCTGCGCTGGTATCCTGCTGGCATGGATGCTACAACCCTCTTTGTAGAGCCACAGGTGTATGCCTTCAGGTGTATCGTTACTATTGCAGCTGCTCCTGGTGTTTGGTATTTGGTATCATTACAACTGCAGCTGCTCCTGGTGTAACACCATCTTCTGATCAGCTGTGACAAGCTGTTCAATACAAGGATGCCCGGCCCAGCGCGGCGCTGCCAGCAATGCGTTGCAGTTACGCAGCTCGTGTTGGAAGACGACATAACATCATAACAGCACCATTGAACGTCACCTGACAGGACAAAAGGAGGGAAGCCGTGCCTGATGCACCAAACGCTTCATGATGAAGCCTGCAGGCGCACACCACAACACCAGCTGTTGCAGTGCTATACACCACACTGCCGCTTCAACAGCACCCCATGCTGCAGCGGCTGCCACCACAGGCATAAACTTGGGACAATGTACCCCTAAATACAGGCCCTTAAAAACTCGTGCTTTTACAAGCTTTCAGATGTTGTTCAGCAGTGCGCACTGCAACGGGCATGCCGTCGGCAGCGGTACTTTGTACTGCCGAGTTGCGCACTGCTGCATTGCATGCCACATGAAGCACTCTGCGCGGGCATGACAGGAGGCTGTGTCAGTGCATCAAGGCCATGGTGCAACTGACGCTGTACATGTAGGCAACCGACACTGTACAAACGGGTGATGCAGCATAAGCGCCTCCCAACGTTCCATGCTGCACCCGCAGGGCCACAGCACCCGCAGCACAAGCCAACCATTGATGAAAACCAAGAAAGAACAGCAAACTGCTGGCAGCCCAACTCACTCAACACAAACAATCAAGCACCACCAAGCCCAGCAGCACACAAGCAGCACACACTGTAGCAGGCACTTGGCAAGCTGCTGCTGGTGCTGCATCCTGCCACCCCATGTCAAAAGGAGCAGCACTTGTACACAGCAGCAAAGAAGCAAGCAAGCCAGCAGTGTCTCCCCACCTCTGCATGCGAGGCTGCCATGTGTACAAGCAAGTGAGAAACAGCTACATTGATTGTGCCACCTGAGATGGTGACTGGTTCCACATTAAAACACACTCGCTCTCGGAGCATGCCGACAAGGTGGTTGACCTTTCCTCTGTATCCTCAAAACCGCCTGCCTTGCCTACTTGAGGACCAGAAAGCGGGCAGATAGCCAGTGCCATCACATACCAGCCTGCTGCATGGCCACTGCCACAGCAGTGCCAGTGCAGTACATAGCCAGTGCCAGCACATGTTAGCATACTGCCATCGCTTATTCACCCCTTGTTTCATCGTGCTATGTTGTACAATCAGATGCACCTGCACGTGCTGCAGGCCTCATGACCGTGTCAGGTGTATGCTACTTCTGACACAGGCCAATGCACTGCTGCTGCAACTGTTGCTGCCACTGCTGCCGTCATGGCCAGGAACGATGGGCTGACTGCTGCCTACGTGTGGTGGGCCCAAGCAGCTGCAAACAACACCGCCAGCAACAACGCCAGCCGTTTCACTGCGACAGCTACCGCAGACTCTCGCTGGTAGAATGAATTATGCACTCGCTCAACTGCACAACACAGCGGGCTGCTGCCACACCTTGCAAACAGCCTTGCGCTGCCACAGCTGCTGCCAGCACTGCCGCCTTGGCCAGCGCCACTCTGGCCGACGCTGCCGCTGCGCCAGCTGAAGGCAGCACAAGCTGGCACTGTGAAGGCTGCAAACGCTGGGACCGTAAACAAACAAGTTCACAGTGCCATTTCTGCCTGCAGGGCTTCCAATTCCAGCTCCTCTGGCGTCTTCTGCGGTGCTGCTGCCACTTTGCCTGCAGGTACGCTTGGCAGAGCCTGCCCCGGAGCCTTGGCAGCCGGCACTGCGGCAGCAGCAACCCACACAAGAGCAGGAGGGTGAGGCAGCGGCAGGTGGCAGAGTGCTGGGTTGGCTGATCAGCAGCAAAGAACACCCAAAAGAACATGAAGCCCTGACAGTAAACAGCAGCTTGCAGGGAACGACCACATTGAAAGACACACCCACGTGGCTCCAGCATCTTATGACAGACCATCTGCCTCCACCTCTGCCAGCACATGCAATACACACACAGTAACACGTAGCTGATGAAGATGCAAGAGACACCGCAACGCACCCGGTGCTGGCTCCAGCAGCTGGGTGTCCAGCTCCTCTGCCTCCAGCTCTGCCAGCTCAGCCTCCAGGTCGTCCATCTCCATGTCTGCAAAGCCGCCCACAGGCTGGCTGATGGCCTCGTTGATGACACGCATCTGCTCGCCAACCTCCTGGATCTCCTCCAGCGTCGAGTCGATGTTCTCAATCTTCATCTCCTGCAGGTGTCACAATGGCAGAGAAGTGGACGTGCAACAAACAGGTCAGTTGCCCCGTGATGTGTCACAACTCAGCGGGCAAACCAGCAAGGGAGCACGCAGCAGGCCGGGGTGCGCTGTGCAGTGGCCAAACAAGACTGCTTGACATGATACAACAGTTGCAGGTGGTTTGGGATGCAGCAACTTGCAGGGACACCTGGATTTGCCTGGCACAAACAAGAAGCAGCTGCTGATGATGTCAAAACACGGTGATGCTGATGGTCTGTTTGCAGAGGCTGTGCTTGCAGGAGGTGCAGTGAGCAGTGCACAAAACAAGCCTAGGGTTTGTCCACAGTAAAGCATGGCGCCATGCTGCTGCTTGCATGCATACGCCGTCTTGCAAGCCTGTCATGTATATCCTATTGCCTGCCACTAGAACTGACATAAGCTGACAGTCTGGCAGTACTGCTACACGAAGCAGCTAGCACTTGTCTGGGTGCCTATGCAGATACCAAGATGCAGCAAGCACTGCATGTATGCATGCGCCTGCAGCACTCTGTAATGCAATGCAGTACTTTTCAGGACTTCCAGCTCAGGGGAACTGCGCTGAATGGCTAATCCCAAGCCACTCAGCTCGTTTTCTGCAACCCCATCACACCTGCATAGTCTTCTTCTGCGCCTTTGCTGCGTCCTGCATAGATGACAGCACCCCGATGGTGGTCTGCTGCTCCTCCAGCATGCTGCGCTGCTCCATTACGCGGGAGATCAGCGCATCCATACGCTCTAGCTGCTGCTCAAACATCTTCTTCTTCTTGAGGCACATGAGCGCTTGGCTCTTCTTCTTCTGACGCGTGAACTCACGCGCTTTCTCCATCTCATCGTTCATCCTCTTCTCCAGCAGCAACTTCTTCTTCTCCAACTGTTCCTCCCGCTCAGCAAGGCTTTGCATTGCATTAATTGTCTGATTTGCTGCCTGGCTGGTGCCAGGAGCACCTGGGGCTTTCTGAGGCCCCCCAAACAGCTTCTTGAACATTTTGCTGGGCTTTACAGCAAATACAGCGGCTTAACAGAACAACTCGTGTGCGTGGAGGCTATTAATGCTGCCTGGGACGGCACAGCAGAGCACAGAAGGGTGCAATCAACGACTGGACACTGACGTGACCTTCTGCACGTCTGCAAGCAACGTGATCACGTTCAACGCAGGTTCCCAGCATGTGGAAAATGGAATTAGGCGTGCAGGCCATACGAGTCGTGGCAGTTACAAGCAGTGTGACATTGTGTCATATTGGAGCAGGGGAGGGTGGCACCCGGTGCATCAGCACTTTAGTATTGCAATGCACTGCATGACGAGGGATGTCTTTGGCATGCAGCTCTGACTCTAAGTCACATAGCCTGCTTCAACGTGCAGCAACGCACCCAACATTTCACAGTACCGTGTTTTGCTGCAGCACACTGCAGCTGCTGCCCAATAGCACGCGGCAGCGCCATGTCACCAGTGCAACTTCTGGGTGGAGACCCTGTCAGCATAGGCGACCCTGCAATATTCGGTGTCATCACCATTAGTGACAGGGCCAGCTCTGGAGTGTATGAGGATCTGAGCGGCCCAGCCATCCTGCAATTTTTTCATGAGGCCATTCAGAGTCCCTGGACTGCTAAGTATGCTGTCATTCCTGATGAACAGCCTATTATTGAGCAAACAATCAAAGAAATGGTAGGTGAGCCTTGTAGCAGCAGCAACAGCAGCAGCGGCGGGGGCGGAAGTGGCTGCAGCAGTGCCAGTTGCAGCCGTGCTACTGCAGTTGGTCACGAGCCACCGCATTTCTTCGTCGAAGTCGGTTCAGGGCCCAGCGCACATGGCAGGACAGCTACCCTGACCCAGCTGCAATCCTTGCAGCTGCAAGCATGCTGTCTTGTGCTTGTGTTCAACTGCTGGCTGCCAAGCTCTACATGTGCTTGGTTGATTGCAGCCGGTGCGTGATGTTCATGTTGCAAGACACGCGTCTGAGCATGCGGCTCCAGAGGATGTCATCATTGCTATCATTGTGATGACGCTGTGATGGCGCTGTTATAACACAGGCTGACAAGGAGGGCTGCTGCCTGGTGGTGACAACGGGCGGCACCGGCCCAGCACCAAGGGATGTCACGCCAGAGGCGACGAAGGCGGTGTGCTCGCGCATGCTGCCTGGCTACGGGGAGCAGATGCGTGCGATCAGCCTCAAGTACGTACCTACAGCGGTGCTGTCACGGCAGACGGCAGGTGAGAGGGGCTGGCTGCTTTGGGCTTCCAAGGCCACCAGGCATGGTGTGACTGTGACTGTGTGCGAGCAGCTGCGCCAGTGTCAAGCAGTGAGTGAGTGAGTGACTGACTGATTGACTGGCTGAATTGAGCAATTGAGCAATCGAGCAAAAGGGTGGGCAAATGATGTTTACGCTAGTTTTTGGCGGCAGTGCTGCCAGTGACTGTGGGTTGCACGCGCCCAATGCTGCTGGTCTGCATGAATGCACTGCCATGGCCGCAGCAGCTGGCAAGCTCATGCACAAGGTGGACACCAGCGATCACCTCGCTTATGCCCACAGCGAGGGGCTAATCAAACAGCCTGTTTGCTACTTCCGGCCTGTACGCCTGCCTGCACCGTTGCTTGTCACTGCTTAGGCATCCGCGGTAAGACTCTCGTCATCAACCTGCCAGGCAAGCCCAAGTCCATCCGTGAGACATTTGATGAAGTGTTCAAGTCCATCCCTTACTGCATTCAGCTGATGGAAGGCCCATACATTGAAACACATGCAGCAGTGGTGCCTGCGTTCAGGCCTCCAGCAGAGAAGCGATCAGCAGCAGGGGGTGCGCAGAGGCAGTGATGCAGTGATGTATCAGAGCTGAGCGGGGTCAGGTGGTTGCAGCCACCACTGATCAAGGCAACAGCAGGTTGCAAGGATGGCGGGCATGCCATTGCATGGTTCGTCAGCAAGGCCCGATGAAGGCACGGGCAGCGCCCCTCACGGCTGGTGGCAGCAGCTTGGATCGCTTGCTGCAGAGGCCCCAGCTGATGAACGCCGTGCAAGACACGACAGTCAGCAGCAGCACAGCAGGCATTGCAACGGAAGCGACTGAGGCACTGGCAGAAGCAGCAGCAGCAGCAGCAGCAGCAGCAGCAGCGACCACATTCACCAGGACGCTGCGTCAGCGGCAGAGCATGGCCCGGGCAGCAGCGTCTGCATTCAGCAGCCAGGCCTACGCATATGCTACTGCTGCACAGGAGACCTGGGTGGCAGGAGCGGCTGTGCAAGGGCTGGCCAAGCCAGCCGCGCCGTCTGCCAGCTTCGCAGCTAAGATCCCTCCTATATCATCCGCCTGTGGTTTGTGTATGATGCTCGTGACATTTTTGGAGAAGTGAACTGCCGTGGCAGCATGTTGTGCTGCTGCAGATCATGCGAGTGACTTTAGCATGTGTTGGGGGCGTATGCTGCATTTTGCTTTGCAAAGAGTGTATGCTGCACCACGTATTTTATACAGTTGGAATAGGCATTCTTTGTAAACACTGTGACCTTGGCAGTCAGTTGGCACAGCTAGCAATGCTGGCCAGCACACGGTTTTCACGCTACATGACGGTTGCTGCAACACAGCTTTGCTGATGAGCAGCCTTTTGCAGAGTATGTATGCGTGCACAGTACCCAACTGGGCGGCACTAGCCCAGTGCATGCTGCTGGACCCTTGATACCTGGGTTGAGCAAGATGAATGATGACTTGTTGTACCCAACCTGCAGACTGACACAGCTGTGCAAGGACACTTCACCAGCTGATATTGCTGCCTGCAGGCATTCATGTCTTCTTTCAGCATAGCTTGCAGCAGATTCGGCGCTGCTGCATTTGCTGCATTTTTTTGGCACTGGATGTCCTTCCGCGGCCTTCAAAACTCACTTGAGCAGGCCTAGGCTGGCCATTGCTTTCTGCAGAACCCGGGCGCCATCCATTGCCGCGCAAACACCAAGGTACCTTCCGTGTGCTGAAGGACCTGCTGAACGCTGCAACAAATTTTAAGTTGTTCTTTGGGTAGATCGCGCTGGACATTAGCTCAAGTGTGCGGACTTCAATGCCCCTGTCGAAGCTCCTGCGATAGTCCTGCCAGGCACCATGGCTACAAGGCTTAGTGCTGCTGTTTGGGCTTTAGTACACTTTTGTTATCTTGCCAGTGTCAGCAGTTCGCCGTCTGGTGTGGTTCAACTCAAGCAGCAAGTGCTGGTCGGCCCAATCGCTGGCCCCAATGCCACCTCCCTCGAAATCGTGATAGACAGCGCATATTACACCAGGACCACGCTTCAGTTCCCCTGCCAGAGCATCAAGTGCACGGGATGGCTCTACGTCCCCAAGGCAGTAGCAGGCAGCAGCAAGCCACCAGTGATTGTGATGGGCCATGGCCTTGGTGGGGACAAGACCCATCTACAACACTACGCCATGCAATATGTTTCAGCCGGGTTTGCAGTGTTCAGTTTCGACTACAGGTTCTGGGGTGACTCAGATGGCGAGCCTCGGCGCTGGATTGCGCCACAGAAGCAGGTTGAGGACTGGCTGTCAGCTGTACAATTTGTGCAGACAGATCTCAGCAGCAGTGTTGATTCTTCACGACTCAGCTTGTGGGGAACATCATTTGGCGGCGGCCATGTTATAACCATCGCCTCCAAGCTTGGCAGGCACATCAAAGCAGTGGTGTCGCAGGTAAGCATGGCTGAGTTCAGGGGGTGTGCCAGACGACACATCATGTGTCTAGCAGCAGGCGTGCATGCAGCAGCCACAGTGTGGTGTTGCTGATGATGGTGATGATGATGAGTGTGGTGCAGCAGCAGCGATTCACATCTAAGACGGAAGGGGCATGTTGGTAACAGCACAGCAACACCGGGCTGCACACTACTGCCTGGCAATGTTCCCTTCAGCGTCCAGCACATAACAAACTCGTGCTTATACATAACAGGGATGACATGCAGCATGGAGAAGGCCTAGCGCTGCTTCCTTCTTGATCTTGTTGCCATGTGCCGCACATCTTGAGGCATGGTCAGCAAGCTCACCAAAATCCTGCTCTAGTATTGTACTAAGTTGGCGCTACTGTCGCTGCTGTCACTTTCTGGAAGCTGTGATAGATAACACTGGTAATGACAACATGACGCAGGTGCCACATCTAGACAGCCGGCTGGCAAGCTCCCTCAACCTGCTCAACAGGGGAGTGCTGGGCACCAGTGTGCTGGCAGCTACCAGCTTAGCAGACAGGGCAGCTGAGAAGCTGAATGGACCGTATCTCTATGTGCCACTGGTGAGTGAAGTCGACGCATGCGCAGTTTGTGGCAGGGTGCAGATGTGGTGGCATTTTTGGAGCATGCAATGTGATGTATCCTATACTCGGTGACTTAAAGCGACGACTTGAGCCTCAAAGAGCTGACACCAGCAGCAGCACGCCTAATACTGCGGTGAGTGCTGTTTCTGGCTGCGAGGCAGCTGCGAGACGCATGTGCCATTTGCATGACAAAAATCCTGGCTGCATGGCACAGCACAGCAAGGCACAGGCGTTGTGCAGCTTCAGCTACACCTGAAAGCGGTGTTTAAGCAGGAACATTGCTGAGCATGCTCTGGCGGTGCCGTGGCTTGCTTGCTATTACTAGCAACATGGCGCACCGCCAGGCCTTGCTGCTGGAATCCAATGACACCAGATACATGAGAAGCCTCGAAACTTGCTTGTGCCTTTGCCACTATGCAGCGTGCCCTTAAGGCAGCCTAGCTCCATTTCAGCCAGCCTAGCTCCATTGCAGCCAGCCTAGCTCCAGTCCAGCCAGCCTAGCTCCAGTTCAGCCAGCCTAGCTCCAGTCCAGCCAGCCTAGCTCCATTCCAGCCAGCCTAGCTCCATTCCAGCCAGCCCAGCTGCATTCCAGCCAGCCTATCTTCATTCCAGCCAGCCCAGCTCCAGTCCAGCCAGCCTAGCTCCAGTCCAGCCAGCCTAGCTCCAGTCCAGCCAGCCTAGCTCCAGTCCAGCCAGCCTAGCTCCAGTCCAGCCAGCCTAGCTCCATTCCAGCCAGCCTAGCTCCATTCCAGCCAGCCCAGCTCCATTGCAGCCAGCCTAGCTCCATTCCAGCTAGCCCAGCTCCAGTCCAGCCAGCCTAGCTACAGTCCAGCCAGCCTAGCTCCGGTCCAGCCACATGACAGCACAGATGCCTTGCAGCACTTTGACATGCTGCACCTCCTGTGCGTGTATCTGCCTGCTTGTGCCTGCACCAATTTGCAGGCTGGCCCCACCGGCAGCCTGGCCATCATGCAGCTGCATGATGATGAGCTCTCCGCATATTACGAGTACAAGGGGCTGCATGCTGCAGATGCAACGTCCAATCCCGCACAGGTTCGGCGATGCAGCGTAGCACGTCAGTACGCTGCTACTGTTGCTTGGGGCAGCGTTGGTGCTGCATCAACCACCAGTGCTGCAGCTTGATGCATGTTGGTTTGAGTCCCTCACAGCGTGATGTTCTGTTTATCAAATGGATAGCAGGACATACACTCATGGCTGGTACCTTAAAACTGACCTTCTGCTGCTGCGCAGGACCCCCCTTGGCGCAAGTTTGTGACGAGGGCTCGCCTTGCTTCGGATCCTGCCATGGCGATGTACAGCCCCATTGACGGCATCCACGCTGCCACAGCACCCATCATGATCGTGGCAGGTACGCCTCACAGGTTGAGCCTGCACATTGGCTGGTTGGAGTGCATTCCCGCCGTTGCGTGACAAACCTTGCGCATGCTTGCACACGTTCTGCACAAGCCACAGCAACACTTTGTTGGTGGCAACACTTTATACTATCACAGTAGTATTGATGACAGCCCACCCAGCAGCAGTAGGCGCGTTCTGCTTGTCCTGCCAGCGGCAGCCGTTTGGCATGTGCTGGTCAGAGTGCCTGCTACCAAGCCTGTGCTGCGAGGCAAGGCCTGCCATCAGCGACACTGCAAGGGTGGGTTGCATGCCCATTCCTTGCCGCTGCTGTCCTGCTGTGCTGCACCTCCATGCAGGCAAGAAGGATGGGTTGTGCCCGTACTTTGCAGCCATGTCAGCGCAGCGCAGGGCGCGCAATGCAACGCTGGTCACCTATGATTGCCTGCACTTTGACATCTACAATCCGCCATGGTTCCAGCAGGCTGTGGACAAGGAGGTGGAGTTCCTGTTGAAGTTTGGGGTGTGAGGGATACTTCAGCGTGTGAGAAGTGAGTTCCACGTGGCTGCCCTTGCCGCAGCTGCACTGCGGCAGTTGCATGTTCCGCGGGAAAGCCTGGCACTCAGCACAAGGATCTGCTGGCGTCAGCACAGGTGCTGACGGGCTATGCGTTTGGCTTGTCATGCCACCGGTTGCAGTCAGTAAATGTCACCTTCAGGCTGCGTGAACATTCATGCAGCATACGCTGCATGTGCTGGCGGCTGGTGGCTGTGCTACTGCATTTGACATGCGGGCAATTCATCATGATGCTGGCGGCGATGGACAATGTGTTTATTTTTCAAATGCATGCATTGGTCCGTCCATGCCACCTGCCGGTGCCTGGTGGCCTGTTTCCCAGTGTAGTCAACACTGCATGAGCAAAGCCCAGTGGTTGCACTCTGGCCACCATGCACTGCTGCTGGCCAATATAGGCTTTTTGCAATATGCAAAAGAGCTACGTTCCTATATACAGAAATGCACACGTTGCGAAGCACAGTCATTGTGATGATGCAGCAAATGCAGCACTCACATTGATAAATTGGGGCCCACCGATATAGCTGAACTGGCTTGCACTGTGGATCTCTGCTTCTCCTTGCTGGGCACTCTACCGTCACCTGCACTCCAAAGGAAACCTGGTCAGTGCTGTTCATAGTATATGGATGTAAAAGATGTAAAAGATCGGATTTAACGGCTCCTGGGCTCCAGGTAAATGCAAAACGACATGCCTTCAAAGCAATGCTTGACCAGGAGCGGCCCGCTCAAACTTTCCTGGTGCTCCGAGTGTGCTGCCATGCAGGCAAGCTGGCCAGCATCCAAGCATCAGCTTCATACGCACCTGTACCGCAACCCGATGTATGGATGTGTAAGCTATTGGGGCAGTAGCCTGTGATGTCATGACAACTTCAGTGCTACTGCAACATGCCTCTGCATGTGTTACTGTGGTTGTGGTAAGCAGCAGCACTGTGAACCAGCAGGTCTCTGGTTGAGTTTCTGCAGCCGGCTGCTTGTGACACTTTGCACGAAGTCCGGCACGTGTAACGCAGGTGTGACCATCGAAGGCACCGACACAAACTTGAATACAAGTACGTGCATGATTTATTCATCACGTGCTCGCACGAACGTCGTCGGGACTGCGATTGACGGCCAAAGCTCCCGGTTTGACGGAAAAATCGGCGGTGGTTATAATTCGGACTGTTGAAAGTCTGCAGCTGGGCACAACAGCGGAAGCAAAAGTCTGAGGTAATTCTGTTCAGACAAATATTTATGCGGATGGTGCTGACGCCTGCCATACGTGCGATCAACGCCGCGCCGCGGTGCTCCCGGGACGACCTCGGCGTTGACCTCTGGTCAGGATGTTGAACATCATCTGGCTGGATGGCACCGGTAGATGGTGGTTTACCAGCCCTGGTGCTTGCTAATCAGTTGGTCAATTGGTCACAAGCCAAGGCGTGCTGAAAAACCCTAGGCCGGCCCAGCGCAGCTGCCTTGAAGCTGCCTGACATGGCCAGGCAATCGGTTGAATGCAGCCAGCGCTGCAGTCCGACGGCACGCCTTGTCAGGGCTCGTAGCCTGCTAGTAAGCCTATGCGTCGGGTAAAGTCGCTGCTGGATATCAGCCTAGTAGTAAGGTGTGCCGGGCATTATAACGGGCGACTGGCCCACGCACAGCAACAAATGCATGCAGCACCAGCACCCTGGGATGGAAGTTGTCCCCATGCAGAGCCTAATCTGCACATACTGCGTGACCGTCACGTATGCCTGCACACCACGCTCAAACAAATCACATCCATTGAAGGCACACGAGCCTCGAGTGTCGTCAGTGACGACAAAGAAACAACCCTGGACGAGGGGCAACCTGACTCTGAGGCGGTGAAGGACCGCCAACTTTGTTGAACAATGAAGCGCAAACACTGGATGACAATTACAACACGGTGTAATCCTATTTCTACCTACAAACACGCCTCGGAAGCTGTTCACTGTCCAGGTGGCATTATGCCACACCGGGTGAACACGGTTGCAGCTGCACCATACAGGGTGAACACAGCCTTGCGCAATGATGAGTGATGTGCACCAACTTAGGGTTGCATGAGCAAAGATTCTCGCATGCATGAGTGAACAAATTTGTCTGCCTCAAGGCATTTGCTGTACGCACACCTGAGCGTGCTTCCACAAAATTGCACAGCCAAAACTCATCAGGTTCAGCAACACAGGCACAAGCGATCAGCAAGACATGCAGCCGGCGCTGGGCTGATCACACAGGTGAAAGCAGGGTGGTTGCTGCTTCATGCCATCAGCAAGGACAGCTGGCCTACATGGACACCATATGCAAGGCAAACTGAGCCAGAACCAAGGCACCTCACAGTAAACATGTACGCCACTGGATGCACAAACCCAGCCAGGACACTGCATGCAACCACCATGTGCACAGCTTGCAACCGCCATGACCCCTACTTCCGCATCATTACTCTTGTAAGCACCACCACAGGCACCGCTGCTGGCAGCGAAAGCACTTTTGCCCAGCTGCCACGGTGAACTTCTGCGCCACCACAACGCCAGCATCAAGTGGCACGCCACCACCATCATGGGGACACCCCACCCTGCTGCTGCAGCTCCGGCTGCTGCTGCAGCACCTAGCGCTGCCGCCGCTCCTCTGCGTTGAGCCCTGCATCGACAGCATTAGAGGGGCCCTGCATCGACACCAGCCTGCTGCAGGTTGCTGCGGATGCGGGTGCCAATTGCACGCATGTTGCCAAGAAGGCCAGCTCCCTCAGCTGAATTCCCCACAAGCACACCAATGTTCGAGCAAGCTGGCGCTGCTGCCAGCACCACTGCAACCAGCACCGCTGCAATCAGCACCGCCAGTGTCGCCGCCATCAGCTGCCGCGGTATACCGATGTTGTGCTATGCTGCCGGGCGCAGCAAAGAGTGCTGCTTGATGCAGCAGCCTGCACTATGCTGCTGGCAACAATGTGTGTGTGGATAAAACCAGCAAAACCAGCAGCTATGCAATCACAACACAGACAGCATGGACACAGATTGTGCTGCACACAGAGCTGCGCAGCCATAACTTGCAGCCACAGGCCACAAATGCAGCACACACTCAAACAAGTCACACACCTCACCGTGTACTGCCCCACACTCACACAGGAATCAGGGTGGACCGTCAACCTTGGGCTACATGGAGATGAGTGTGCTTGTCAGACACATTGGACCCTCGCAGCTATTGCTTCATCAGTGCTAGTGGTGCTTAGCAGATGTGCCCAGAACAATTTAATCTGAGGCTGCTGTAAAACACACAGACAGCGGTGAACTTACAGCACGCCTGAGAGCCCCTCTTTCTGCGCCATGCAGCATATAAGCAGCCACAGTCAACATGTGCTTCAGAAAAACGCTATGCAGAGGGTGACACTCGCCACCTGAAACACCTTACTCATGACCATCAAGCCCATCACATTTGCAGTGGCCACTCATCAGCACAGCATCCACTGATGTGCTGATGCCGCTGCTGCTCCAGCCGCACAACCCACCCCCGCTGCTGCAGCAGCTGCTGCTGTCTGCTGCTCTTCGTCCAACCGTATCTGGGCTTGGTACAACTCCTGCAGCTGCTGCAGCTGCTTGGCAGTCCCCATAGGTCTGCCGTCTGCCGCGTCGGTCTGCTGCTGCCACTGCTGCTGCTGCTGCTGCTGGTCACCATCCTGGGTGTCCTGTGGTTCGCCCTGCTCCTGCTGCTGCACTACTGCTGTCAGCAGCGCCTTCTGCTGGTCCTGAACAATGTTGCGCAGCACCACATTCTCCTTGCGCAAAGACGATAGATCCTTGGTGCCATGCTCAACCTGCAGGCGGTAATACAGCAGCAGCCGAAACACAAGTAAGTGGTGACAACACCCTGTAGCTGGTCGAGCTGTAAGACTGCACAAAGGAAAGAACCATAACAACAGGCCCCGCAACATCCTCTCTGCCAGTGCCCGGGGCGTGCGCGCCAACAGCCTCTGGCGTCCACTGGCATACCGCATGAACAGCGAGCTGAAGGTATGATATCGTTGTAGGAGCACACAATGACTTGGCATGACTTGGCGCAAAATGTGTGTGCACCGTGCACAAGTCCGGGGAGTCGCCAGAGGCTGGCCTGCTGCGCCGGGTCTCCTATGCAAGCCTGCGCCCTGCTGTTGCATTGTCAGCCTGTGAAGTCTACAGGGGGGGAACACAAACTCTGTTCTGCATGTGCTGAGACCTGCGTACCTGCAACGCCAGGTTACCACCGCCATCTGAACTCTCACCTGCCTTGGGCCAGGCTGGGACAGCAGGACGTAGGGAGGCGCAAGAGGCCCCTTCAAAGGTCACACACGCCCTCGCTCAAACAACACAGGTGTTCTGGTGTCACCTTAGCGTCATTCTCACCCCTCCCTCAGATGAGCACACGCAAGGTTCAGTGTCCACACACCACATGCAGCTCAACCAACAAACCCTCATCTCACCTGCTTCGCCAGGTCATCCATGCGGACCTGCATCTGCTCCAGCATTGTCTTCTGTCGCGCACGGAACCGCCGCTGAGCGAGGCGGTTCTTCTCCTTGAGCCGGTCCTGCTTGCTGCGGCTGGCAGCAGCGGCGGCGACCGCAGCAGCGTCGTCCCCGCAGCCCGGCGTGGTGGCGCCGCAGCCCCCGCTGCCGCTGCCACCTGCCGTGCCACACAGTGAGCCAGCGGTTGCATCACTCATCGCATCACCGCTGTAAGCAGCTTCTGCTGCTGCTGCTGCCGCCGCCAGCGCTGCTGCCGCTGGCCCAAACACTGCTGCTGCAGGCAGCTTCTTGTGTAGGGCGGCAGCAGTCCCACTGCTGCTGCGCCCGCCGCGCCTGCTGCCACGACCGCGACCCCTGCCCCTGCCCCGCCTGCCTGCTGCTGCTGCTGCTGCTGCTGTTGCCGGCGCTTCTAGATCACACACATTAAAGTCTGGATCTGTTGGGTCCCCAGCATCTGCCATGTCTGCATCTGCAAACACACTCGCATCCGCCGCAGCAGCTGCTGCTGCTGCTGCTGCTGTGTCATCTGCTAGTGTGTCAATGCCAGCTAGCTGTTGACGCTGCGGCGGGGCGCTGTAGCTGCTAGCTGTTTCAATGCCGCTGGTACTGCACGTAGTGATGGGCTTCCGTCTGTTGCGGCGCACAGGCAACTGGGGCGGTGGTAGCGGCGCTGCTGCTGCTGCTGCTGAAGCTGAAGCTGAAGCTGCTGGTTGTGGCTGCTCTGCAGCGCTGCCAAACCAAATAGGTGTGTGTCGGCACCAGACACCACGCAGCAGACTAGTGAGCAGGATGCAGTGGCCAAGGTTGTACCAGAGTATGCAGGGTGACTGTGCCATGCAGACCGGTCCTGCACTGGTCAACATAAAACATCATGACGAATGCATCGGGCAGTGACGATGCGAAGGCGACCTATGTTGTTGACGCAGGTAGCATGCAACGCGGCTGAGCAACTGCAGTTGCATCACTGCCCGCCCCTGTGTGTAGGGTATCTAGAGCTTGCAGGAAAAACCATCTGCTGCAAGCCTGTCTGCGCAGGCAAGGCTCCAAAAACCTATGTAAAACTTTAGCAACCCAGACACACCGTCGCACCTGCCATCTGCTGCAATGGCTGCTGCTGCTGCTGCGTCCCAGTTTCCTGACAGTTGCTGCTGCTGATCCCTCGACAACGGGTGCTGTACACCTGAGGCTGCCTTTGGCGCCACCCATGGATGCGTAGGGACACTGCCTGCTTGCCTAAATGCTGACGCTGCGAAATCCATAAGGGTTACAGCAATGCTGTCACCCTGGGTTGCTACTGTCTGAGTCACTACCGGCCCTGGCTGCTGTGCCAGCAGCTTCAACTGATGCTCTGGCTGGTGTGCGTTCAAGGCGAGCCGTCGGAATCCCTGCAACCCTAACCGCAGCGAAACGGACTGCCCATCATACGCATGCAGAGCATGTGCTCAAGGTTGACTAATGGCGTCATGCAGCTGTTGTTGTGAAGCCTGCTGTCAGTGTTATCTGAGGAAAAAATAATCACCGTGCGCAAGTGACAGAGTAAATGGGCCAAGCACAGCCGGGCGCAGAAGGAGAGCAAGTCAGATTGGTGGTGGCCAGTGACTGTGTCACGTCTGAACATCAACAACAGTCGGCCAAACTTTGGCAAACTCAAATGACTTACTGACGAGTCTACTGCTGAGATCGACGAACCATGGAGCTGGTGCCGGACTGCAGTGAGGATGACACATAATGCTCCATCCCGGTGGGGTTTATTGATGAATTCAACAAACAGCAGATCTACGTTTGCCATGAGGATTACTCGGCTTGCGTGCTGTGCTGCTGCCGCTTGAGCTTGTATCCTGCTGCTCCGGCACCAGGGTGTTGCTGCTGCTGCACCCTTCCATCACAGCCAAGTGGCTGGTATTATTTGCTTGCGAAACGTTCCTGTACTTCAAATAGCTGATAAGAACTCCCAAGCTACGCCAACTGCAGCCAGCCTTTGAAGAGGAACAGGATGGGAGGTGGCGCGCCCCTAGCCTTTCTCAACAAGAAAACATGGCATCCAGGTACCCTTCTTCGACCCATCTAACATAAGCACTGTCTGACCCTTGGTGCAGCATGCTTCTGCCATGCAGTGCTGCACGGCAGCAGCATGCTGCACAGCAGCTGCCGCTCTTCTGCTTCACGCTGCACAGCAGCTGCCTCTCTCTGCTTCATGCTGAAGAGCAGCTGCGCACTTGCCCCAGCAGCTGCATGCCAACACTCCGCTGCTGTGCTGAAAGCTGAATCTCTACCAGACACACCCTGCCAGCTGATCCACGTGCTGCACGCATGCAGGGCGCATGCAAAACCTGGAGGAGGTTTGGAAGCGAGAGCAGCAGGCAGAAGCAGAACAACGCAAGCTTGAAGAGCTGCGCAAACAGTACGAGGATGAGCGGAAGAGTGCAGAGTTCACCCAGATGGCCGAGGAGGCCGGCTACAAGTGAGCAACTGCAACGGGGCAGGCTGCGCAGGCTGTGACTCACCCATCGGGGTTTGTGGCCTGCATGGGGAGCTGTGTGCGGCCTGTGCGGCGCTGTTGGAGCAGGGCGCAGGTGCTGGTGGGGTGCAGCAGCATGCACAGGCTGACGTAGTAGGTGGCGATTGTGCTGATGCCATGGCGGCAGCTGGTGCAGCGGGTTGTTGCTGTATGGTTGTGAGGGAAACTGCTGGGCACGCTGCTTGGGACTGGCTGCTGGCACTTGCCTGCCCCACTAAGCAGCGGTGCTGTCTTGTCCTGCTGCTGAGGTGCTGCCTCCGATTGTACCCCCAAACGAGTTCCGCCCCTGCGTTCGTGCATTGTTCTGCTTGTTGTGCTGCCCATGCCCGCTTGCAGGAAAGACTCCCGCCTGGACTGGATGTATGCAGGCAGCCTCGCAGCCAAGAACGCAGCAGCTGCGGCCGCAGCAGGCTCTCACCAGCAGCAGCAGCAGCAGCAGGCAGAGCAGCCGCTCATGGGCAAGCAGCCAGCGCCGGATGAGCACCTGTCGCGCGCTGAGCGCGCTGCTGCGCTGCCGAGCTTGCTGGCTGTTGCCACTCCTGCAAGTCAGAACGAGGCCTGGGCTCGGCTGAACAACGACCCGCTGCTGGCGATCAAGAAGCAGGAGCAGGATGCGCTGAAGCGTGTGCGGGAGAACCCCGTGAAGATGCAGCAGATCCTCAAGGAGGTGCGTCTGTGTGTCACAGGCAACGTGTCATAGCCGTCAAGGCATTGGTGGGTTGCCATCATATCTCTATGGCAGTACGGCAGTATGTGTCACCAAGGCAGTATCCAGTGGGTGAAGCGGGAGGAGGCTGACGCACTTGCAAAATAATGATTTTGTGAAATACGCAGCAGATCCATGAGCATCGGCATCGAACATGCCCGACATCATCAGCATTTCCCAACCTTGGAGCAGTAGCGACAGCAAGAGAGCAGCTGTGACAGATTGGGCAGCAAGCAAAGGCATGCAGAGTGCGGATCAAGGCACCTGCAGCTAGGGATGTTCACCATCGGGAACCAACCCTGTGCCAGGCAGTGAAGTAGGCCAATGCGTGGCCGGTTGCCACGCGTTACCTTCGTGACCCGCGGAACGGTGCAAGGCCCGCCCTGTTGGTGGTCTTCTACCACATGTTTATGACCCCAGCTGCTGCCGCCGCATGCTGCAGGTTGAAAAGGTGCGCGGCCTCAAGCACAAAAAGCAGAAGAAAGACAAAAAGGAGAAAAAGGAGAAGAAGGAGAAAAGGGACAGGAAACGCAGCAGGTCACGCTCCAAATCGCGCTCCCGTTCAGATAGCCCAGCCAGGCGCAGGCCAGCAGCAGCAGCAGCAGCAGCAGCAGCAGCAGCAGCTATGCCACCTCCGCCAGCTAGGGATGGCAGGCGCTATGACGGCGGGTATGCTGCTGCTGCTGCTGACGGCGGTGGCAGCAGAAGAGGCAGGAGCCCACACAGCAGACCGCCAGCAGCAGCACCTGCACGCAGGGAAGACCTTGGGGGCAGGGATAGGGGTGATTACTGCAGCGACAGGCAGTACCCTACGGCAGCAACAGCTGGCGGTCGCAGCGACAGGCGCAGCCGCAGCCGTAGCAGGAGCAGGGACAGGGCTCGCAGGCGTCAGCAGCAGCAGCAGCAACCAGAGCAGGAGCAGCAGCGCACGAGCAGCCATCACCACAGCCACAGCAGCAGAAGTCGGGCTGATGAAGACCGGGGTCAACACAACAGCAGCAGCAGCCATCACCGCCGTCATGACCACCACGAATCCAGCAGGGGGCCAGCTGCAGGCTCCGACGCAGCAGCTGGCGACAATCGCTATGGCTTGAAGTTGGCCGCTGGGCACAGGCATGCGCCAGTGGACAAAGATCAGCAGGCAGCAGACGCCGCAGCACATGCTGCTGCTACACGGCAGCGCCTGGCGCAGGCAAATGGTGTACGGGAAGCTGAGGCGGCGGCCGCGGCAGCAGCGGCAGCAGCGCAGCGGCGCCAGCGCAGCGAGTACAAGCCTGGCAAGCTGAGTGCTGAGGAGAAGGCGGCGAGGCTCGCTGCCATGATGGGGGATGCCGCGGAGCACGACAGGCAGCGGCATGAGCGGCTGCATCAGGTGCGCACTTGTGCCTGGCCGAGTACTTGGAAGGTTTGGGTGCACTTTGGTGTCACGGCTAGGCACTCCTGGGTGCACTTCATGATCATGCCCATGCGTGGCAGCTGTGTGCAAGCTTGCACGCTGTGGCCCAGTGCTGGGACAAGCTGCCTGCTACGTTATGTGTGCTGTATGCAGCATGCGTCGTCGTCAGCGTGCCTGCTTGTGATCGCCAACAAGCCATGTTCCCTCCCCCCTCTCTCTCACACGCACACGCACACGCACACGCACACGCACACGCACACGCACACGCACACGCACACGCACACGCACACGCACACGCTCACGCTCTCTCTCTCTCTCTCTCTCCCCCACCTCTCTGTTTCTCTCTCTTGGTACCTCAGAGCTGGTTGAACAGGCTGAAAAGGTGTGTTGTTTGCATGTTGGTGTCCCTGCTTAGCATCCTCTTACTCATATGTCGTTGTACTGCTGCTGCCTGCTGCTGTCCAGGCGCGTGCTGCTGAGGCGGATGACCAGCGTGGGGTGGCTGGCCTTCTTGCCAAGGCAGCAGCAGCAAAGGCAGAGGACGCGTTTAAGTCTGCTGCTGCTGCTGAAGTGTTCGGCAGCTTGGCAGGTGGCGGCATGAGCTTAGATGCGCGGATCAGCAGCAGGAGGCATTACCATGAGCGGTAGGCCAGATGCGAACAGCAGCAGCAGCAGCAGCAGCAGCAGCACATGTGTTCCTGGGGAAGCGAATGCTTGGGTTGCAGGCATCAACAGCTGCAGGAGCAGGCGCTGTCATAAGCACCAGTCCAGGTGGTGGCAGCAGCAGGTGTTGCCGATGTGCGTGGAGTCTGGCAGGTGGAGGCATGAACCTGGTCACATAGATAGCAGGATGTTGGACAGCATCGCTAGCCTTGGTGGCCAAACGGCAGCGGCTGCAGCATGTTGTGCTTGTGGTGGTGTGTCACCCCATTTAGTAGCAGGGTAGTTGGCCTGCAGGCCAGATGGCTGGCATGGGGCAGGATTGGCGTCCTATTGGTGTGGAGGACGCGTGCAGCCGCTACACAGTGCTGCGCTGTTGCATTGCTTGCGGTAGCTGTGCAGTTGCTTACGTTGTGTGTGGGTCAAGCATGAGTGTGACGCAGAAGGTTTTCTTGTCGCTCACAGTGCAACATGTTGCAAGCTGCATGCCAGCTAGTGGGC
Source organism: Scenedesmus sp. NREL 46B-D3 (assembly GCA_014080715.1). Lineage (NCBI taxonomy): Eukaryota > Viridiplantae > Chlorophyta > Chlorophyceae > Sphaeropleales > Scenedesmaceae > Scenedesmus > Scenedesmus sp. NREL 46B-D3. The sequence goes on along the minus strand of JACERP010000080.1, from coordinate 16,061 downwards.
TCAGCTGCCACAGTCGTGTTGAATTGCATGAGTTGCATGAAGTGGGGTTGCTGCTGTCTCGTGCATTTGGCAACTATGCACATCATCATGTTTGCACTTTGAAGCCAGCAGGCACGGTGGGGCCGATGACGTTGATGCTATGGCTTGAATGGGTAATATGATGATGATGAAGCCGGCAGGCACGACAGCACTTCTGGGAATGGCATTATTACAATACAATACAATACAATACAATACAGTAGTACAGGACTGAACCTGCCTCAGGCACTAGCCCAGCGAGCCGTCCGCTCATGAGGGTTTCTTAAGCTTGTGATTGTACCCAGTTTCTTCTTCATTGTTTGGGCGATCGAAACCACCCGCACAAATCTGTCAATTCCAGTTGCCTTTTTAGCCCAGCCACGGGCGGTTGGACCGGGATTCATACCCGGGTCTCCAGCATACCATGCTGGTGTTCTACCACTAAACTACCCAACCAGGGAGAATCAGAATGAGGGGTTACACGGTGTGCTCAAGCGGCTACGCCACAACGGACACCTGGAATAAAAGGAAGCTGCGTGCAGCTCAACGCAGGCTGTCACTCAAGGAGGCTCAACCCCCAGGAAAGCCTCTGTGTGTGGGGCCAGACATCAGCCGTGCTCAGCACGACCCGTCGTCCCCATCACACGCAAATGTTGTTTGCTTGGAAGTATATGAGCATGCAAGCAGTAGTCTAAGCAGTGTCAGTGACAGCAATCTATACATGTTGCAGTACAGGAAGCGGGCTGAGCTGATGAGCATGATGCTGACTCAAGGGCAGATCAGACTCAAAAGCAGCAGTGAGGAAAGAAACAGCTGAAAGCTGGCCAGCTGCTGAGGTTTTGTCATGGCTGCATATCTCAACAGGCATGCAGTGACCCCACGAAGCAAATTACAGTCCAGAAACCTTCAGTGAAGGGCAGTCGGTGAACAGCTTAACAACAAGGCGCGTGTGCCAGTCCGACCAGGCTGTACTGTGCTGCCTACACTATGAGTCAAACCTAGGTCAACATTCAGCTGCGACACTCGGTTAACCTTCTCCGCCAACCGTCCACCCTGAACAAGGTCACGCTGAAAACGCAAGATTATGAGTGGCTTGTTGTGAAATGCGTTGAGCTTCGGGACCGACACCTTCGGCACAAGCGTGCGCCAGGGGCGGTTGCATCAACGCAGTGCGACGCAACCATGTCCTTACAAGCAATAGATCTTGTCCTCTCACTGGATTCTCAACTGTCTGCCAGCACGTCGTTGTTGATCAACGAGCGTGTACCCTCAACCCGCACGCACTTGTGCTCACGGCGCCAAACAGCCTCCCAGAGTATCGGGTGCTAGTTTTGTAGCATCCTTAGAGCTTCAATACGATGAGTACATGATTAGTATGAGTCCCACCTGTTGCGTCCTCAGCCTTCCGGGGCCCTTGTCGGTGTCCGGTCTACAATTCTTTAAAGACAGCGTTTCATTCGATGCAGCCAGTTCTTTGGTGTTTACTGCGTTGACAGCGAAGGCGCAGCCCTCTCAGGCAGCAGCACCAGCCCAGGCGTGGCTCTCGCCTCTGCAGGAGCTGGCCAAAGCGCCTAGGGTAGAGCGTGGTACTGCAGCTGAACTCAGTGCATATCAGCGTTTCGTGAAGCGTCAAATTGAGGGCGCGCTGGAGGGCATGGCAGGAGAACAGCCTTTAGGTCTGTCGGAGCAGCTGCAGAAGGCTCTGCGGCTTCTGATAGCGGGCAAGACAACCCAAGCACATGCTCTAGCCGTCGAATTGCTGGGCTTTGCTGGTCTAGCTGGACTGGCAGCAATGTCAGGTAGGTCTCGCAAAGTTGGCTGCTTGGGATTGTCAAGGACGCCTTCCAGCTTTCTAGGATGCGCTCAATTTTGTGTTAGTTTGCTTACATCCAAGCAGGTGGAGCTTATCTTGCATGTTGGCTTGCTTGTGTCGGTAGCGCTGCTTGAGTCACTTGCACGCCAGGCAAACTGTGCTGGCCTTCGCCACCGCTGGCATTTGATGAATTTCTCGATTCGCAATTTCCTGTGTGGCAATGCACACATTGACTGCAAATATGGGTGCTTTCGGGATTTCGTTGTAGGATGCATCCTGGTGTCGGTGGCCTCACCCTAACTTCGCGCGCCTGCTTTTACGCTTTGTACAGGTCCGACAAGCTCTTGCAGCAGCGGCGGCTCGCTGTTCAAGGTGCCAGCACTGCCAGGCAAGAAGCGCAGCAGGGATGAGGAGGTGCAGCAGCAGGCTTCCTGCAGGGCGCAGGCCTCGCAGCCCTTCCCTAGCTTCAGCAAGCAGCAGGGCAGCCAGCAGCAGCACAGGAAGCACAGCGCTCCAAAGCGCCGTGCAACACCGCAAGTGCTGCCAGGTGCGCCCATCTGCCTGACCCCGAAAGCACCGCCTGCCAGCGCGTCGCATGGCGATGCAGTCTGTGATGAGCAGCTGCTGTCCTGCTGGTGCCCTATAAGCGGGAAGCGGCAACGTACAGATGATGATGGCAGCAGCGACGCAGCTGATGTAGCCATCAGCAGCACCAGCAGTGTCGCCAGCAGTGACAGCGGCGCCAGCAGCAGTGCCAAGGTGCTGCTGCAGCCAGTGCCTGCAAAGCAGCAGCAGCAGCCGGCTGACAGCAGCGACAAGCTTTCCATCAGCGACACCATCAGCAGCCTGTCAGGTGTGAATGCAGCACCTGCCTCACCTGCGGCACCACCCTTGGTCAAGCAGCAGCAGGGTCTGCTGCCGCCCAAGTCAGGTGTCAATGGCAGCAGCAGCGGCAGCCCCAGCAGCAGCGGCATGTCAGCTGCAGCTGCAGCACGTGCGGCCTCGCATGCTGAAGCAGCAGAGTCGCTGCGGAGGTTGATTCATGAAGACCCCGGCCACAGCCGGCCTGCTGCTGATGTGCTGCTGTTTGGCAAGACTGCACAGCAGCCGATCAAGAACTGGACTGGCGTGATCAAGCACAAGCATGCTGGGCGTGTTGTGGAGCTTTGCACGCTGACGCTGCAGGTGAGACGCGGCAGGGTGTGCAGGCAGCGACTGCTGGCTGCAGCTGGAGTCACAGCTAGCCCCAGGGCGTGCGGTGCACCACTTGGTGCAGCAACAGCAGCAGCGCATCCTTGCAGGTTGCAGTGCTGGGCAGCCTAAGCGATAGCGGCTGGCTGGCCTAGCCTGCTCCTGCACAGCTCGGCAGCGCCGCAAGAGCTGCAGGCAGCAGGGCAGATGCAGCACAATGCTGGGGTGACGCTGCAGCGCAGTCGACCGCCATGCACACCACCCCGACTGACTGCCCCGCACATCACTGCACTGCAGCATGCAAGTGTCGTGCGACGCTGCTCCGCTCACAACCAACAACTGCTGCTGCTGGCGCTGATGCTGCTGCTGCCACTGCTGCTGCTGGTGATGATGGTGATTCGGCAGGTGCCGGAGCCCTTCCTGGAGGAGTTCCCTGCTGCGCTGTACGCCGCGGACGTGCGCCACCGCCGCGCCGTGTCGCTGGGGCGGCACGTGGTGTGCCGCGCGTCCCTGGGCACGCTGGCGAGCACCAGCTTGCCGGCCTCAGCGCCATGGCCCGGGGGCAGCTGGTGGCGCTGTGCAGCCTGCAGACCGCGGAGCTGCACCTGGTGCCGTACTTTGACAACCGCAACCTGGTGCGCATGGTGGGCTTCCTGAAGATCAAGGCGGAGTGACAGCAGGCGGGTGCAGGCTGCCGCGGCGGCGTCCCCGCAGTGCGGTGCACATGCAGCGGTGCGGGGCGCCAGCGTGCGTGCGTGGTGGTGTCGCCAGCTGCTGTGGTGCTGGTGTGTAGCAGCGGCAGCCGCAGCACCACCCACCCGCCCAGGGTGGTGCCTATTTTGTGAGCAATGAGCAAGGATACGCATTGCCACATGCTTTGCAAGGTGCTGCGCCAGTGCTGCAGCAGGGCTGCGTGCGAGCTGCATATGCGGCTGGCGCAGCCAGCCCGTGCTGCTCACGCCAGGTGGCAGCATGTAGTATGTTGTGACGTGTGTGGAGTATGACCTGCGTGGAGTGATTTTAGGTGCTGCTGCGTCCCATGAGCGTTTCGGGGGTTGTGGAACTGCCTGCATTTGTGGCGGAGCATCCACTTTAGCTTTGCCGACAGAGCTGCTGACGGATGCCTGCTCGGCTCCGGTCCGGCGTAGGTCATCGATTGCCGTGTGACATTCACCTTGTGTCAGCTGCAGCCGAGGGACTCGTTGCTTCAGCTGCAGCTGGGGGAGCTGGGGCTGTGGGGCGCGTTGCGGGTGGCGCCCGCCGTGCACGGCGCGCAGCTTTTTGAGTGGTGACGGGTGTGTTTGCGCTGGCGGCGCTGCATGACGCTCTGACGGCGTCCTGACGAGCTGGATGTGCGTGGCCCGCACTGCACCTCATGGTGTGCGCGCCACGCACGTTTCGCAACACGCACGACGCACATGCACATGTGCTTACAAAGAAGCTTTCGGCTTGGATGGGGGCGCGGGCGCGCGCCGCGTGTGTGTGGTGTGTGTGGGGTGGGTGCTTCTCTCCAGTGCTGTGTGCAGTACTGTTCCAGTGCAGCTCAGCTCTCAATGGCAGCTGCCTTGATGAGGCTCTTGGGGGACGGGTGGCAGGCTTGAGCGAGGACTCTGTTTGCGTGCATCGTACCGCCTTGCACCGCTGTACCATGTCTTGTACTGGCACAGGAGGCAGGGCAGCTTGCCTTCTTGCTTTGTGGCTGCAGCAACTAAGCCGGTGCATGCAGTAGTGCGCTGGCAGCAGCAGCAGCAGCAGCACGCAGCACACGTGGCAGCACCCTGCCTGCCGCAATTGACCACTGTTTGGTGCTGTGCACACGATCCCATTTCAGTTTGTGTGCGCTGGTGTGTTGTGTGAGCCGGGGCTTCTACGGCGTCCCCTGGGCTTTTTCTCTTGGCGCCTGGCGTCTTGCCTATGCCCTTGTACAACTGCTGTGTGGTGCAGATACCGCCTCGTTTAATTGATGGTTTGGTGTGCCTGGCCTGGTAGCATTGTCGAGCTTGCCCTTCATTGGTGTGGCTGCTGCTTGTTGTGCGCAGCCGCATATTGTGCTGTTCGTGGCTTGCTCGCGGCTGATCATGGTCGGCATTGCCTGCAGATCGCCATTCGCCTCTGATTGCTTGCTGCCGTTTTGACTTCTGGTTTGCGCGTGTGACTCTTGCTTGGGCGTGTTTCTTCCTGGTTCTGCATGTGTCGGGGGTGGTTGCAGGGAACACAATCAGCACACATTGGAGAGTGTGGTTGCATTTTGGGCGGCCGCATCTATTTGTGAGCTGCTGTGTAAGATTGTGGCAAAGGGGTGCGTACACCGTCGGCCGATTTGCAAGACAATCGCTGCGCCGTGCAGTTTGTTAGTCTGAGAGTGTGCCTTAGTGCTGGCGACAGGTCTGTGCTCCAGCAACGCACCGTTGCGTTTGTCAGGAGGAGAGGGGGGATGTGCGGTGTAGTCGTGCGGATCCTTGCTTGGGTGGCGTCGCCACACGTTGCTCTTGGTGCAGCGGTGGTGTATATGCCGAGGTTCTTGCTGTGAGTGCGGCCGGGGTATTGAAGCACATTGCTTGCACGTGTTATGCTGCCGATGCTGGTCCCTGTTTTGGCGTAATAAACCAGGAGCGCGGCTGCACAGCGCCAGTGGGGCTGGTTGGCGGTTGGTGGATTTGGTGTTGCATGCTGTGGGGTCTGCGTGTGTGTCTTCTCTTTGTCTCCAGCGAGCGCCGCCTTAAGCTTGCTGCCTGCCCTTTGCCATGGGCAAGGCAGCACTCACCACATTGGCAAGCGGAGGCCCTCGCTGGTGCACACACTGCATCTGTTTTGCCCGCGTACTCTGTTGTACATACCATCTGAGCGCCTGCTGGCAGCCCATGCAGGAACAGCCAGTGCACGGTGACTGGAGAGGCTGGGGGTTTGGCTGGCGGCTGGTGTGGTGGGGGTTGCGGTGTAGCGTGTGGCATCTCTGTATTGTGTACGCTGCTTGCTGTGTGACGGTCGTCATCCTCCTATGGTGCCAAACAGCGACGGCAGGTGGTGGTGAGGCCCAACGCTGCCCACACGGTGTACGCACGGCTGCGTGCATTCCTTGCAACGTGGACAATGCGCATTTGGATGCACCAACAATTGCACTTGTTGGTCGTGAAACTCATCCTTTGTATAAGGAGAACTCCAGAACAAGTGCACCTGCGCACTCATTGAGGGTCTGCTGCATGGTAGCATCCTAGGGAACTAGTGCTTGCTGCTGCGAAGCCACACAGCTGTGCTGCTGCTCAGGTGTGACTCTGGGGAGTGCGTGCCCCGGCTCCTGCTTTGCAGCGTCGGTAACGGCTTCCAAGGATGTGTGCATGTTCTCTGCTAGTTTGCTAGCTACACCGTCATGGATGCGTGGTGTCGGCAAACAAAGGCCACAGTGTATTGGCTTGCACGCTTGCTGCAGGCGCTGTCAGCAGTTTAGGGTGCGCACTGTCTCGTATGGGTGCCCGTCTTCCGGCTGCCACTTGCAGCCTGCTGCTGCGGGATTGTGTCGCCTGGGCCGTGCTGTGGCGTGCTTGCCATGTCAGCCGTGCGTGTGCTGATGCTGGTTGTGGCTTGGCTGTGTGTGTTGTGTTTGAGCCCTGCCAATCACGTGCGCTGCATGGCGTGCGCACGGTTGTGCAGCAGTGCCGAAGCGTGTGGTTGATTGTCGCGGTCCTGCAGCAATCCTGCATGTGGCACGCGTGCACTGGCGCTGATAACCATTTGCGCTATCGTCACTGAAGGCTGAGGAGGCTGAGGCTGGGAGTGGCGCGCCGTGTGCCGGCAGGTGTGTTGGTGCGCGCGTGATTGCTTCCCAAGGACTCTGCTTGGCATTGCAGGTCATTTTTGCCGGTAAGTTGCATTGCGCAGTGTTGCTTTTTTCCGTGTGAGCACCAGAGTGCAGCATGCGTACATGCCTGGTGTTGTGTGGTTTGCGAATTGCTTTGGACTCCCGCAGCAGCCAGCGCATGTCTGTAATCTTGGGACATATGTATGCGATGGAAATCAAAGGTGGCGACGGTGCTTCATCTTGTGCTGTAAAGGTTGAGTGGCCTTGTCGGCATGCTTTGGCTGGTGTCAGTTACGTTTTGCTCTCTTCTTCTTCTTCCTGTGCTTTGCAACAACGACAAAAGGACCACAAAGTAGCAGTGCTACCTCTCTAACTTGAGTGGCCAGCGCTTAGGTGTGTTTTGGGTGCCTCAGGGGTGTGTGTTGGTGTTTGTGGGGGTGATATCCCCCGTCTGTGTTTGGTGTTGTCCCTGGCTGGTAAATTTTGGTGCAACGTTCTTAACGTTTGCATGTTGTGTGCCTTCAGCTGTCTTCATGCGCAGGCCTCGCAAGTTTCCATCTGCAACTCATCGTACTTATGCTTCCGTGGTTTATATGTTTTGCGCTGTGCGATGGCGCCACAACACAGGCTTTCACATTGTTGCCTTTGGATTGAGATCCATAAGATGGTGCGAGACACTGCATATGCTGTTATTTGGATGCGTGCTACGCTTGATAACTCGATCAAGACCATCTTTTATACGATTGTCGTCGGTTGCTGTACCCGTGCGCAGCATGTGCGCACTGCAGTTCGTACTTGCAGACAGGACAGGGAACAGCAATCTTTAGGATCTGTTTCTGCCAATGAGACTGTACATCTTGATGCTGTTTGCTCATCCCGATTGTCGGCAGTGATGAAGGGTGGTGTGCTTGTTGTGTCCCCGGATAGCTTCATCACCTAGACGTGTGGCACATGCTCATTGCCACCTCATGCGTAACTTGGGTTTTGGGGTGTTTATGCACTCCAAGCACTGTGCACACAGCAATCGTACACCTGGACACCAGCGCAGAACACTTGGGATGTGGGAAATGGGTTGGTTGGTGGGCGGTGCTCGTATGGAGCTAGTGTGCATGCATCCATCAATGTTTGCACAGGACACATTGCACAGGACAGATGGCGTCTCAGCTTGTGCTTTGGCTTGTTGGTGTCAGGAATAGGTCAGGAACCAGTTGTGGTTGTTGAAAAGGCTGCAAGCATTTGCATATGATCGAACGCTCAAAAAGGCTGCCAGAGAAACAGCACAGCGTGTCTGTGTTGTTTTGCTCCCCAGCCAGTGTGGTGTGGGCGGTGGGGTTGACATGGGTCAGTATGTTGTGTTACAGTGGTGTTCGTTTGGTGCTTTGAACGGCACCATTTGGCAAGGGGTGTCGAGGTCATGTCGTGTGCCGGTTTGGGAATGGGCTGGAGTGCACGTGGTGGCATGGTATTGTTGAAAGCAGGACATGGCTGAAAGGTAACGACTTCTGCACCAACCCTGTAATCATCTGTGTTGCGTAGCCCTGCATGCGTAGGGTATACGCAGCGGAGCTGACATGCGGGTGGGCTTTGAAGCCCATAAATTTGAGCACTATTTTGCGTGCATGCAGTGCTGATTGCAACAGATTGACTGCAGTGCAGTCTACAGTGCCCTTCTCTTTGTGGCCCCCAGTGGCAAGCTGCCAGTTGGCCTGCCCTGACGGCAACACACATAGCCGATATCTACTCTACTGTCAGCCAAAAAGCATAGCAGGCAAGCTGCACACGTGTGTCTAAGGATTGGTGTTGTGTATGGTACAAGATTAGAACAAGTTGAACTTGCATGCACGTGCACGGCGGTCAACCCCTTTTTTAAGAACCTTCAGGTTGCGCTTATTTCTGCCTCACTGACTTGTGCATGCAAGCCTCGTAATAACTCAGTTCAGCCCTGTTGGCGGGGATTCCGCCCCAGTCTGTTAACAATGCAATGCGAGGATTGTCAGCTATTCAACTGCGGCAAGAATTGTACGATGCTGTGCTTTGCCACCAATGCTGTCTGCAACCCCTTTTCATTTCGACCGTTCAGTCGTGGGACCCTTGTCAGTACACCGACTAGGTGGCCCTCAGTGGGTCTGTTCTGGGGCGGCAGGCCTAGGTGTATGTTAACGGGAGATCTGGTCAAAATGACCGCTGTTTAGCGGCCGGTGATTCGCAACTCTCTGCATCGCTGGCCATGATAAAGTCGAATTAGAAACTAGATGTTACCTCGGTGTACCGTATGTGTGTTGGTGTCTCGTAGTAGCGGCACTTTGTCGTGCTGCAGGCGAGTGCTTCATTACGTCAACCATGCACAGGGGACGCTTTGGCTGCGCAGTGCGTATTATTACCTGATAATAGAAAGGTGAAACCCCTTGCAAGTGTTTTCAAGCATCGTGGCTGGCTGGTTGCAGGAGCCAAACAACAACCTCCTGCACGGCACACTTGCGGCGCAGCCATGGAGCTTGCTGCTCTTACCACTACTTACGCGTTTAAAACATGAGTGTTATAACAAGAAAAAAGAAACAATCTCGGAGGAGCATGCATGCAGCCATGCACGTTGTTATGGCCTGCGGCAGTAACTGCGACACAAACGGCAGCACTGTCTGCCAGCGCAGAGCCAGCTGCGCTCAACATATAATGCTGTTTGATTATTTATTTATCAGTCATGTGCCTTTCCGTGCGGATGCCATGCTTCTGGTCGGTGCATGGGTTTCGCAGCATCTCGCACAACAAGCTTGCTGGCTGAAGCGTACCAAGTGCAATACGTCATACATTGTAAAGGGAAACAGCACAGCATACGCCACTCAGTGTGTTCCGTATCAGTACAGAATCTGGCATCCGTGGCTGCTGCGGTTCGCCAATTGGCTCTTGCAAGACAGGCAGCAACCCAGGCCCAGCAGCAGCAACAGGGTTGTTAAGCAGGGCTAGCGCTGCTGCTATCCTGCGGTGCCCAGCTGCATCACGTTGCAGGCACCGCTGCTCATGACAAGCAGAAAGCAGCACACCCAATTGCAGGAAAATGCTACCCCTATCTTGGTCCCGCCTGCCAAACTGGTTGCCCAGGAAACCTGGGTAGCGATGAACGCATATCTGCATCCAGGCGAATGACGTCATTAATAAGGGTTGCAAGAAGACATGTATTACACATTTCGATGCAGCAAATGCGACACTCACAGGCTAAAGTGGGGCCCCCGCCACCATCATGGCCATGGCATGGCTGTCTTGAACTAAAGAGCTCTACTTCTACTTGGCATGCTGGTGTACATGTACTGCGCGGCACAGTGCATGGCATGCCAACCTAGAAGGTGCCGGCCTTGCTGCTTTGCTAGCGCAAGGCAAACCAGCAGCCGTTGAGTCCCCCTCTAAGCACGGCGCATGCACGACCCTAGCTAGAAGTGCCGTAACACCGTGTTATGGCACTTCTGATGGGTCCCGTGACGGGATCCAGCAACTGCGACCTGGCAATATAATCCATTGCAAGCACTGCTTGTCATCATCATCATATTACCCATTCAAGCCATAGCATCAGCGCCATCGGCCCCGCGCCCCACCGGGGCGGAAAGAGGAGGGAGCACTGCTCCAGAATGTTGCATGCATTACGCACATCCCAAGACTTGACAAGAAAAGCAGCAATACACTGCTTGTGATGGTTGTGCCTGTGACTCATTCATTGACACCATGGTCCCTGGCCAGGAATGTATGTGCCAGCAGCTGCAACTGCTTGCAAGCACTGCAACCGTTGCAGGCGGGGCCGGGCAGCTGCCACACAATGAACCTTCAACCACTGCCAACCGCAGATTGGTGCCGAAGCACAACTGCAACACCAGCGCTAGCTGGTGGAGAAGCCATGCCGTAAACAGCTGTCCCTGCAGGGACAGGCATGGGCCTTGATGATGGAACATTCATCAAGTTTGCATAATCAGGATACCGAATTACCAAACCGAATTACCAAAGTAGGGCCACTGGCCCACCCGCAAAGGAGCCAAACAAGGCTCATGGGGTCCACAAAACTCAAAGAAGAAGACCATCAACCGAAAGAAACCGCAACCTCAACAAGCTCAGAGAGCTCAGAACTCAGAGAATCAGTAAGTTCAGAAGCACTACTAGTAATGCCATCACTGGGAAGCAACAAATATGCCAACTCTGGATCGCTACGTACCAGTAAGCAACTGTGTATGAAAGCAGCAACCTTACTCTTTCTTTGCCGCTTAAAGTCTGCCAGACATCGCCCGGGCGGTTTTGCTAAGGCACTTGGGTTCTGCCAACCACCGAACTCATCAAACAGACACCAAGTCATGTGCACCCAGACGAAAACGCATCAGTGACGACAGGTGTACTTTGTTGAGGCCAGCAGTGTTGTGCACATAGTCTGGACACCAGCTAGACGGCTTTGTCATGTCCAGCTCATCAAATGATGTGCATGCAAACCAGCTCTCGTACGTAGAATGCATGACAGTATCAGAACCAGCAACTCTGGGATCGGTGGGTAAATCATGCCACTGCTGATACTTTAAGACTGATATACAAACCAAATGGATCGGCTACTCATAGATGACAGAACACAGTGCTGCATACAATGCAAAAGGAGTGCCACATATGGAAAGAAAACAACACAATGTAATTTGTCCTCCAAGTAGCAAGCACACTGCTTCACAGGGTTGGGGCAAGCATCACGTCTGCTGGTTGATACATGAAGCAGCCCATGCAGCATGCTAAAGCAACTTGAGTCAGCTGCAGTGCAGCTGTGCAAGCCCTGCAGCTGCCTGTGGTTCATCCAGAGGCTGACCTTGCGCACCCCCCCTGCACGAGCCCGTTTGGCGCAGCCCATGTACGCGTGCCCGTCCTGCAGACCTGTCAGAGCTGACAGTGCAGCACTGCATGCTGGGATGCTGCGCACCCGCTTCACCAGCTTCCAACTACAACAAGCTGAAGGGCACAAAGCGCAGCTGTGCCTGCTGGCTGCCGGTCCTTTGCGACAGACCAACAATGTTGGTGTGGGCGCTGCCACAGGCCAGGGCGACGATGCCACAAGGGGTCATTGTCGCCTTGCAATACAGAGATCTTCAGCGCTCATGCAGCTGGGACCGTACGGTGATGCCACATGCCAGTTCTGAGTTGGCCGCATCAACATGCACTGAACGCACGACACACCACATGGTCTATGCGGCACGCTTGCCGTGGGTTCAGCATCCAGACAAATTGTAGCACTTGCCGCCAACCGCCGCTCAATCTGCAACCACAACACACACCACGCCTAAAAGTTTGAGAGCGATTGGCATCGCTTGCTCATTAATCCCATAGCAGTGCCCCCACACCTTCATCCCCACAGCACACCAAACGTGGCGTATGCGAAGGCAAGGCCCAGCAATGGCGTCAACACTGATACCAGGGCAATGACAGTCAGGATGTTGAACTTGCTGCCCTTGTATTCGCTGCCGTCCCAGTTTGCTGTGTACAGGTCCTTACGCTCCCTGCCGTTGTTGGCCAAGCGGTTGGCCTCCCGGCGGTACTCTGCAGCAGCAGCAGCAGCAGCAGCAGCAGCAGCAGCAGCAGCAGCAGCAGCAGCAGCAGCAGCAGCAGCAGCAGCAGCAGCAGCAGCAGCAGCAGCAGCAGCAGCACAGCAGGACATGCCCCGTGCAAATTCATGCATAGCCAGGCGTGTTGCACGATGCAGATTGCTGTGCAAGCTGAAGTGCACCTGGGTTGACTGGTACGCTGTCTAGCTGCTGAAGCACTGCCAGGTGTGGCAGTGAACCGCTGACTTCATGCGTGTTTTCACTACAGGCTGACTGATGGTGCTTGCATTTTCCCCTAGTCTTGCAGGACAGTTCTGCTGTGGTCATCATGGCCCTGAACTTTTCCTTGGCAGAGCTTGGCGCGCAATGCATAGGTCATTGTATACTTGCGAGCCACAGCAGCACCGTTTGTGCGTGAGTCACGCTTGCCCTGCAAGCACCCGCTCACCAAGCTCCTCCCTCACTGTCCTCGCTGGTTTGGCAGCATTGCGCGTCTGCTCATACCAGTCCTGCAGGTGACACAACAATAACCTTGGAGCCGCACCTGCAATAGCGCTCACGGCTGCTGCTGCTGCTGCTGCTGCTGTTGGGGGGTGGGGCTGGCCAGCCATGGCACGCTATAGCATGTTGTGGCTGCAGCAAGCGAGCAGGGCTGCCTCACCTTGCATGTATACGAAGGATTTATACATTGCAGCTGTTGGTAACTACAATCCAATCCACCATGCAGGAGATAAGAGCATTTGCAGCGTACCTTGCCATAAGACACCTGCTTTGATGAAGGTTTGGCTGACGAGCCTTTCGAGGTCTTCGCAACAATGGTCAGAGCCTTACGGCTTGATGCTGCTGCTCGTGCTTGTTGCTTGTACGCAATGCGCATGGAGCGAGGCTGTAGGACGTGCATGTTTGCTACCGCTGGTTTCTGCACTTGCCCAATTGCTTGATACTGGCCGACATACCACTGGTATGTTCGTTCTTTCACAGGAATGACATCAATTTGATTGACTGATTATTGGGAAGATCTAACATGCATCGGGCCACAGCTGAGAAGGGCGGGTGTTGTAGGCAATCAGGTTACATGCACTCTGCGAATCAAAGATAGCTGGAAAATCCCTACACACGGGATGTTGTTTGAAATGGCTTTGTAAAAGATTGTAAGAAGAGGGGAAGGGGGGGGGGAATCCATCCCAGAACCGCTAATACAGCAGGTAACTTGAGGTGCAGCAGAGAGCCTGGTCATGACTCTGATCAGAGCAGATCTGCTCTAGAGTGGCTCTGATCAGAGCCACTCTGGCACCAGCTGATGCAGGCGGCAACTGCTACACTTCCTGCATGCTTCCTGCTTAAGGCGTTAAATATGCTTTGTAATATTATGCATAAAACAATTCATCTGCAACGGCAATGTCTTTTCCTACCAAAGCTACAGCCAAATCTGTGCAATCTGCCAACTTGGCAGGTTGTGAATCGAAATTTCTCCAAATGATATAATTCCATGTGTGCATTCCAACATGGCATGATGTCGTGACAGTTGTATCTGATGCTGGTGGCAGTAACCTCTCATCTCAACAGGCAAGCTCAGGCCTGAGCTAGGACAGTGATGTGCCACCCAGTGCACTTCACACATATGGATGACCTGTCATCATTGACCTGCTCAGCTGTAGCGTTACACCTCTGATATACACCAGGTTGCTCATCAACACCAGCTTAGCTGAACTGCTGGGTTCAAGGATTGGTGAGTTCAGGACACCACGCAAGCAAGGGAACACCGCAACCATCCCTTGCTTGTGGTACAGCTGGGCTTGTTTTGCTGTGTTGCATGGTACAGCAGCCACTAGGTCGCTGTATAGCAACCGCTGCCGACCGATCTCAGCCTAAACCTATCGAGCAACATGGCGCAGAACATGCTCAGGAGCTGCAGCTCGCAGCGTTGCGGTTGTTTCCAACCCGCAAAGCTTGGGCTCCCGGTCCGGTGTCACAGAATTGCTTCAAGGACAGCAGTTGCTGCACATCGATCAGGTATTTCATCCGATGCAATCAATACCAGCGGCTATGCCATTGCCCGTGGCCTAGTACAGCTGCTGCTGCTGCTACTGCTGGTGTTGCTACTGCTGCTTGTTGACCCAATCAAACACGTTGCAATCAACCATGCAGGCGCCCAAGACATTGTAACAGCGCCCCTTGCGCTCAGCAGGCGCCAGGCACTGGTGCAGCTACCTGGCAGCGCCCTGGTGGCATCACTCGCAGCGCTGCTGGCAGCAGAGCAGTTGAGCGCCGCAGCGCCTCCTGCAGCAGCAGCTGTAGGCCCCAGGCACCTGGATCCAGACTCAAAGGCAGCAGTTGCTGCTGCGTTGAGCAAGATAGTCACCAAGCAAAAGGTGGGCAGCTGTGTGCATGCTCGTTGCTGACGAGGCCTGCTTGCTCACTGGGTGCATGAACATACTGTGCGTGCATGACTCATGTCCAGGCATGTGTTTGATGGTCTGGAGAAGCTTGGGGAGCAGCGGCACTAGCAGCACACACTCCGCATGCACTGGTCACCACTGAGCGGCTCCTGGCTGAACTAGCCGACTGCATCAGCCTTGCCGCATCCGTTCAAGGATGGCGCGTCCCAGCAACAGCCCAAGCACCAAGCTAGCTGCTGGCAACGTCGCCTGCCATTGCTTGCCGCTGACGCATGTCGCGCCGCACACGCAGGCGCCAGTCATGCTGCGGCTGGCCTACCATGACGCAGCCACCTTCAGCGCAGCAGCAGGCGATGGCGGCCCCAACGCCAGCATACAGTTTGAGCTGGACCGCCCCGAAAACAGCGGACTGAAGCGCGGCTGGAAGCTCATTGAGCAGGTGCGAGCTGCATACCTGCTGCTGTGGGGTATGCTTGTACCATGGCACGTCAATGCTTTGTGCTGGGCACTGGGAGTGCGAATTGACAGACAGAAGCACCTGGGCAACACCTGCATGTTTGTGATGCTCTTGGCAGGCTGCTGCCTGTCGTCGTGAAGCCTCCCTACGGCAAGCTGTCCAAACATTCGACCGTTGCAATGCGGGCGGCGCACCCCCGCCTCTACAGAGAGGCATAGCGATCCTTTCACAAGCACGCCAGGTGGCACCCGCACCAGATGCTTCCCATGGTGCTGCTGCCCCCGGTCGTCATACTGCTCGCCCACTGGTCGTGTGCATGCTGTTTGCGTGCTTGCCAGGTCTCTGCTGCCTTGCAGGGCACGCCCGCAGAGGGCAAGCTGTCCAACGCTGACTTGGTTGCGCTGGCTGGTGCGCATGCTGTGGCCGTCTGCGGCGGGCCTGTGATGGACGTGCCCGTGGGCCGTGTCGATGCTGCCGGGCCAGACCCAGGTGACAAAGCGATACTTGGGTTTTGTATGTTAATACATTGTTATGTTGCAGTATGTTTTACCTGACGTGCCGGTGGGCTGTGTCGATGCTGCCGGTCCAGACCTAGGTGGCAAAGCAGTACTTGCAATCTGTATGTTGTTACACTGTTATGTTACTTTATGTGTTACTCAGTGTGATGTGGTGTGTTTGAGCAGGCTTTGACGTTGGCTTGCACAGCTGTAGGTTGCGCTGGTGAGGCTGTGTCAGGCTGAGGGGCACGCATGATTCGAGTCGGCAACGATTTGCATTTACATGCTGTTCCAATGTTCAAACTGTCAAGCTGACACGTGTCATTTTGATGTGCAGCAGT